>CM031937.1:34203032-34803032 GCA_018703725.1 Brassica juncea | reverse complement strand
TGTTGTTACAAGTTAAAAAAAAAAATCATATTACAAAAAGCATAAAGTACAAAACGTAAAACTCTTAACAATTAACAGAATGCCAAAAAAAGAAAGAATATTGGTCATACTTCAGAATTTTAAATATGATTTCTTTGCAAAACAAAAAAAAAAGTAAACAGTGAGTGTAATAAGCTGATTAAATTCATTCAAATTGCCTTAATGATTGTGGGAACGCTGCAACATCGGAAAGAATTAAGGCTAGAAAAGTGGGTAAGAAGAAGAAGAGTTATGAGAGTAAAGAAATAGGAAGAGACCAGAGGGAGTAACTGCAGACTCGTTCAAAAGACCATCCTCACTTTCCTATGATCCAAGTAATCAAAAATTACTTTCACCCTAATCACCTCCCTATTTAAACTCTTCACTCTCCCTAATCATACCATTAAAAAAAACAGTATCACTCTTCTAATTTTTTTTTTGTTTTCTCTATACGTATTTTATACTAAAAAAAAGAAAAATACATTTCCCTGTATTTTCATTTTTTTGTGGGTATTAAAGAAAACACAAAACAACAATGACATTCAATGCGCCTCCTTCAGCGGTAATAAGCTTTCTCTGCCTTACAAGTATCTTTTATCCTTGTGGTATATATCACATGAATAATGTAGTTTTCATCAATGAGACTGTAAAATATGATCATATTCTTTCCTCACTTGATCTCTTTTTCTTTCTCTAGAAAAATGTATACGGTTTTAAAGGTTGGTGCTCTTGAACTGAATTAAGAAAATATTTTTGAACATATAAATCCTCATATAATTTTAGCGATGAACATTAAATCATTCACTCTAATAAAACATTCTTGAAACGCCACCATATGGTATCCCAACAGTTTTCCTTTTGACATTTAATGTCATCTCTATATATTTCATTACAAAAATCTCGATCAGGATGATGAAGAGAAGAATAATAAGCAAATGGATTACAACGATTGGTTACCGATTACGGCGTCTAGAGAGGCCAAGTGGTATTACTCCGCCTTCCACAATGTCACTGCCATGGTCGGCGCCGGAGTTCTCGGTCTCCCTTTCGCCATGTCACAACTTGGATGGTAAATTTTCCGAAAATTAAAACATTATTTTCTTCACAGCATAGAAGTTGTGATTAACTATTAATTGATTATTATTATTGTAACAGGGGACCTGGAATTGTTGCAATAATGTTATCATGGCTTATAACGTTCTACTCGTTATGGCAAATGGTTCAGTTGCATGAAAGCGTTCCCGGGAAACGGTTTGACCGTTACAGGGAGCTAGGGCAAGAAGCGTTCGGGCCAAGACTAGGTTACTGGATCGTCTTGCCGCAACAGCTTATGGTCCAGATCGCTTCCGACATAGTCTACAACGTGACCGGAGGCAAATCGTTAAAGAAATGCGTCGAGCTTCTTTTTCCTCATCTCCATCATATCCGTCAAACCTATTACATCCTCGGGTTCGGTGTGCTCCAAGTCGGTCTCTCTCAGTCTCCTGACTTCAACTCCATCAAGATCGTCTCTCTTCTCGCTGCTCTTATGTCTTTCTTGTATTGTCACCAAACCAAACCCAAACACAATCCTCTGTTTTAGTTTTTTTGTTTTTTTTTTTCTGATCTTGTTTGTTTTGTAGGTACTCAATGATAGCATCTGTAGCGTCAATAGTGAAAGGAACGGAGCATCATCCAGCTGAGTACGGAGTCAGAGGACACACCACGGCCTCAATGATCTTTGACGCGTTTAATGGCATTGGAACCATAGCGTTTGCGTTTGCAGGGCACAGTGTGGTCCTTGAGATTCAAGCTACTATTCCTTCAACACCTGAAGTCCCTTCTAAGAAACCAATGTGGAAAGGAGTCGTCGTTGCTTACTTCATCGTCATCATTTGTTACCTCTGTGTGGCTATCTCTGGTTACTGGGCTTTTGGTGCTCATGTTGAGGATGATGTTCTCATTTCCCTTGAGAGACCTGTTTGGCTTATAGCTGCAGCTAACTTCATGGTTTTTATCCATGTCATTGGAAGTTACCAGGTTTAGTTTTTTTTTCTTCTCTTGTCCTGTTTCGTTTTCTTGAAATGATTACAAATTTACAATGTTAATGATGTTTTATCTTGACAGGTTTTTGCGATGTCGGTGTTTGATACGATCGAGTCATATCTGGTGCAAACACTGAAGCTCACTCCTTCAGCAATGCTGCGTCTAGCTGCACGTAGCACATACGTTGGTTAGCTCTCATTTATTTGTTCTTTTTTTACTCTTTTTTTCTGGAGATAAGTAAAACTGAGATTCACTTTCTTGTATGTTGTGTAGCAATTGTATGCCTTATAGCAATTTGTATCCCCTTCTTCGGAGGTCTTTTAGGGTTCTTCGGTGGCCTAGTCTTCTCATCAACCTCATACTTCGTAAGTCACTCTACAAAAAGTTATGAACATATCTCAAGTTGTTTGCAAACATTAGACTATAAAGATGGATGATGTATAATTTGCAGATACCTTGCATTATATGGTTGGTCATGAAGCGACCAAAACTATTTAGCTTCCATTGGTTTGCTTCTTGGGTTAGTCTTTCTTTCTTGATTCCACAAGGCTTTGGTCATAAGGTGATCACACTTATAACTCTCTAATCCAATGTATAACTGCAGTTTGCAATAACAATTGGGGTCTTGATAGCAATCTTTGCGCCCATTGGAGGAATGAGACACATTATCCTTTCAGCAAAAAGCTACCAGCTCTTCTCATAGGCTTTCAAGAAGAAAAAAAACAAAAGCGACACCATCGCATCAACTTCTTATAAAAAAGTTTTTTTACCATTTAATTTAGCATAGTTTAGGTATCCAATTCGTTGGGTTTTCTCATTTCTTTTGTCTTTTGTTTTATGGAGTGTCACTTTTTTTTTTCTTTTTTTCTTTTTTTGCTATAACCCTTCCGTCAAGAACTGCCTTCCGGATTGCTTCTGGATATCCGGGAAAGCTTTTGGCCCCAGGCTGTGACGGATGTTCTCTCCAACCAGTCATTTGAAATCACCTTACAAAGAAATACCATATGGTCTATAGATTTTCTACTGCAGTTAAAGAACGACATGGCTGTGTAGAATTCAAAGCTTTTGGTTTTGGATTGTAATAAAACATCTGAATAATATGATTGGCTATCCGTAATTTCGCTGTTGAGTTTTTTTTTCTTATCAAATTCGTATTCACCATCCTTAAAAACGTCACATGCAACATTGCTAGTGCTATAACAAAACAAAGAATATGTAACTGCTATGTTACTTTTTTGCTAAACTTTTTAACTTGCTCCTATAAGGTGATGACACCAATGCCTAAATTAAATATTTGAAGTAATCATTGTTAGTATCGACCAATCTAATTGGGACACACCATATAACCAAACCACCACATGACATGAGCCCAAAAGAAAAATTAAAATAGTTTGTCTCTTTGTCCCCTGAAGAACACAATAGTAAACTGTAACGCTTCTCACTTGAGCAACTCAAATTAACACAATGACGACTAGTCTCCACTTTCCGATCACCTTGAAACTCATTATCTCTACCTTAGCATCTCTCGTCGTGATCACTCTCTTCTTCATCACCAGAACCGATTTCTCAACGTCTTCTTTTCAGCCAGCGCCGGCCAAAACTATCCAGATCTCCAGTTCAGAATCCGTGAGTTGCGGTAAGATCCCTCCTTTGCTCGCCGACGCTCTCATCCACTACGCCGCCTCTAATGTCACTCCCCAGCAAACACTCTCTGAAATCTCCGTCACCAAGAAGGTAATCAGAAGACTAAAACAAACAACAACATGCAAGACAAAAACAAAGACTAATAAGTAACTTAAATTGCATCAGGTCCTAGACAAGAAGACATCGCCATGCAACTTTCTTGTATTTGGTCTCGGCCACGACAGCTTGATGTGGGCGTCGCTAAACCACGGAGGCAGAACTGTATTCTTAGACGAGGACGAGTCCTGGATACGCCAGATCTCCGAGAAGTTCCCTTCCCTGGAGTCGTACCACGTACGTTACGAGACCAAGGTAAGAGACGCGGCGGCTCTGATGTCGGCGGCGAGAGATGGAGAGGAGTGCCGTCACGGCGTGTCGATGGATCTTAGGCTTTCTAAGTGCGAGCTTGCTCTGAAGGGTTTACCGGAGGTGGTTTACGAGGCGGAGTGGGATTTAATCATGGTGGATGCTCCGACGGGGTTTCACGATGAGGCTCCGGGGAGGATGTCGGCGATTTACACGGCGGGGATGCTCGCGAGGAGCCGGGTGAGAGGAGAGACGACGGCTGTTTTTGTGCATGATGTAGATCGGACGGTGGAGGATGAGTTCTCTATGGCGTTTCTGTGTAAAGATTACATGACGGAGCAACAAGGTAGGCTCCGCCATTTTACGGTGCCTAGTCACCGGAACTATAACATCTCCGGCGGTACATTCTGTTCCTAATCCGCCGACGGTGAGAGATTATTTATTTTTAAATAGCATTTTTATATTTTCACTTTTAATATCAGTTAAAGAGTTTGTAAAAAAAAACCAATAGATGTGCGTTGGACTGTTTGGTGATAAAATTTGGACCGTTACTTTTTTTTAAAACATTGATATGAACGAAACTCAAAAAAGAAAAAGCGTTACAAGAACAAAATGATTCAAATACACAACACGAAGTTTGTAATGTCATCTTGATTGTCTTTCGTAAAAGGATAATATCTCTTAATTGAGACTAGCTAGTTCTTGAATATTGATAGGAGACGCTACGGTGCGGTCACCAGCAAACGCCTTCTTAGCCATTATGAGATTAACTTTCTCGGTAGGATGAAAAGCGTCCCAAAACAGATACTGATCTCGGTTAGGACAAGGCGTCTCAAAGGGAAGACATGTGATCTGTCCTCTGTTCCTTCCTATCCCACAACATCCTTTGTCCAAAGTAGTAATGCCTACAAAACCAACACAGCGATTATTACCCATCGTTGAGATTAAGAGTTGGTGTTAGCTTAGATTAAGATTTGTTAGTTACCATAAATGGCCGGGTTAGCGATTATGTCTTCCAACATATGAGTGATATCGAGGTAAATGAATTTAGCATCCGGGAGATTCTGGCTGAGATTGGAGATCATTGTTTTGACGTTTGTGTTGAAAGGAAGAACAAGTTGGTTAACTTCTTCCGAGCATTTACCATCGGTTCCTTGAGCCAGAATGCTCGGAATGCATCCCATTCTGCCAAGTCCAGCCACTATAAATTTCCGACCACCAAGATTATACAGTCTCTGCATTATGAAAAAACAACACATTTATGGTTACATTTTAGCTTATTGATTAATAGGTACTATCAATTGTTATTTTTGATGTATTACGGTGAGATGATTGGCGTAATGTTGAACCAAGAGATCGCCGAATTGTTGGGCATTGAATTGGTTACGGGTAGGGAAATTGGGCATCAAGTAATTGTTGAGATAGTCGTTGCTTCCCATTCCAATGAAGAACAATCCTCGAGCCACCGAGTCTGCAATGGCCACTGGACCACCGGACTTGCTCGTCACCTGATCTAACGTTGTCTGGAAGTTATGAATCTGCTGGTCGAACGGTATTCGCCCCATCTGACCATCGGATCATAAACTCATTAAAATTTTTAATTTTTAGTTATCATTTTCATTTTTAGTTAAGTATCTTACAATACTAAAAAGAGGATATGCTCAAAGGAGAGGATGTCCACGTCAGTTAATTTAATCAGTCAATGAAAAGCTTTTTATTTGCCACGTATACGTTTCCTTTGTGCAGCATAGAATGTACACGGGCTAAGTGTGACCTGTTAATATTTGTTGTAGCCTATAAGCCCAACTCTCCTTCTTCACTCAATGATCGTCAATATCGTTTAGCCTCTTCCACTTCTCCATCGTGTCGCCATTGATTTCTGCAAATCTCAGTTTCTTTAGAGTTATAACTATTAAGTATTTACTCTCAATCATTTAATCCTTTCTTTACTCATTTCTTAATTTCAGCTTAACCCACCCTCTTCATCCCTTATTCAAGTTCGTACATCCTCTTGAATACCTCTTTAGATTCCTATTGCTATCTTCATCTTCAAACATTCCTGCAAATATTATTGTAAAGCTCTCTCCTTATAAACTTATTCGTTGTGTAGTTGGATCGACTGGATTTTAATGGATATTAGTTTGCTGCTTCTGTCTCACGTGAATATAAACTAAATCTGTCTCTTTTATGGTTTTAAAATTAACAGGGGTCAACTGTGATATCAAAAGTAATCTAAAAGACATGGCAAGTGGCAAACAGTCTCAATCAATTTGTGGTAAGCGTTTTTATTCGTTTCCATTACTCTTAGTACAAAATATTGCTTCACTTCTTCTAACATTATCTTAGTAAAGATTAAAGCTGACTTTTTTTGAGCTATCAGAAAAAAATGAATTTGCTGCTTCTGTCTCATACGTACGTGGTTCTTCAGCTGAAACGCTCTGTGAATGTCTTTTAGAACATGGTTTGCCTAACACTGAGAACTTACTTGATGCATTCCAGCTTGCTCTGCTTTGTGATTTCCCTCGGCTTAGCGTCATATCTCACCATATGATCATGAAACACTTCAAGGAGCTTTGTGTTACAGGAGCCACGAAGAGCTAGCCGTCCCTTTCTCGAAAAAGAATTAAAAGGCTCTGTCAACATCGAAGAAAGTGTAAGTAGTACATCACAAACACTTTGTTGCTCTTTATGTAACTCTTTTTCTCTGACTTTTGTTTGGATTGGTTGGCTCCTCAATACAAATTAACAGGGTGCTCGCGGGATTCTTCAAAAGTGGAAGAGGATTGAGGCAAGGCTAAAAGCCACATCTCAATTTGAGAACGAAGGTTTTCGCTCCCTTTCAAAATTATAGCTGAGAGACCTTATGGTCAAAGCTTACCAGAAGGTTAGACTCCTGAGAGTTTCTAAAATATAATGTCAGAAATGTACTCTAAACAGTCATTCTTCCATCACGTACTTGAACAATTCTTCCTTATAGTAGAAGACAAGAGAATGCAAACTTCAATGTAGATGTGCCGACTGATGTTAATAGCGCTGATAAAAATAAATTAAAACATGTGCCATTTAAGGATCTTGGTGAGCCCGTTGTTGTCTATGTTCCTTTATCTCAGGTCACATGGCTGCTGCGTTTATAAGGTTTACAGAATCTTATGCTGCTTATACTCCTTCGATTCTGCTCTTCATGATCTTATTCTTATATATTATCATGTGCAAATTAAGAGTTTAAGCAGTGCAATCATGAATTTACCTGGAGATTATTTACAATTGGAAGCTTGAGAGCTTAATGTTAGCTACTCTGCAATTTGCATTCCTTTGACTCATGAGATATGAAAATATCTCATGAGAACATGCTGCTTTATGGTACCCGTTAACCTTTACATGCCTTGAAATGTATGTTTTTGTAATCTTCATGTCTTCTTTTATAGGTTTCAGCACACATAGCTGGCTCTCAAGTAAGTGTATCGAGATTTAAAGGTTTGGATGTCAAATATATCTCGCTTTTTAGTTTATATACCTTAGACAATCAATAACTCAGAATTTGTTTTCCTGGATAAATAAAAGGTATGCAAAGATGGAGTAAGTCAAACACGTTTGTCCTTCCCAATGCCGAGTCTACTCAGTCAGGAGCAAGAGAATGGTGGTCCTTAGGATTGCAGAATCTCGGCAACACCTGCTACCTCAACAGTGTCCTTCAGTGCCTCACCTACACCCTTCTTTTCGCTTTTTTGCCTTTCTCACATACCCTCCTCTCACTGTAAGTCTCTCTCCTCTTAGTTTTCAATCTTCGTGTTCTAGCTTTGGTTTTTGCTATTAGGTATATCACATATCTGAAACCAATGAGGTTTATCATTAGTTTTATACAGTTTGTCATTCAAGTTTCCCTTAAGTTTCATATAGTTCTACTGCTTACAAGCTTTTTGATTTGTTATTTTGTTCGTTTGTTGCTCTGCATCTCTGATATAGTTTTGTTTTTGGTAGGCGACTCATATATGTATTGAGGAAGGAACCGATGCGCCAAACCGGATTTTAAGCTGCCTCAAAAAAATTTGTTAAGAATTTTAAGGTGGGGGCGTCACGAGGACTCTCATGAATTCTTGATGTATATAAAACGCCCTATGGGTATCATTTACTCTGGCGTCTGTTTAGTCTCTTACAAATTTGATTTAGTTATTTCTGATCTATTTCTCTCAAAATGCGCGTATGTTAATAAACATCCAACAACGACCAATCATGGAAGGCGATGACGGGTTCCCAAATGACTGTCGCAATACCTTTCCCGTGCTCTTGATCACCATATATAGTGAATCCCAAAAGATTTGGAGGTTACCTCACTTGCGTTGCTTTAATCAAACTTTTTCATAACTTCATTGACTTCTACGTAACATGGGGTGTTGTCATGGCTGTCAATTTTAGTTACTTAAAAGGTACTGTGGCTCTCTCTCTTTTAGTAATTATAAGTTCAGCCGTTGTTGAAATGTTTTCCAAATATAAATATTTGAAAGTGACCCTCAGCTCCATGTCATACTAAACATCTTAATGCAGACCTTGATGTAATGGAATTATGGACATCTGTGCTTTTGTCAGTTTCAGATTCCACTGAAATTCCCTCAGCATCTAGAGGATGGGTTTTGTCAGTTCCCATAAACTTTTGTCTATAAGAACATGGAAGTTTTGTTCACTGATATTACAAGATACTTATCACAAATTATGGTTTCCGAATTACAGCTGACCTATCACATGAAGTGCCGTTCTCCAAGAGCACGATTCTTTAAATAGCCAAAGACGTTATCCAGAGCTCCATATTTTATCTGCATTAAGACAAAGGAGTTAAACCTGGAATCTACAATGTAAGAATAGAAATAACTATGGACTATCTGTAAAGAGAAGAAAATAAGAAATAACGATTCAGTTTGAATAGTCTTCATAGGATTTTCATTACCAAATGTTATAATTAGATAAATGCACTGAATACGACATTAGAGTTAATAGTTTTTCGCAACAATGTATTATTAAAATAAATAGATATCAAATATTATAATACAAAACCAACAAACTAAACAACAATTAAATAGTCAACTATCAAAAAATTTTTTTAAAAAAATTTACGTATATCCAAGTCGCATATAAAAATCATCACCGGCAACCAATGTTTTTAAACCCGATCCGGACACTGAACCGGACGACCTTCCGGATCACCGGGTTATTGGGTCGACCACGGGTGAACCGCGGGCTAATAAATTAAATAATTTTACTATATAATAATATATTAGCTATGAAAATAAAAATATAGAAACTAAAGTTAAGTATTTTGTGAATATTCTAAAACATAAAATATAGTTTGGACATGTATATATTTTATGTTTAAAAACATTTAGAAAATATTTAACTTAAGTTTCTATATTTTTATTTTCATTTGACATAGTTTAGACTATTTAAAAAAATTTGTAAAAAGTTAAGAGTTATGACATCTACAAAAAAAAATATCAAAAATTTAAATTTATAAATATTTGAATGTCTAATGTGAACAATAAAATTAAATTTTAAATCAAAAATAAACCAAAATCAATGTTTTTAAACCCGATCCGGACACTGAACCGGACGACCTTCCGGATCACCGGGTTATTGGATCGACCACGGTGAACCGCTGGCTAATAAATTAAATAATTTTACTATATATTAATATATTAGCCATGAAAATAAAATATACAAACTAAAGTTAAGTATTTTGTGAATATTCTAAAACATAAAATATAGTTTGGATATGTATATATTTTATGTTTAAAAACATTTAGAAAATACTTAACTTTAATTTCTATATTTTTATTTTCATTTGACATAGTTTAGACTATTTAAAAAAATTTGTAAAAAGTTAAGAGTTATGACATCTACAAAAATATCAAAACTTAAAATTTATAAATATTTTAATGTCTAATGTGAACAATAAAATTAAATTTTAAATCGAAAATAAACCAAAAGTAAAACATCTTTGTAATAAATTATCGATAAAAAAAATAAACTAACAACAAATCATATCAACTAATTTTAGTTCTTTCTACCATGTTTCACTTCATTTTCTTCAAGTGGCATAATAAAATCTTCGTCAAAATCTAAAAATAAAATAGTGTAACTGGTATTACGTACGATAAAAACGGAAATTTTAATCAAAATTTTAAAATTTACCTAGATTTTTTGAGTTTGTCGCTTTATCATCTTTGGAGTATTGTTCAGCAAGACCATTATCTAATTAATTAAAAATTTATAATATATATAAAATAGATTCTAAAACATAATTAAAAACTACAAAATAAGTAAAAATTATATATTGGTTCAACCAGTGGTTCAACCGGTGCCGGGTTTCGGATTTTAGTGGATTTTTACGGGTTTTATTGGGTTTTTGAATATTGGTTTTTTTCACAAAAACCCGAACCGAATTTATCTTGGATCACCGGATTTACCGGTTCAAACGCGGGTCCGGATCGGGTTTCAAAACACTGACCAAAAGTAAAACATCTTTGTAATAAATTATCGATAAAAAATAAACTAACACCAAAGCATATCAACTAATTTTAGTTCTTTCTACCATGTTTCACTTCATTTTCTTCAAGTGGCATAATGAAATCTTTGTCAAAATCTAAAAATGAAAAAATAAAATAGTATAACTGGTATTATGTATGATAAAAACGGAAAGTTTAATCAAAATTTTAAAACTTACCTAGATTTTTTGAGTTTGTCGCTTTATCATCTTTGGAATATTCTTCAGCAAGAGCATTCTCTAATTAATTAAAAATTTTAATTAATTAACAATTTAGAATATATATAAAATAGATTCTAAAATATAATTAAATACGACAAAATAAGTAAAAATTATATATTGGTTCAACCAGTGGTTCAACTGGTGCCGGGTTTCGGGTTTTAGTGGGTTTTACGGGTTTTATTGGGTTTTTAAATATTGGTTTTTTCACAAAACCCGAACTGAATTTATCTTGGGTCACCGGATTTACCGGTTCAACCGCGGGTCCGGATCGGATTTCAAAACACTGCCGGCAACACAATTTACAGGAAGTTAACGCTCGCTTCATTACTGGCTACACAGTTTTATTTTAATAACTCAATAAAAATCATCAAAAACTTATGAGGCATGCTAAATAATCAAGTTTAATGCATAAGTTCGAGCAAAGAAATGCCAATAGAACTCTGAGGATGATCTTTAAGAAAACTCAACTAAAAGCAATATTTCGGCGGCTACGGTGTTGTTCGTCTCCTCATCTAGGTGATCCATTTGAGTGAAGATGTAAATTGATATTCGTTTTGTGCCTTAAAATGATACATCCAGATGGTTCACCCAAGTGTATTTGTGAAAACTCACCTCAGATTCTCATTCAAATGAGGGTGAGTCTTCACGGAGCATTTAGGTGAAGGTAAATCTTCACTAAAAAACAAATTTTTTTGTCAAAACTACAAAAACATATTTTCCTATCAAAACCGTAACAACACACTTTCCCGTCACAACTGAAAAACTCAATTCCCGCCAAAATTGTAAAAAGGAAATTTTCCGCCAATACTGCAAAAATACACTTTCCCACCAAAACCGTAAAAACTCACTTTTTCGCCAAAACTAAAAAACAAAATTTTAGACAAAAAATCATAAAACAAACTTTTCCGCCAAAACCGTAAAAATGCATTTTCCCACCAAAACCGTAAAAATGCAATTTTTTGCCAAATCGTAAAAATGTATTTTCCCACTGAAATCGTAAAAAAATAATTTCACGTCAAAATCGGAAAAATGTATTTTTCGACAAACTGCAAAAACACATTTTCCCTCCAAAACCGTAAAACGTAATTCCTGTCAAAACTAGAAAACACACTTTCCATTTAAATTTCGAAAAATGAAATTTTTCGCCAAAAGCATAAAAATGCAATTTCTCACCAAAATCAGAAAATGCAATTTTCCGCCAAAACTGGAAAACATAATTTTCCGCCAAAACTGGAAAAATAAAATTTCCTATCAAAACCGGAAAAATGCAATTATCCGCCAAAACCGGAAAACGCAATTGCCCCACCAAAACCGGAAAAATGCAATTTTTCACCAAATCTGAAAAATGAGTTTTTCCACCACAACCGGAAAAACGCAATTTCCCACAAAAACCGGAAAATGCAATTTCCCTGCCAAAACCGGAAAAATGAAATTTTCCACCAAAACCGAAAAAACGCAATCGTCCACCAAATCGGTAAAAACACAATTGCCCGCCAAAACTGAAAATGTAATTTTCTGCCAAAACCGGAAAAACTGATATTTTCCGCCAAAACCAAAAATTGTAATTTCCCGTTAAAACCAGAAAACGCATTTTCCCGCCAAAGTCGGGAAACACCGTTTTCCTTCAAAATCGTAAAAAGGAATTATCCTGCCAAAACCGTAAAAACGCAATTTTCTACCAAAATCGAAAAACACACTATCCCGTCAAAACCGGAAAAACACAATTTCCCGTAAAAACCGGAAAACGTAATTTCTCACCAAAACAGAAAAAACACAATTTTCTGCCAAAACCAGAAAAACGCACTTTCCCGCCAAAACCAAAAAACTTAATTTCCCACCAAAACCGGGAAAATGTAAATTATCATCAAAACTGAAAAAATGCAATTACTCATCAAAATAGTAAAACCCCGATTTTCCGCCTGAAACATAAAATCTCGATTTTCCGTCAAAACCAGAAATATACATTTTTCTTTCAGAATTGTAAAACCTCAATTTCCCGTCTAAAACCGTAGAACCCTAATATAATTAAACATAAGATTATAATAGTTAAATCAGAACAAAGGTATATAAGTCATTTGTTTATTAAATTCATCCAAATATAAAAAGAGATGAGTAAACGAACATAAGTTCATTTAGATTGTCCATCTAGATGTTTCATCTAGATAGAGAAGCGAACATAGTTAGACTACATCCAGATTGATCATTTGGATGGATCATCTGGATGGAGTTGACAGATGTACATATGAATGGGCCTATATTCTCTCAACTTAAATGTAGTATATTGTCAAACTCATAAAACACAATTTATTGGCAAATTCATAAAACACAATCTTTATTACAGTTTATAAACGGCCAAATAAAGCTACATACACTATTTAAACAACGAGACACAGTTCATACTAAAGAGTTTGTAATGTAAAGTGTAAATTTTTAAAATTTAAAAATCGATTATCGGCGCGTAGCGCGGAAGACGACCTAGTGAATATAAAATCGTTACTAGAATGTATGTAAAAAAATTTCTAGTATATCACTAAAGGATTTATATATAAGTTTTGGTTTCATACAATTGCATTCTAAAAATACAAGGTACAATATTTTAACAAGTCCTTCAGTGTATTAAAAACACAAAATAATTTAAAATAATAATTCTGTTGAAAAAATACAAACGAATGAATTAATGTAGTATATTGGCTTTCAAAAGTTTATATTAGAACATTATAAATATACGTCTATTGACTATTTCTGAAAATCATGTAAGTGCATATGATCCGTAGTTCTAAAATGTATACTACAAAGGAAAGCAATTTCTAAAAATCGATCGGTACGTAAACTATACTAAGTAGTTATTATTAGATAAAGTGATACTATTTGGATAACTTAGTTACAGATTTACTTCTTAGTTCGTACAACAAAAGGTAAAAAGTTGCATGCAACTTACAAAGTTTCCTCCGGTGTCAGGAAGAATCCCCGCGGCTGCAGAAGCGTAGTTGACACCACGAAGCACTTGATCTCCGGTAGCTTCCGAATACGCCGGAATCAATGACAACCCCAATAGTTGAGCTATATGATATGTGCATGCATGCATCAAATTACTTTATCGATCAGCCTCATCCAAACGTTATTCATTTTTAAACCTTTTTTCCAAATTAGGAGGAAAAAAAATACATGTTTTGAAGAGAAACGTACCAATCCCATCGACCATGGTTAAGCCATTGCAGAACCGACCGGTCGGACCGCCACTAAAATCAATGCCATAAGGGAAGTAATTGGCTTTAGCAAAGGAAGGGATGTTATTGTTGTTCCCATTGTCTATGAGAGAGTCACCAAAGACAAACAGTGCCGGCACGATTCCATCACTACCGTCTTGTTCGATCAATGGAGGCGGAGGAGCCGAAACAGGTTCCTTAACCACAACTAATGGAGGCGGAGGAGAAGAAATAGGTTCATTAACGACATTTAATGGAGGCGGAGGAGCAGAAATAGGTTCATTAACCGCATCTAATGGAGGCGGAGGAGAAGAAGTAGGTTCCTCAATCTCAACTAATGGAGGCGGAGGTGCATTAATAGGTTCCTCAACCACAACTACTTGCCCGGAGACGCCATGCAAAAGCTGGATAACCACCGAGAGAAAAGCTGGGAAGTAGCAAAGTCGCCGAAAGTGGAAAGCCATTGGGAAGTTGTTTGTGTTTGGTAGGCTTAGTTTTCTTGGGTGAAGAAAAGTAAGAATTTGAGAGATTTATAGAGGGAAAGAGAGGGGTTTTGCCGTTTTGGTGAAGAGTAGTAAATGTGTGTATCCGTCTTCTACCATACAGTAATAAAAGCAATTCACGACAATCACAATATGTGAGTTATGGTAGATATACATGTATTGTTTCTTCTAGGGTATCCATAAAAGCATTATACAATATCCTGCATTTTTTATACACTAGACACATGTTTCGAAGAGTGGATGATTTACGTACGTAGATATACAAATATTTATATTATTAGCATCAGTTTATGGAAATTATGGTAAAAGGTATTGATCAAAGAATAATGTAGTCGTTAGCTAGTGAAAGACTTGCAAGTGCTTAATCAAAGAAAAAAAAAACCTGCTTTACAAACGACTAGTTTTGTTAAGCTCACAAGGAAGAGGAAAATATAATCAGAATTAACAGAAGACAAAGGTTGCATTTGTCTTGAAAAAAAAATAAAAAGAGAGAAAAGGTTCCATTTAAATTTTCGATGTTCTCAATGACGTTTAAGCTAGCTTTCAAAGTCAGACAGTCGTGAAGCCCAATTATGTTGAAGAAGCGAGCAGAAAAAGCAACAAATAAGTCTATTCTAATTCGCATCTTGCTTCCTGATCTATTAACTGTAGGGTTGACTTTTAATGTTTGACTTCTCAGATTGTGTGATGAAATGATACGAGACAAACGTGGGACCTACTATATGGTAGTCTTTTTTCTTTGCCATAAATGGTATTCCAGTCGAATCATCATCGTATGTTAAGCCAAAGTTTCCACATCTATATTGTTTTAAATTTCATGACATTATCAGTTTTCGAATCGAGTCAAATCATTTCGATTTTGTGTTAATTTACCACTTTGTCTCTTACTATCCATTCTACGTTAAAGCCTAGAGGTTACATAGATAACAATGTAAATCCACGAACTCAAAACATTGATAGAAAGAGTTTAAGTGCAAATAAGTACAAACAACACTTGTAGTCATTTCATTGCTCACACCAAAAGTTTTAAAACAAGAGGAAAAAAGTTACAGATAGATCCAACAGCCTAGCAAAGTACCACAGGCTTTATTATAATTGTGTGTGATTAACAACACTAATTATGCTTACCAAAGATTATTTGAATTCGTAAGACGTAGTTTTCAAATATCATATGGTCTAGAACTGAAATATTTCACTTGGCATGGCGAGTGGATAAGAATAGTTAGTCTCCACTGTTGCGAAGTTAGCATCTAATATGCTATTGTTGTTCTCCTCTATCTGCATTATTTCACCAACACAGCAACAAAATAAAGCATTAGGGGAAATCAGTCTAAATATCATTAATTGGAATATTGTGACTATATGAGAATATATATTTGGATATAGTTCTGCTATAGATCTCCAACTTCATAAGATGTGCAGTTATATACCTTATCGAGGAGATACTTGTTGGCATTTTTGAGGACTCCTTCCTTCACACACACAAAACAGTTGAGCAATGTTACTTTAACTTTTTTTGTTTTGCTTTAATAAATCAAAACCCTGACTCTACTAATTTATATGAACCTGAAATACAATGATGTAATGGCCTTACCTTGTTCCTCAGTGACTGAATTTCTTGAAGCATAATCTCCATCTACAATTTTTACATATAAAGTTTTTTTTTTTAATAGAAACATGTAACTTTTTCTCAAAAAGAAAACATATTAACTTTTCTAATCATCAGTATTTAATATTCATCTTCGCTGAGCATGACTCGCCTTGATGGTTCTATCTTTAGTTGTTTTATAATATACATCTATATATACATTAATGGCATGTATACCTTAGTAGAGCGGATCTGAGAAATCCAATACTCAAGATGCTTCTCAAGCAGAAGAAGTTCTTCAAGATTCATCGCCCCATCTCCTCCTCCAAACATATACCTGATGAATCCATTTTATAATATATGCATATATGAATCTATAACCCATATAGACAACTTAGTAAGGAATTGTAGTTTGTAAATAGCTAAATATATACCTTATTCCTTTCTGCAGCATCGCAATCTCTTGCTTAAGCACATTGACCTCATCTTTCAGATCCTAAATAATCAACTTTCGTTTCAATGTTTCTATTATTTGTAAATAATAATGTTGAGTTACAGTTAGGGATCATTTTCAGACATTTAGACAGACGGATACATGTTCCAAAAATGTATAGATATATGCATCAATAAAAATAATGGAGTATGTACATGGTTCCGCACGTGTCAATGACAACAACTTAGGGCTACATTTTTTAAGTGTCTAGGGCAACTTTTATCAAAAGACAGTGCTAAAAGCCCTTTTTTCAAGAAAAAAAAGACAGTGCTTATATAAAATAATAGTATGATACTTCGTTCGAAATCATATGTGATTAAAGAAGAAAATATTCAAATATTTTGAAGTGTGATATGGGTATTGGTGTCGTCTCTAAAGCATCTTTTACTTTAAGAGTAATTAGTTTGAATTGTTTTGCTTTACCAATAAAAATTGAAACAAATTACTTGTTTTTTGTTTATTTATACTTGTATAGTACAACGTTCCACAATATGTGAGGCTCAGAGCAACATTATCAGTTAAAACCTCTACCAGTTTCTAAAACAAAAATAATAATACTATTATAACAATTTGATTATGTTTTATTTCAGTAAAACAAATTGAAAGCTTAATGAAGTGACATCTGTCCTATGAGATTTAAAACCAGTTGGAGCATCTACAATGGTAGAACACCTAGTGGTGTTCTCAAACAAAAAAATAGTTAAAAAAATCAAAACAATTTTGTAGTCAAAGTGTCAATTGTCTCTCAATTTTTTTCAAAAAGTGCTCTTAAAGAGCTGCTCTAGACTTTTTCTTTCATTTTCTAATTTTTTTCTTTTCTTTTTATTGACTTAATTTTTGAAAGCTCTATTTAAGAGCTTTATTGTTGCTGATGACCTTAAGAACTTTTCCTTTGTTCTCTCTCCAATATTAATTGTTTTTCATGTTTTTAATTGGTAAGAACCTCATTGCAATTTGCTGTTGGAGCTCCTCTCACACTAGTTGACAAATTAATAAAGAAAATGGGAACTGTAGGTGCAACGACTGTTTACTTCATAACTATTAATTTCATGTAGAATCGGAATCTGGTGCCCTACCTAACTTACAGACTATTTAATTCAAATCAGTCAACAACGCCCAACATAGTCTTGCTTTACGTGTTATCAAATAGCATATCAAAATATTATTTAAACGGAGAAGAAAAATAAAACTCCAAAGAACGATGTTTATCAACGATGTTTATAAGACGTTGGCTAGTTTTAATCAAGAGTCTCTTTAATCAACCCAAAAATGCCATAACAACCGAACAGTCAACCAAACAGTTTCAACAATCAATTCCAAAACTCAAAGAGAAAAGTTCTATAATATAAACAAGGTAATACATAATTAAATTGAAAGAGAGACGTACATGATTCTGGGGTTGAAGTTGTTCTTGAGTAGTAAAAGTAGCAGAAGAAGAACCACGACCTCCACTAGTGCACTTCATGTACTTATCAATCATCCCCTCCATTGTTCTGTATTTATTTTAATAAATTCATATATATAAATCTCTATCTAATTACATATAAACACTACCCAAATGTAAATGAATACTATGAGTTGTATAATTAATACCCTTTAGTTGCAAGCTCAAAGAGCTTGCCTTGAGGAGAAAAGATCACAACACCAATCTCGGCGTCGCAAAGCACAGAGAGCTCCTTGACCTTCTTGAGAAGACCGGTTCTCCTTTTGCAGAACGTCACTTGTCTGTGAACCGGGTTCTCGATCCTCTTCAGCTGAATCTTTCCACGAACCATCTCTATATGGTGATTTAAAGTTTGGATTTGCGTTTAAGTTTGGATTTGAAGTTAGAACGTGGATCAACCTCCCACTAGTTTGAACTAGCTTCAAGGTTCTCCACTTACTGTTTGGTTTCTCTTTTTTTTTTCCTTGGAAGAAAACTGTGAAGTTATGACCAAACTCATGCCACCTCTCTTTATATATAATCTCCATTATCAGATTCCCCCACTCACTTCTGTGCTTCTTAAAACACCTTTTCTTCCACACAAGCCTGATTTTCTCTTTATGTAATATATGTACGTGTCCATATATGTTATATGTTAAATATGCATTCATACAAAGTATATAGCTACACAAGCGAAAGCTCCTTCTAAAGCATTGTTTGTATAATAAAATAGCGCCGTTAAAAAAAACATTATTTGTTATTTTATGGGTTTGTATACTATACTAGCCCTGTTCTCGAGCTTGTATAACATAACTTCTAGGTTATACTTTATTGATTGATTGATCTTACATCGGATGTGACATATGACTTGGCATGCACTAATTGATACAAAATGTAACGATTTATATAAAATTTAACTCTATTTAAAAATCTGATTATTCACATATTTTCTATTTAATAGGTTATTTTAAGTATGATGAAGAATGTATCAACTTATAATTTAGACCTATTATACCTATTAAAAGACTAACACTCTTATAGCTTACTTGTTTCGACTGAATCCCAATCTAAGAACGACTATATATACTCGATCGATACTAAACTGCACGACAACAATCATTGTTATGTTATGTAAACGTTGATGAAAATTTATATCAAATTCAATTAATTATTTCAACGCTGAGAATGACACTTTCGGTTTCATATCTACATGTTCAGTTATATATTGCTCGATGGGGAATTCTTAACCCATTTTTAACCATTTAGAACAAAATAAGTGATGTTGCACAAAAAGTACAAAATAAGTGATGGTCATTAAGCAATAAGCACAATTAGTCAATATTTAAAGAGGGTATTATATTCATCTCATCGTGGTGGAGAACCAATGACCTGCCCACGTTAGGTTCCAATGTGCCTTTTTGTTATTTCGTATATTTATTTATCTATTTTCCATTTCTAAATGTTTTGTTGGCTATCTTGCTTTGCCCTTTGTCTACGTGACAACTCCTGAATCTTATTCTTCAGCAGTAAGTGGTTTTCAACTCTCTTTTTCTTCTTGGAATATGGGACTGCTTTTCCTATACATGAATAAAAAATGCACCAATTTGTTCCAAATATATACCTATATGGATTAGTTGTTTAGTTAATCTTTACAGATCATATGAACGAACTTTTGTTAAACTCAGTTAGGAATAGTGACATAAGCATTTATTTTCTCTCTCTCACTCTTGTATCCTAGATTTGTATGCATAACCGGAGATAAAGTTCGACCAAAAAATAGGGACGCAAAAGTAAACACAAATAGTATGAGGATTTGGTATTAGTAAGATTCATAGCTAGGAGCTTCAGAAATTGGTAGCTGTACAAAATTGTGACCCATCAACTACTAATTTTTTAAGATATGGACCGGAGATAGTCTTCAGTTTAATCTTTTGAGAAAACATGTTTATCAAAGAGGTTTGAAAATGGGGTACAGATGAACTAATTATGTGTGTTAAACCGGCCACTAGCTATACAATATATATATACTACCACAGCTTTTGTAAGAAAATGTATGAAAATGTTAGAACTTCCCACCTCTAATTATCTTGTTTAGGTGTGCAACCAACTTACTAATGGAAGTTTTACAAATTAATGTCTCCATAAAATGATTATAATTTTGTAGTGATAAAGTTTGGGGCAAGCACTGTCTCACAATTTTTACCAAATGTGTTGTCATATTTTGTTTTTGTCATACATTTTGGAGTTTCTTTGTTATAGAAAAAATATATGTAATTTAGTGTCGATGTATTCAAATAATCATCATTTTAATCAAGGTTAGTATCCAAAATATCACTAGAACGGCGCTCCTCTACAAATGATTAAAACTGATACAAAGTTCAAAATAGTTTGAGATCTAGTTAAAATAGTACGTGGACAAAACAAATGTATTTAGGAAACTACACTACTATTTCAGTACTCCCAAAATAGAAATACTAGTCTTAGATTTTTTAATCTTTTTCAAAGTTTGGTTCACAGTTTAAACTTTGAACAATCTATTTATAACCGAGGGATATAGAGGGGGACGTCTCTCTCTGTGAGGTGATGACGGACTGACGGGTTAGGTTAAGTAAGCAAGAAGGGAATAAAATAATAATCTTTGTCAAATCATAATGTATCAAACATGCAAAATCCAGAAAGTGTGTTTGTTTATTGTTCAATCAGTTGCTTCTTTTGCCTCGCATCTTTGATCTCATTGGCTCTCGAGATCGTATCTATGATTGACACATGGTTCATCTTTCTTATCTTGTACGGGCATAAAGCTTCTTTTTATTCCACACTCTAAATTTTATGTTTTAAGTTGTATACTATTTATCCTAAAGCGCGCTTTTAGTTTACTATGACCTTATGTACGTACAATGCGATCTGAGCTTTTACTTTACTACGACCTTATGTACGTACAATGTGATCTGCGACAGTGGTTTATAAGATAACTTCGATAGATACATCGATATAATATGTGATAAATTCGAGACTGGATTTGGGTCAAGTCTAATGAAATATTGGTGTTGACCTTCAAAACTTTTCTTTGTTTCTACATAACCTTAGGTAACCAAATACCTTAGGTGACCAAACTATGAGAAAAAATTGTTTTTATAATTTTTTAAAGAAAATGCTTATGACCTCCAATTTTCAGATCCGACATAAACTAAGTAGAGTTTGGTTTGCTACGAGATGATGGCAACAACACAATCTTCTTTCAAATTGCTAATTGCATTCTTCTACCCAAACTCAATACCAAAATTGCAGTCATTGTAAAAAAAAAGATTTTATTTGAATAAATTTAATATTTTTCCGCAAGAAACTAAGTAATATTATTAGACATTCAAACCAGCGGCGGATGGAGAGGCAAGCCGAAAGTGTACGGTGGCACATTGATCCGGCTGATTTTTAATTTTCTCCTTAGCGACTATTATAAAATCGATGAAATGTTTTCAACAGCAAAATTTGGCATATGTACAAAATTATTACTATAAGATTTTGGGTTTAGAAAAATATATGTTTCAGCCAAAAAAACTTGGCAATCCAAAAATATATAAATTTTTGGATAAAAACAATTATAATTTGGTGGAGATCCAAACTAAAGTTAATTCGTACAGCTTGCGAAGATAGGAAATATTAGGAATGGGCACAGCCGCTTAAGTTAAACGCTCACATAAATTATGATACACTTGAGTCAGAATATCGTAATTTGATCCGAAGCTTAATACATATGTATATGCATTGTATATACGATGAGTTTCTCATGTGTAAGGGATGAACTATGAAGGAGTCTTTTCAAAAAAAAAAAAATCTATGAAGGAAAATAAATAAAGCAGATCTCAGATATTATTAATATCTAAATTTACAAGAAGCACTAAGCTTATGTATCTATGTTCCCAACTTCCCATCGACATTGAATCTTTAAAAGAAAGGACTAGATGCCTTGAGAGTTAGGATAATTAAGATTGCCTTTTATATTCTTACTAATTAATCCTTAATTAATTATGCACTATATATCTCTTAAAATACATTTATTTTGGATAGGGCTGGATAAATAAACCAAACTCAAAAATCCGAACCGATTCAAACCCGATATAAATACCGAATGGATTATGTATTATGGTATTTCGGGTAATGGGTATTATCCGAACCGAACCCGAACCTAAATGGATATCCGATATAACCCGAAACATTAAAAACACCAAAAAGATCTTGTACCAAATAAGATCTTAATTCCTAATATGTATCTGTAATACACAAAAATATATTGAACATCTTAAATTATTATCTATTACGTGAAGTTTGGTGGTTCTATTACATGAAGGTTGATGCATGGTTGAATATGGCGGTCAAAGCTTGAAGTTTTTAGATTTTGGTTTTGTTTTCATTGAATAATATTTCTCATTTCATGAGAACTTTATTTTCGTTTTATACTTTCATTTATTTGCTTTTCTTTCTATGAATAAATATGTTTACATTTCGTTTGATTTTGAATGATCACGGTTGATGTTCCTCTCTTATTTTTGAATCAATTTTACTTACGTTATGTTACAAAATAGGTGCAAATCATGTATTTTAAAATTGAAGAACCGATTTTACTTATATTTTGGTTATAAAGTAGGTACAAATCATGTACTTTTAAATCGAAGAACCGATTGAGACCGAACCTGAAAAAACATCGGGTTGTATTGGTTCTTTGAAGATTTATTAACCCCGAACCACCGACACCGAACCGAACTTTCATATAATCCGAATGAGGCTGATTTTAACAAACCCAAAAAACCGAAACCCGATTGGACAAAAATAAAACCCAATTGAGACCCTGAATACCCAAGCCTAATTTGGAGGAAGCATTGTAATGTTCTTTTGTGGCTGATTGGAAAATGTTGTAGAACTTAAACTTGGCCAACTTTTTTACATTATATATTTGGAATTTTATGTACATTTAGAAGCAATTCTGAAAATAAATTTATAACTATAAACGAATCTATAACTCATTTATATATATATAGTTACTATCCTAACCAATCTACGCTAGACCGGATTCGACACAAAAGATTAAAAGTCTGAGTGGTTGAAATGCAGCGATTGCTGTTGCGGAAGTTTGTGGATATAGGTGGTTGCGTTGTCTAGCATTGATAAGCGATTTGTACGACTGGTACAGCGGTTAGAAATTAATGCATGTGTGGGAGATATTTGTGGTTAGTTGATTATGAGATATTGCAGTGGTCTAATAATAAATAACCAATATTAATATATTATAATATTATAAAATATCAAAATATATAATAAAATATAATTATTATTATTAAGATATAATTAATTACAATATTATATTTTTGTAGTTTAAATTAATGAAAGTTATAATGTCAATAAGATTTGTTTTGAAGATTTATATTAGAACTTTTAAAAGAATATTTTGTTTTGTTTATCTATTTATAATATATTATATATATGTATATATAATATTAATGTTTTAAAACTATAGTGAATAGTTTTGGTTCAAAGTTTTTATAAAATAAATCATGATATTGCTAGTGAATTTAAACTAAAATATAAAACATAAATATAATATTTTTTAAAGATTTAAATTAAAAAATTTAAAATAGTTTTTATTTATTTATCCATCCGTAACCGTAAATGCTAGCGAAAAAGAACTTTTGATTTTAAAAGTTGGAACGGTTTGAATCGATTTATAACGTTTTTTGTAATTGTTGTAAAATACTAGCAGCCACTACTAACCATTAGAGCTGTGTAACTTGAAAACCTGAACTGGAACCGACCCGAAAATATCCGACCCGAAACCGAACCGAAAATTTACAAGTACCTATTGGGTCCAAAATTCTTCTACCCGAATGGACTCGGACCCGAAAAGAACTGACCCAAATAGACCCGATCCAATAAGAACCGATTCAAACCCGACTTAAAAACTTTAAAATATTTTTTTATTAACAATCTTTGTCATTATTTTGTAACGTTTTTAAGTAAAATGAAGTTTGAAATGTAAAATATATAATTAAAAATATTCTATTTTAACTATTAATAGTTTATTTTAAGTTATTTTGTAAAATTTTAGATATATATGATAAATTTTGACTAAATTTGATGGAATTTAAGTATTTTATTTCCTTTTTATATCTTAAATACCCAAATCCGACCCGGACCCGATCCGAATCCGAAAATTATGAGTATTTTAATTATAGATCCGAACCGATCCAGATCCGACAAGACCGACTCGGAACCGACCTAAAAAATTATGGATATCTAAATGAGTCTAAATTTCTAGGACCCGAAGGATTCGAACCCGACAAGACCCGATCCGAACCCGACCCGAGGATCCAGATGCCTAGGCCCAGAGCTGTGTTTGTGAATGATAGCAAAAAATTGGTCGGATTTTAAGGTGTGCAGAGCTACAAATAAAAAGACCGAAGTATTATCTAATTCCGAGATAAACAAAAGAAGGTAAGAAAAAAAAACAACTTCTAAGACAGTATACCAAAAGTTCTTCCTATATAAGTGAAAAGAGAAACCGAGGAAAGAGAGCCAAAAGTCTCCGGATTGTTAGAAGTTGTGTTAAATACACTTTTTCAAGATATATGTAGAAATTAATTACAACCTATTCCTTTCACCGTTTATTTAAAAAATTGGAGGCGAATAACATTCAAATCAGATAGAAGCTCCAAAGGACAAAGCTCTTCGCTCACTTTTACACACATGAAAATACTGTATGTATTTTTTTAATTGAAATGTATATTGTCAACCCGAAAATATTGTATGTATAGATATAGATACAGTAAATTTGGGAGAATAATATTTGATTATATCTATAAATTTCACTATAATTGAATTATAAAGTTTTACTGTATGTGTAGATATAAACAAATGCAATCAAACAATTTAAATATAAATACTTTTTATATAAATTGATATGAGAGCATTAACTCAAAAAGATTCATTTTTTATAAAACAAATTCTAACATGCATGACCAGATCAGCGATATGAATGATTAAAAATGAATCTTTAAGTAATTAATGTTTATTCATTAATGTTATAATTAGTGGTAATGATGCGAAATGCAGTGGAGCATCTAGCCATCCACAAAATGGTGTGACAGCTTATAGAATAATCCGTACACCATGTTGATTTTTAACAAACTACAATTTGATTTAGTTAAATGAGATATCTGCAGGCTTTTGAGTTTTTATTCCGTTCTACTTATTTAACAATGTTTTATGATTCCAACACTAATATCTTGAGGCATATGCCATATTTGGGGAAAACTAGAATTCAAAAAAAAAACTGTCCTTCCTTTTCCCATAAAAATCATAACATATATACATACTATACAACTAATTTGGAGATCAATGCGAATATTTACCTCCAAACTAATTAATTATTGTTCAAGTACTTCTACTATTCTTCTAATCCTCGTTTATTTTTCTGGGTGCACCAAACAAAATTTGTTTAGAATAGCTTGAAGTACTTTTGTGGAAGCTTTTGACAAAAAAAAAAGGTGAGGAAAAAAATGAAAGCGAGAGATCCAGATTTTGAGTTTTATTTTCAGCACCAACTACGTACCAAGAGTGAGATATCTTGTGGAAGATAAAACTTACATAGAAATTTCTGGAAATATTCTTTTTCAAAAAAAAAAATTTCTGGAAATATTGATGATCCTCACACATGAGTCAAATAGAGGTGTGACTTAGTTTCTGATGGTTTCCTCAATTCGTCGGGGAATAGAATACTCTTCTGTTTTTTTTTAAAGAATGTTACTTTAATATATTTTTTGTTAAAAAAAATATTGTTTTAGAATTTTAATGTAATTTATACTTACTTTCAAATTTTTAATATTAATATTAATTGCAAAATACATTAAATAAAATTGTTTTTCTCAAATATTATTGGTTAAATATATATAACTAATGAAAACAGAAATACACTTCAATTATTTTCTTAATATATATGAAAAGTGTATAAGTGACATTTTATAAAGCAGGTTGAATAGCTAATAAGGAGAACTAAGAGCGGAAATCAGATTATTTTAACCAGTAGCAGATATGAAAGAAAATAATATAATTATAATGCATCTAAAATAAAATTGATTTGTATCCCAAAAATTTGCAATAGATTTTTTAAGAGGCATCATTAAATTGTCATAAATTTGTTGATTCCGGATAACATTATTATAACTCGTAAGCTGGTATACAATTAAAAAAATCACCAACAGTCGAAAATATTTTTTTTTACATAAAAAATTTCACAAAGAGTGATTAGATATATTTGTAAGGCTGATCATGAAGATTAATGCAATGAATCCATAGGATTTTTTTTATTACTTTTGGTGCTAAATGAAAGATGAGCTGGAAGGATCAAAAAAATCGATAGCGAAGGAGGATCAAGTTCTTATTTAGACCTACCATAATGCTTCAGTAAATCCAAAATAAAGATGTTTATTCATATAAATACAAAAAGCTTAAGGACATGCTTTCAAGATGGTTTTCTCTAACTTTACCACAAGAAAGAAAGGATGTCATTCTCAAAGCCATGACTTTAGCAATGCCAATATACATCATATGTTTCAATCTCTCAAAATCTATTTGTGCAATTCTATCAAGTGCAATAGTTGATTTTTGATGAGACTTTTAAGAGAAAAAAATAGAGTATTTGCATCTCATATCTATAAACTTTACCATAATTAGCAATATACCATATTACACTATTCATCTACTGTACATTAATTTTAATGACTCTGATACCCTATATCTATTTTACTGCTAAACCTATATCGCTATCTTACAAAATCTTATAATGTTATTCGATAAGACATTTGTTTGCCATTTTTCTAGATATGTCTAATCCATGATTTACACCTGCAAAAATCTAAGAAATTTGTGATAGCCGTTCTTAGCCTTGGATATCCGAAATTAACAAGTGTTTGACATACGCAGTCCGGCTAACATTAATCAATGCAGCTAACATGTTATGTATTTATCTAATATTTGTGTTACACCTATAATTTCCAATTACCATCAGTGCCAAGGGCCAACTATCAAAAGAACTGTTTCTCAAGGAGGACAATGTGACCCAACAGCTGCTTTTCTCATAGTTATCACCATTCTCAATGTCTCTCTCGCTGAACCTATCATCTACAGTTTGAGAAGATATACCATTGTTGTTTGATAAAAAATGATCAACACTTGTTCTTCGATTTCATCGTGAAGCTAAATCATAATCTAATAACATCAACTTTGTCACAGAAGAACTTAGACGCAAGAGACAAACAGAGGAAAAAAACATAATATAGAAGAAAGTAGAAGTCTAAAACTTTGTTCTGAGATATCAAGAACAATACAAATCAAATACCCATGAACTTGTGATAAACAAAATAACCGAGGACTTCTCTCCTCCGCAACTAGTATCGACTCCCCTCTCTCTCAAGTCCAGTCCAAATCTCGGAGGTGACTGTTACAGTCATAAAAAAATAAAAATAACTAAGCTGTTAAAAGAGATCAAATCTGTAATCATATCAAACTTGTAATAATAAATCGGTGGAACCATTGCGACACTATGATCAAAATCCTGTGAGCTCCAGAGCATTAAAAAGTTGAAGTTGTATAAAGATAAAGGGGAAAATCGCATAAAAAAACTTCAAGGTGGCAGCCACTTACACTTTAAACTCCGAGTGTATTTCACAAGCACTTTAAACACTCAAGTTGGCAAATTTAGCATATTAAACCTCTAATCTGGCTTACTTGTACATCAAATCAAAAACGTAACCGATACTGTTCAAAATCGATGACGTGTCGTTTTTTTTTTAATTTAAGAATAAATAAATATAAAAATACATAAAAATATAAAAAATCATAAAAAATTCAAAAAAAAAATCATTTAAAATTACACAAAATCACAAAAATAATTATTTTATTTTATTAATAAAATAAATATAAAATAAAAAATATAAAACATAATAAAAACTTGAAAGAAATCATAAAAATCCTCAAAAAATCAGAAAATTCACAAAAATCAAAATAAAATCAAAAATTAAATTTAAATAAAATAAATATAATAATAATAGATAAATAAATATAAATTAAAAAATATCAATTCAAAAATAAAAATTTATCGTTTTTCTACAAAAAATTGAAAAAATAATGTAATTTGGTGTTTATGGGTCGTGGGTTTTCTGAATCATAAAAAATCATGATCTTAAAATAATTCTCTTGAAACAAATCAAAGCAAACAAATTAAAGGGTCCAAGTCTTTTAGAAGCTATTCCCAAAGCAAACATTTCGACTTTTATTTGTTCGTGTAGTGCTTCGGTGATGAGAATCAATTCTGGTTAGCTTAAACCACGACTGGTTATGTCAATTGAACAGTACAAGTAAACCAGATTTGAGGTTTAATATGTTAAATTTGCCAACTTGAGTGTTTAAAGTGCTTGGGTAATACGTTCAGGGTTTAAAGTGTAAGTGGCTACCACCTCGAAGGTTTTTGCGATTTTCCCAAAGATAAAGATAAAGTACAAAACTTTCTAAGCTTTCCAAGAAACCCACAAACAAAAGAAACTTCAAAATTCCACGAGATCAAAAGAGACTAAAAAAAAACAATCACCAAAATCACAGTTTTTATTAACTACGTACCTCTGGTTTCAAAGAAATTTTCTCTCTTTCTATTTCTCTCTCTTTATTTATATATATTCAGTTGAAAGATGGAAATTGGAGCTCGAGTTAATAAAGAGAACATATAAACGAAGAGAAAAGACGAATTATAGTCTCTATTTTTATGAAATCGTTAGAGGGATCTCAGATCTCGGTAAGTTTTTCATTTGTTGTGGGGAAGAAAGAGGAAGACTGAAAATATCTCACTCGAATTTTTACAATATCTTTTAAAATCAGTCTGACAGCTACAATTGTACTAGCCATACCATTGCCTCGTTTACATAGGGATCGAATTGTAATTTTGTTCCATCATATAACACTGTGCAACCCATACTATTACTGTAGTGGGTAGATCGCTAATTATGTACAAGTTTTTGGATTTTGACCCAATTGACTCATTAGGCTTGCTGGGGAAAATGTGGCTCACAGAAAAAAAAGGATAATTAGGGTTTAGGGGATAGATATTGAATGTTTCAACCATGCTCTGCTGGTCAGAATATACAATCCCAGTTAATATATCGTCCCGTTCCGACAAATATCTTTCCGTTTTAACATCTGTGCATCAAAAACCCCTCCACTATACAGTATATTGGATTTAAGATTAGATATTTTGATTCAAAGAATGTACAAATAAACCCCCCTCTGGAAAGGCTATCAAGTTGAAGCCCAAATACAATTGATTGGCCCATGTTAAGGTCCGAAACTAAGTTATTTAGTTAGCGTTTTTCTTGGTACTGTTAGAACCTTTTTTCTTTTTTTTTTGGAACACCGTACTGTTAGAGCCTTTGTTCACCTAACTAAGTTATTTAGTTAGCGTTTTTTTTTTTTTTTTTTTTTTTTTTAAAACCTTTGTTCACCTTGTGTTACGTCTTTTGTTTCTTTTAAACACTTCAGCCTTGCTTTTCTTTCCACCTAGTCTTTTTATATTGCAGTGTATTTTCTATTACCTTTTGCAATTTGGAACGTGGGCTGCTAGTTTTGCACAATTTGCATTTTTTTAGGAATAATAACGAGACCTTCTTTTGGGTAATAATTTTTTTATTGCTTTCGGCTCTTTTGCGTTGGAGAACAGTAGGAATCTATACTATAATGAGGCACTTGCATCACTCCTGATGCGACACATCAGCGTTTTTTGTGGGGTCCACTTTAAAACAGTATTAAAAAATGTCAAAATCATGGTTTGAACCCAGGTTACTAAGATAGTAATGATACAACATCCACCATTTATACCACTGAACTAATGGATAATTTGTACATTGATGGTTGAAACTAATATATATTTATAAAGGTTGGAAGCCATTACTTCTTAGGCTTTCTCTGAAGACGGGCCTGCAAATGTATTATGGGATTCATTTTTAAATGAGCTTCATCACGTTATATTAAGAAATAGTTTAAGTTTGCAACAATTATAGTTTTCTCATATTATAAATCGTCGTTGTTTAACATGAGTTAGAATTCTTTTCATCATTGTAACGGACTGAGTTATAGAGTTGCGCCGTTTGTCTGTTCGTAATTTTTTTTTACCGGTGAACTATTTATCTCCCCATCTTAAATCGCTTGATCATAAATATTTCTGATTTGTAGCCCCGCTTTAAACCATATATATATATGATTCTCATCTTTGATGAACCCAATCTGCATCTCCACATAAATCATTGATTCCTTTTAGCTTTAACCATCTTCTAGAAAATATCTCTCTCCGCCTCTCCAGTTTCTCAAACCAGCGTCACCGGCGTCTGTCACTAAACCTTCGAGTTTCTCCTTATTGGTCGTAGTAGTCAGAGCATTGTCGCTGCCTCCTCCGCTTTTGGGATTCTTTGAAATTCAAGAAAGGCAGTGAGTTTATGGTAAGTTAATATTTGATCTATCACATTTATTTAATATAATTTTTTTTAATTGATTTCCTGATTCTTTGTTGAATAATATTATTTGCAGATTTTGTGATTCATGGATTTATTCCCGCCGGAGGTGCTAATTATTACATGCCATCTTTCAAAGTCGGTTCGTGAAAATCGATCGTTTTGAGATTGCTAGGTGCTCAAACATGTACAAGATAACTGATCATCAATTCCTCATTCCATCAACCATTATTGATGAAGTCATCACGAGTGCTCTTGAGATCAATCTCCAGTCATGATTAGGCTGTTCGACAATCTCCAAATGATTACAACCACAAACCTCAAACTTCCATGTATATTATCATATTACATATGTGTTTATATTATGTTTCGATATTATAAATGATATTTAAACTCACATTTGGTTGGGCAAATCCGTTCTGTCCAGGACTCGAACCTCATAAAATAAACAACTCGAGTCATTATCCGTATCCTCTATGACCAGTCAGAAAAAATCAACACACAATTACTGTCTATATTATACTAACGTTAATGATCAAAAATATTTCCTACCCAAGATCTGTGGTTGTCTATTTATCTCCCTTACTTATCAAACTAATTTCACACAAACCTTTATTTTACAACTTAAAAGAAACCACAACAACCCAAATAATCAAAACATCAAAAACTAGAATAAAAAAAACTAGAGTCCAAAAAAAAAGACGAATCATTAATGATCACCTTTTTGACTAATTTTACAAATAAACTTCAAACCAAATATATCAAACCAAGCACCTTAACTAAAACTCAACGACATATAATCGAGTCAGGTAAACAAATACAAACTACACAATCAGTTATTTAACAATTTCTAAATATACTTTCGCAGAAGAAGACGAAAAAGACAACCAAGATAAGTGAAATCACCTAAACGAAAAAAGCTGAGTAAATTATGAACTCTGATAAATATAACAAACAACGATTTTTGTTTACATATTACCCATCAAATTAAAGAGAAACAAACACATGCACACCAAGAGATACAAGAGAAAATCCAAACAGACACAAATGCGACAACAACATCTCCACCTGCTCACTCCTCTTGTCTTGTGAAAATAGCTTACATGTTCAATGTCAACATACCAATGCTATTGTCTTCTTATGAGAAATACATAAATTTGTTGAAAATCCATTAAGGTCCAAACACTCAGAATTATCACTCATTTTATAGTTATTTCTACAAGTCTTCATGTATTTGTTTTAAAGGTTCTGTAAAAGCAACAAGTTTAAAAATAAAATAAAAATATATAATAAACATAATAAAGATAATAAAAATTATTACTTAATACATACAACGTACACAATTAATTTGGAGAAAAAAAAAATCCAGAAACAAAGGTACTCTCAACAACTTAATTTAGTTTATGTACTCTCAACAGTACAGGAAACAAATAAAAAAGACAAACAAACAAGAATTCTCAGTGACACAGCAAGCAACACTACAAACTATATATATCACATTACTAACACAGTTTAGTCCTTCATAAAGGGAGAACAATGCCTATACAGTTCATCATCATAACTCTAACCCTATAACAATAAAAAAACTTGAAAAACAATGATCGACCGAAAACGCAAAACTCACACTACAATAACTCTAGCAAATATTGAGATGAAACTCTGTTCATAACCCCGCGCTTGCGCCCTCCAAACTCACACACTTATGCATATCAGGAAAAGAATCGCAGATGTGAAGCTCACCCGAAGATGGAAGAAACAATAAATACCATACTTTTATTTTTTCCAATACAATAGTTCAGAAAAGGCTCATTGTAATTTGAGCCCAACATTTTAAACCCACGATTACTAAACTTTACAATAAAACATTAGGGAAAACAGTTTCAATTTTATGATCAACAATTCAAATAATTAGAAAGACAACAAAAAAAAACTCCACAGCTCAAATAAACCACTAAAATAAATATTTATATAACAATATGAATAGAATCCTTATTTTGTATTCAAGATATTTCTTCGATAAATTTGAAAGTAAAGCTATACATTAAGCAATTGTGAAAGTCAACATTTTATGCAAATAAAAAATATTAATATTTTATATGGAAGATTAATGTTATGAGAAGAATTTACAATTCTTCTTATTTGACCATTTTAAATATCATAACAAACAAAGAGAAAATTAGTCTTCATAACAAGAAGAATTCAATAAATCACTGTAATTAAATCCTTGTTCTGAAACTCGCTAGGCGCTACGCGTGCGGCACACACGGGCCTAGCGATTTATTGAAAAAGCGGAATAAAATCGGGGAATACGCGGGGAGGAATTTTTTGTAATTTATACGTATAACATCACATTTTATACATATAATACAAAAATTCGTATAATACATATTTATGAAAGAAACATCATTTATACTAAAATTTATAGATTTATAAATACATGTCAATTAGATTACAATACAGAATTACAGTCCAAACAAAACTAACAAATTCTAACTAGTTAACAACAGATCGGCTATTTTATATAGTTCTTATTGGACATGACTAGTATATTGTCGTAGCTTAGTGGAATTTGAGCCATGATAATATTAATAACCTATAACTCACGAGATCGAGCCTAGGTTGAGAGTCTTTTTTTATTTATTTATTTTTTTCATAATGGCAAAGTTGTGATTAAAATCATCTTCTTTCCCAATTCTTTTATGGCTTGCGATTGATTTCTGCAAGAAAATTTAAGATTACTTACTCGAATTCACAGACAAGATTATAGACAGTTTGGATTCGCTTGATTTGAGGTTGAGAATGATTGAAGTTAAGGTTTTCTAAGAAAAAAAGTTCTGGCCTTCGGCAATTTTTAAGGAAACAGAGGAACTAAAGTAAATCGCCTTACACATTTAAGCGCCGAGTTTCTCAATTACGCGGCTAATCCGGGACAAAATCGCTTCACCGCTTAACTACTCCGCCTACCACCTATTCGCCACGGTGACCCACCGATCAACGATTTTGCGTCCGAGTTTCCGGTAACGCGCCCGCGTTTTAGAACAAGGAATTAAATACTAAAACATTAATTTCAATATTCAACATCATAATAAATACACTATATCAACAAACGTAAAAATAAATAGGCAAAAATAACATCAATTCCTAACAACCTACAAACATATCTACAATGTGATAAGCTTTCACAACCAAACACAAACATGAATAACAATTCACTTCTTACCCATCGACTCTCACACCAAACAACATCAATATGAGCAAATCCTAGACAATTACTCCAGATCTATATACAAAGACCAAACACACAACAATCGATCATCGATTTCCAGGTACCATCAATTTTTGACAATCAAGGTAATTACAATGACTCAGTCGCTGAATCATTAGATTTCATGTTATCATATCATGATATTCATCATCCCGACTCTACATTCCTTATTGAGGAGACTAACCAATATGTGATGAATTTAATGAGGGAAAACCATTATATTATATCCCAACATCTTCAAGTTACTCTCGCCATTAGAGACTACAATCTAAATGCAACCGCAAGACTTGACGTTGATCTAATCACAAACCTAGAAGTAACCCGACAACCGAAGAGGAAAACCATATATGCATCATCTGCTTTGAGAATTACACCAATGTAACCAATATTTCGACACTCACCTGCGGCCATAAATTTCATTGTCTTTGTATTAACCATTGGCTACGTACAAATATAAGTTGCCCAATGTGTCGGGAAAGTAATTTATGAGCCAAAACAAGCTAATAATAAAAAACAATTTCATGTTTCAAACTCAAAATTCATTGTCTTATTCCTTACTATTCTTGGTATAATCATCAAATAACATTTGGTAAATATTCAAGGGCATAATCAATAGATAAAATCACATACACAAAGTCATCCGATACATCAACAACGTTACCGCGCGCCTGCGCGGGGGCTATGCAACTAGTCATTGTATAATGTTACAGTATAAGTTTAATAATGATGTAGCTTTATGTGCATGTTTTTTTTGAAAAAGAGCTTTATGTGCATGTTATATGGTTTAATCAAAGAACGACATGATGATCTTTTTTAACCTCAGTTATTTATTACTTTGAATGCTTAGATCCATATCTTTAATCATTACTTTGCGGTTTGCACCAACGCTACAAAATTGGAATTTCGTTTTCACTTTTTTCCTACGAACTTATTATAGTTTTGTTTGTTTTTTTCTTAAAAATGATAGAACAAAATTCATATGGAATAAAAAGAGTACCATTACGTGGTCTATTTCCTTAGGTATATGCTTATCGTGAGAAGATAAAACTTTGGTGCCTTCAGTTATTATAGAAAGTTTGGATTATCTAGTCAAGAGCCGTCTCAATTTAATTTTGGACCAAGTTCAAAAATGTTATCGATATATTTAATAATATAATGAAATAGTTTTAATTATCTTTATATATGTTTAATATTTTTTGAAAATATTATATGCTCTAGATTTAGATATATATCTAAAACTTTAAAATTTTAGACTATAATTTATTTATTTAATTTTAAAATTTTTAATTATTATTTTTATTTTATTTTATTTGGACCCTGTTCAACCGATCCACTTGCATATACTATTAGACGATCCTGATTTCATCGTATATTGTTATAATGCCCTAATTAAAATGAAATAATAGAAAAAAACTATCTTCATTTTAACGATTTTAATTAAAATATTCAAACAGTACTCTATAGAAAAATCACGGATGCTCAAATCCAACTACTCCTTCTGTCCTTAACAAAAATAAAGCAGCCAAGAGAGCGTAGCTTGGACCCCTAGAAAAATATATTGTATTTTTAGTAGTGATTGTAATCATATATTTTCTTGTAGATATGATTTTTTATATAAATTTAATCTGCTTACTACAGAAAAGAGAATATAAACTTATTTTGATAAATTTTCACAACAATTCCCACACCTTTATGGAGATGTATAGATTATTCAATTATATGCAAAAAAACATGTCAAATTTTCTGAGTGTAACGTATCTAATTAATAATAGGAAAGAGAGAGAGCAGAGAGAGGAACGTGGCGAACACAAACTAAAAGAGTCCACAAATACATACAGATGTCAGGTTCTGAGGAACATACTTGTTTGGTGTACAATCATATGTGCTCCCTTTGCATTAGAGTGTTCAAACGTCAATATCTTTCATCCTTTTTGGTTATCTCTAATTGTCCCACCACCTCTGCAAAGCCACATACTTGCCATCTTCGTAAACCATTCACGATTATCAAGTGCCTTAACGAATATGCCAACACAATGGCGCGTCACATTATTCAACTGTCATGACTGTTTCTTTCTAAAGTGGATCGAATATGTGTTGGCTTTCATACCGACAAAACAATATTCTTAAGGGAACACATTGTAATTTGTTAAAAATTAGATTGGTTTCGTAATATGTATTTTGAACTTGTGATATATATATATATATGTTTGTTGCTAGTTAAACAAATTAACATACCTGTATAGCCAAAAAATAGGTTAACTAAAAAGTAATGTTATTACGTATTATATTGTGTTTACCACGCGTTGACAAAATAAGCTATGTGATATTTGTCGGTGATAGCATTTGTTGCCTTTGGATTCTATCTAGGACTTTCGTTGCGCCGCGGCATTGTTTTCCGTGGTCTCGTTCATTATAATCCAAATTGCATGCCACTAACTCGTATACTTTGACACTACGCACAGTTTAATTTTCAAATTAATGTACCACTATATGTGTACCACATAGTCAGATAAATTTGAATCTTACACTAGTCTTGATGTGCATAAGTACTGTTCATTTATGTACTTGTGAAATGATTTGAATGATGAAACTATCTCTCTCTAAAACATAGCACATGGTTTTAAATTGAGGTTCAACAGCGCTGGGACAAGACCCTTGAACGGTTAGGTTGCAGATGAATTATTATTTTTAGCATTAACAACAAAAAAGAAATTTCACGTGACTAAGTAATAAAATTAAATAGTTTTTTTTTTCCTTTTCTAAAATTAAATAGTTATATATGTCCATTAATTGACAAAGGTTTAACATTCATTCAAAAAATTTGACAAGAGTTTTTTTCTTTGTGTTAATTACATTGCCAATCGTTAAGTAGGGGTAGGCATTTTATTCGTTAAATTTGATTCGATTCGTTATTCGTTCCGATTCGATCCAAAAATTCGGAATATCCGTAAACTTTCGAAGCAAAGCAAATACTAAAAATCAATATTTTGTTAAAATCGAAGCAAATCACAAATATTAAAATTTTGGGAAGCGAATATCCGATCCGATCCGTCAATATATAAATACATATATATCTTGATTATATTTAAAGTTTTAAATGTATAAAATTATATAATTATTATTCTAACATATTATTTGACAAATTTTATTCACCTTATTACATAAAAAGAAGAGAAATTTTTTATAACAATTATAAATTTTTCTTAAGATTTGTGTTATTATAATTGTTAACTAAGTTTAAAAAACTGACAAAATATGTAGATTTACTATTTCTTTTAATTTTTATTTTCTATATTGTACAAAAAAAATATTTTACAAAATAAATTTGTATCAGATTTGAAAATTATTTGTATTAATCAAAACAGATGATATATCCGTAAGTATTCGTAAATATCCGCAAATATCTAATTATTTTCCGAATATCCGCTTTTACGAATATCCGTATTTTTCCGAAGCAAAGCAAATCGAAAAATTAGATATTCGTAACATTCGAAGCAAATCGCAAATACTTTAAAAAATCCAAATATCCGATCTGTGCCCAGCCCTATCGTTAAGTATTTATATTAGGAAACTTATCATAGGTGAACCAATTCAACTAAGTCACGAAATTGACGCTAGGTAAGAGAAAATAAACACGGTTTTGCACATATTTATCTGTTTTAATCTTGATCTGAAAAATGTAAAATGTATACTTTTTTGTTATCTGAAAAGAATGTTTGTTAACCAGTTGATACGTTAATTATACGAAGAACGGGATCCCCGTTCCAACGCACCAAACGCAAACTTTCAACTTAGATTTTCCTTTTAAATTAAAAGCTTTCCTTTTAAAAATATCTAAAGACTTTCCTTTAAACAATTAAAAGAAAAGTAAACAAAATGCTTTAGCATTCCGATTTTTCTAATTAAAATATATATTTAAAAACAACACAAGGACCACATTTGGCTATATAAGCGAAGTCCTCCTATTTCCTAAGAACAGCACTAGGCAGAGAAGAGAAAAGCTTTTTAATCAAACACCAAACAAGAGGGAAAAATGGCTAAGGGTTTATCCAAACGTGTCCTCACGTTTCTGATGTTGATCTCCTTAGTGGCGGTGGCACTGAATCTTCTGTCCACCGTAGAGGCACAGAACAAGAAGAAGCCGAGGAGAGATGTTCCTCTTGTGAAAGGTCTCTCATGGAGCTTTTACCAGAAAGCATGTCCCAAAGTGGAAAGCATCATCAGGAAAGAGCTCAAGAAAGTCTTCAAGAGAGATATTGGTTTAGCTGCAGCCATACTTCGTATACATTTCCATGACTGCTTCGTTCAGGTCTCTATCTTTTTCCTTATTTTCTCTTTTTATTCCTTTTTTTGTATTGGTATCAAGAAACATAAACTTGGTCTTCGCTAAAGCCTAATTTAAACAGTCTTAAGCAAGTGATTTAAATTTATTTTTCTTTGATAAAAAGCTTAGTTTATTAAAGATAAGAAACCATATCCACTTATACCCACACATAAAGAAACTCGCGTTGTTTTTCTGAAATATAAGAAAATGAAATTTGTAAAATCAAGAAACATGTTTAACTATATTATACGTATGTTATCACGTGGTAGACTAAATCCGACCAAAATAACCATAAGAAAAACATAAAGTCGCCTCGGAAATCTCAAGAACAAGAAATAAGAGTTCTTATTTCTTTCATTTTCTTAAAAAGAACAGTTTATCGTGTTAAGTATAAACACTATAGTAATTTGTTTCTGACATTACATGCCTTATGATAGACTTGAATGTAGCAAGACATGTGGAACTAATACTATACACCCGATTTTCATGGTTTAGTTGAGTGCTTTTAATGAACGTAGGGTAAGAAAATACCGAACCAATGGTACAAATGAGAGAATGCTATTGTTATATATTCAGTTTATTGAACAAAATATAGTACTAGATTTTCCTCTACACAGTAAGACAAATACCAATCAGATTTTTATACCGTTAATTGCAACAGCTTATATTGAGATGTGTGGTCTACTTTGATCGGACATATAATATCATCAGAAAATCTTGAATAATGTTTTTTTTTTCCTTTACTGCTTTCACTATTGAGATTTAATATAAATTGAAACAGGGATGTGAAGCATCGGTGCTACTAGATGGATCAGCGAGTGGACCAGGAGAACAATCGTCGATCCCGAATCTGACACTCCGTCAAGCCGCATTAGTCCTCATCAATAACCTTCGTGCCCTCGTCCACAAGCAGTGCGGTCAAGTCGTCTCTTGTTCTGACATCCTCGCTCTAGCCGCCCGTGACTCCGTCGTCCTAGTAATCAAACTCTCCCTCTCTCTTCAATCAAATCTCTCTGTCTATTTATATCTTTGTACTCTATTTCAACCACACGTGACATACCAATACTATATACTAATAATTGCTAATTACTTTTTGGCCAATCAATGTAGTCAGGAGGGCCAGACTATGCTGTACCACTTGGCCGACGCGACTCACTAGCATTCGCTAGCCAGAACACTACGTTAAACAACTTGCCGCCACCATTCGCCAAGGCGGACCAGCTCATCGCCGACTTCGCCAACAGAAACCTCAACATCACCGACTTAGTTGCACTTTCCGGTGGTCACACCATCGGAATAGCACATTGTCCGTCTTTCACAGACCGGCTCTACCCGAACCAAGACCCAACCATGAACAAGTCCTTCGCCAACAACCTCAAACGCACTTGCCCCACCGCAAACTCGAGCAACACGCAAGTGAATGACATAAGGAGCCCTGACGTGTTCGACAACAAGTACTACGTTGATCTCATGAACCGACAAGGGTTGTTCACATCCGACCAGGACCTGTTCACGGACAAGAGGACACGTGGTATCGTGGAGAGCTTTGCGATTGACCAGAAGCTGTTTTTTGATCATTTTGTGGTGGGGATGATCAAGATGGGTCAGATGAGTGTCTTGACAGGGTCACAAGGAGAGATTCGTGCAAACTGTTCCGCAAGAAACACTGAAAGTTTCATGTCTGTTTTGGAAGACGGCATACTCGATGAGGCTCTTTCCATGATCTAGATGAGACCATTAAAATAATCGCCTCTTATTTTCCTTTGACTTTGTTTGCTTACTTAACGCACTTGTGGTTTGTGGAATGCTTAAGACTATCTGATAAATAAGAGTGTTGCTTCATCTTATGCACGTATGCTTAATCTGTGGTATGTTCGAGATTAATAATCTGATTAACAAAGAGCGTTATCATATATCATAATTGATAACAATCTTGAGTGAGAAAGACATTGCAGAAGAAAATATTTGCAAGAAGTAAAAAAGCATTAAATTTAAACGGGTTAAAAGAGTCGATATAAATAAGGCCCATTAAAATATGGTGGCCCATGTCAAGCCAAGTTTGTTAAGCCGTAATTGTAGTGGGCGGCTAGCTAACAGAGTTCGTATGTGTTATTCAGCTTCCCACGATTTGGGAGTACAACTGAATCTTGCTGCAAGCATAGTGAAGGTACCACCGTTTTTATCTTTGTTTACAGAACCACCAGTTTGATCTTGTTGTATCGTTTGTTATAATAAGCCACTAGTGACTTGTCGCAAATCAAAACCAAAATTCGAGCCCTTTTAAGCCCATTCCTAGCTTGTTGTAGGAGATGAATTACATCCCTTTGTTAGACAAAAGATTCGGCCCACTATCTACGTGCAGGTAGCAGTTCAAATCTTGCGAGGTTTTGTTCGGGCCTACTGTCGGCCCAACGATGAAAAACCTATTAAGTGGGGGCGATCAAAAGCGGAAGCGAGCTCTGACTCTTTAAGGAGAAGAGAGGACAACAAGAAAGGGATCCGAACACATGCACATTCATTTGGCGGCTAGAACTAAGGTTTTCGCTCTTTCTTCTTACCGACTTATACTTTTCCGGCCAGTGCTTCCCGAACTCCAGCCTTATTTTCCGATTACTTTCCTTATTTGTAGCCAAACTTTTTCCGATTTATTAATAAAACACTTTTGAACTAATCCACCAACGAGTTTCGTCTCTCTTACTGATTACTACGACCAGACTCGGTACCAACACTTGTGTAGTGCTACTTAGGTGTGTTTGGCGTTCGATCTCATAGTAGCAACTTTATCTGAAGTCAAAGTGTGTTTGGTGTCACGTCCCTGTCTCGTTCATATCGTGTAACTTAAATGTCTTGTACTGCTACGTCACTGGCCCTGCATTGTCGCAGTATTATTATTATGTCATAAAGAGGGGGGCATTTTTCAACTGTATACTGAAGAAAATTCAAGGGGATTAAGGGTACTTTTATTGCTTTTCTAACGGAAGCTAAACAATGCGTTCACATATGAAATGTCAAAGCCAAGCATGAATTAGAGAGATAACCTTTTGAAGCACACAAATCCATACGTGTTGTTACACGTAGCTTTCCCTTAGATTTTCTGAATACTTTAATGTAGATGGATTCTCTTTTATTTTTTTTTGAACAGCTATGGATTCTCTTTTTTCTTTTTCATGGTGAACTTTATTTAGAAAGTAGTATTCTGTTTTTATTATTAAAAAGCATTCCTTTTTAAGTTGAATCACCAACTAAGTTTGATGACTACTTATTAATCTGATGGTACACCGAATTATATAACACTTTAGAAAGAAAGAAAACAACAAATCTTTATCATAATTTTGTATTTCAGTTCTAATCAACATTAATAAATGATTAGAAGATGATGAGTCACATATCTTTGTGATAACACACTGGTTGTATAAATGAATTTCTTAGTTTTGTATAGTGATCTTTGTTTGATGATTGATACATAATCAATCTTTTATTGTTCTTTGTTAATATAATTAAAGCTGTGGATCTTGTATCGTATTGCATACTGGATTTTGTAAATCTCCAATAATTTCTGGATGATCAAGATAACAGTTGACCTGTCAGACAATCAAAGCTGCAGTATAATTATTTGCCCATTCGTTGACTTTGCCATAAAGTAATGACGGCCTCCTTACGCCGTTTACATACCTCCATTAATTCCCACGTGTTTCCTCCTTATTGGCTCCGACAAACCGTCGGTCACGAAAACCGTTTTAAAAAGCCGAAAACACACACACAATTCGTATCTCACACGGGATAAACAAGGAACGCCGAAATAACGCGTTCATCTGTTTTTTTTCTTCTTTATATTTCAATTTTTTTTCTATATAATTAAATTACCCAGAAACGTAATTTCGTCAGAGTTTCAAATTTCAGTCCCCCAGATTATTTATTTCCATAAATAAAAGATTCTTGTTGATAATCTCCTCACACAGAAGAATCTCATACATACCCTCCTTTCTTATCTTCTTCTAGCTTTTAATCTACGCTTTCATTTCCCTGCAAACAAGATGGCGATCAAGAAGATGAACAGTTTGATTCCTAGCTGTTCGGAGGATCTAAAACGCGTTCTTCAGACGCTAGGTTCGACCTGGGGAGACGTAGTCGAAGATCTCGAGCGTCTCGAGGTTGTGCCGTTGAAAGGAGCCATGACCAACGAGGTTTACCAGATTAACTGGCCTTCCTTAAACGGAGGAGAAGATGCTCACCGCAAAGTTCTCGTTCGGATCTACGGAGACGGCGTTGACCTTTTCTTTAACAGAGACGACGAGATCAAAACCTTCGAGTGCATGTCTCATCACGGTTATGGACCTAAGCTTCTTGGCCGCTTCTCCGATGGTCGTCTCGAAGAGTTCATCCACGCAAGGGTACGTTTTCTTCTCAAACACGCAAGAAATTAGGTTTTTGATTTTGTTAGGAAGAAGTTAGTTAAAAACCTAATCAGTGTCTTAGTTAGGGTTTTATGTATTGTTTGCGTCACAAGAAATCTAGAGAGGGAGATTGTGTATCTGTATATGACATGATGAATCTATTGGTTTGGTCCGTTCACCAGACTCTTTCTGCAGGTGATCTCCGTGTACCAGAAACATCTGACTTCATCGCCGCGAAACTAAGAGAGTTTCACAGGCTTGACATGCCTGGTCCAAAGAACATACTCCTCTGGGAAAGGCTCAGGACTTGGCTCAAGGAAGCTAAGAACTTGTGTTTACCGACAGAGATTGATGGGTTTCGTTTGGAAGCTATGGAAGATGAAATCAACTTGTTGGAGGAGAGGCTGACTCGGGACGATCAAGAGATTGGTTTCTGTCACAATGATCTTCAGTATGGTAACGTCATGATCGATGAGGAAACCAACGCTATTACCATCATAGTAAGCTTGTTTTTTATATGAACAGAAACCTTCCCTAATCCATCAAGGAAGTCCTCTGTTTTCATCAATTTTTTATATATTTTATTTCAGGACTATGAGTATTCGAGTTTCAACCCTATTGCTTATGACATTGCGAACCACTTCTGTGAAATGGCTGCTAATTACCATTCAGAAACTCCTCATGTTCTGGATTACACTCTATATCCAGGTCCTTATCCGTAATTATAAATATCTACTTCGTACGTTGCTTAGGTTGCTCGGATTCTGATTGTGTGTGTGTTTGGGATGATGAACAAACAGGAGAAGAAGAACGGAGAAGGTTCATTAGCACATACCTTGGCTCTACAGGTTTTTTCCTTTCTTAAAACATTAGTTACTTGTTGATAATTAAAAAAAAAACATTAGTTAAACACATCTAAAGAAAAAACCCATCTATTTAACCAAAAACATATCCCTTCAATTGTGTTATCTCAGGGGATGCACCAACCGAGGAAGAAGTGGAGAGGTTGATGACTGATACAGAGAGATACACTTTGGCAAATCATATCTTTTGGGGCTTATGGGGAATCATCTCGGTTCGCTCTCTCTCTTGATTTCTTTACTTTGAGATACTTTTAGATCTTATATTGGAACTCGATAGTAATCATTAGTGGTGTTGATGCAAAGCAGGGGCATGTGAATACGATTGAGTTTGACTACATGGAATACGCGAGACAGAGATTTGAACAGTACTGGCTTAGAAAACAATTGCTCCTAGATTGAGGATGAAGAAAATTCACATGGGAGAAAACTTGAATTTCTAAAAGTTTCCACAATTAGAAAAAAGGAAAGGAGAAGATTTAGGTGAATGTTATGCTATTGTTACTTTCACCAGTTTGTTTTCTTCGTATAGAGGTTTGTAAACTTTCAAAGCAATGGACATGGCTTTTGTTAAATAATAAAAAAACTATAGCAATAAGATAGAATAAACAAGCACCAGTGGTCTAGTGGTAGAATTGTACCCTGCCACGGTACAGACCCGGGTTCGATTTCCAGCTGGTGCATATATTTTTGGCCCAGTTTTTTTTTTTTTTTTTTTTTTTTTTTTTTTTTTTTTTTTGTCAACTGGTCCAGTTATTTTCCCCTAACAAAAAATAAAAGGTCTAAAAAGAATAATAATAAATAAATAGACTAACAGGAAATAAAATACAGTTTTTGGCCTTATCCTTCCTTCCTTTTTGTGAATCAGTATTGGAAATTTGAATTGTTTACTGCACTTTTAATTACAACGGCAAAACATAAATTTTGGATAATTATAATAGTTTGATATGAATATTAATCTAACATATAAATAGACAAATCAAAATATGGGTATATATTTTACATTTTAAATATTTTATTTTCAGATACACAAATCTTAAGTATTTAATGGTCTCAACAATAAGGAGAATTTTAAGGTTTTCACTCTAAATCTTCAAATTAAACAAACATAGTTTTAGTGTTTGGTCAACATTTGATTTATCATTATTCCAAAATCCAGTTTTCCCCTCTCGCAAAAGTGAACAAAGTAAAAAGAAAAAGAAAACTCATTTTTTTCATAATTCTAATTAGTTTTGGAAGAAAAACAAAAATAAATATATAATATGGTTCCCTTCCGAATCCACCTCTCATAACTTGCATTCGGATCAATCAATAATCAGTCAATTGATTGTATGTTGAGAGTGCCAGAGCAGGAGATGATCTCCACCTACGCATTTCAAGTGTCACCACATCATAAAAAAGGAGTAAGAAGACGAATGAGGAGGCTTCTCCATCATGGTCGTCATTGCCAGACCATGTGGCTCTGAGTTGCATGGCTCGCCTCATGAAATTGGATCACGTGACCGTATCTCTAGTCTCCAAGAGACACCACTCCCTCGTAGCTTCCCCTGAGCTCTGCCGCACACGGTGGCTGATAGGTTGCACCAAGGCATATCCTATGCATGCTTCCACCTCATTCCTGACCCAAACCCTTTTGTTCGTCCTCACGCATACTAGACGGCTGAGGCCGATCCCATAAAGCCCCTATCAAGCTCTAGAATCATTCTCTTTCATGGTGGTGGATTGGGGGATCAATGTAGTCGGTGGAATCATAAACGGTTGTCCAACTTCAGATGTATAATTCCTCGATTGTTTCTCTCATACATGGCGACGAGTACCATCGATGAAGATGGCTCGTGCTTCCGCATTGGCAAGCCTTTTAGACGGGAAGATATATGTGTTTGGAGGGCGCGGGGATGACGCTAATTCCTCCAACTGGGCAGAGATATTCGATATTAAGACCCAAACTTGGCGTACCTTTGTTACACCGAAGATGTTCCACAGTATCGACCAAAGTGTGGTGATGCAAGGGAAGAAGGTTTGCGCGGTTGATGAGGAGGAACAAAGCTTCTACTTCTTGCCAAGTGAATGTCCATCCTGGACGAGCGAAAAAGGGAGATGCTAAGCCATTGGTGTGTCATTGGGAAGTTGTTATTTTGTCGTAGAAATCCGGGGAGAATATTGTGGTGTGAGCCAGATGAGTTGGATTGGAAAGAAGTGAAGGGTTTTGAAGAGCTGAAAAAGTCTATATGTGGCTTGAGAGATAGATATGACATTTGTAAACTATGCTGCAACTCTGTTGGGAACATTGTCTTCTTCTCGAACACACATCTTCATTATTCTAAGGGTTTGGAGCCTATGTCTGCTGAGATTTCCTTCGAAGACATGAGAGAGGCGATATTTTGGGGAAGGTTGAGTGGTCCGGTGTTGTCTTCAAAGTTAATCCTCTCTAACACTAATATTGTGTTAAGGTCTTATACTCTGCTCCTGTCTATTTATAAAATTACAATCTTATCGTTTAAATAATTTATTTATATATCATCACATTGCGGTATATAAGTTTTTTTTTACTAAGAACGTTATAGTATATAAATTTTTTGTATCATTGTCTTTATCTGGTTTTCTCCAACTGCAATGTGTTTTACACCACCTAGCTTTTTATGGTAAATATACTAGATAAGGTAAGATATATAACTATATGAATCATAACGTTTCCGTGTGTGATGCATCAGTAACGACATGAGAGTAATACATATCCGTTGAAAGAGAATTTCTCTTTCACCAGTACTTCATACACAAGATCAAACAACAAGCAAGAACCAAATATTGGATTCTCACCTTAAACCTTCAAATTAAACGTACATAACTTTGGTGTTTGGTCAACATTTGACTTATCATTGTTCCAAAATCTAGTTTTCCCAAGATATTCAAATATACTGCCGCCAAAAGTGAAGAAGCAAAAAGAAAAAGGAAACTAAGTTTTTTCTCATAATCCTAATTCGTTTTGGAAGAAAAATAACCATAAAATATATAATATAGTTCCTGTCCGAATTCATAATTTGTGCAATTGGATCAATCCATAATAAATCCGTCAGATTGACCTGATTTTTTGAGTTGTATGTTGCTGGCAATGATCTCCACTGACAAATCTGAAATACAAGCACAAGACAAGGTAATTCCTCCGACTGGGCAGATATATTCGTTATAAAGAACTTGGCATAACTTTGTTACACCGAAGATGTTCCACAGTATCGACCAAAGTGTGGTGATGCAAGGGAAGAAGATTTACACGGTTGATGAGGAGGAATAAAACTTCTACTTCTTGCCAGGTGAATGTCCATTCCATCCTGGACGAGCGGAAAAGAGATACTAAGGCAGGAAATAGAAAGGATTGGTGTGACATTGGGAAATTGTTATTCTGTAGTTGAAATCAGGGGAAAATATTATGGTGTGAGCCAGATGAGTTGGATTGGAAAAAGTGAAGGGCTTGGAAGAGATGAAATTGTCTCTCTATAGTTTGAAAGATATAATATTTGCATAATATGCCGCAACTATGTTAGAAACATTGTCATATTCTGGAACACACAGCTTCGTTATTCTGAGGGTTTGGAGCTTAGGTCTGTTGAGATTTCCTTCAAGAGACATGAGGGAGGCGATATTTCAGGGAAGATTGAGTGGTCCAATGTTGTCTTCAATGTTGATCCTCTCTCACACTCATATAGCATTAAGGCCCGCTTATGTCTATTCATAAAATTACAATCTTATCATTCCTTGTTTAAATTATTTTTTATATATCATCACATTGTGGTATATAAGTTATTTTTTTTACTAAGAACGTTAATAGTAAATAAGTATTTTGCATCATTGTTGTCTGGTCTTCTCCAAATACAGTGTGTTTTGCACCACGTAATTTTTTATGGTAAATTTACTAAATAAGGGAAAATATATAACTATATGAATCATATCGTTTCTGTGTTTGATGCATCAGTAACGATATGAGAGTAATACATATCCGTTGAAAGAGAATGACTATTTCGCCAGTACTCCATACGCCAGATCAAACAACAAGCAAGCACCAAATCTTAATCTCTTATCTGTTTCTTATTCTTCTAAGCGACTAAGGCGACAAGCCTCTCGTCTTCAATCTCTGCATCTGTAAATGTCAATGCTCGCTGAAGCTTCCTCACGGAAAACACCTCAACTTCAGCCATGTATATTGCTGTCACCGGACGATGATCTGAGAATTTCTGTTCTGTCCGCCGGTAATGAACCAGCTTCACTCCTTTGCCGTAAGATAATACTCTATCACACCAAGCTGGTGTTCTCCGCGTCCCCTTTCCATCTCCCCCAGTGTACTCATCGGAATGTGCTTGGTACTTATACGTCGGTGGAAAATGTAAAGTTCCTTCTGACCATCCGTCAAATGCTCGACCTTTCTTGTATTCCTTTACCAGCTGCAATGTAAATATTCATTCGTAAATATTAAATCATATTTGAGATCTAAATACTAATATTAACAAAGTTTATTATTACCTGATCATATTCAAGTAAGTTGGACCATTCTTTCTTGGAGATCAAGTCTCTGGTTTTCTCATAAGATAGATTAAGTCTATAATTAAGATCGCCTAGCCAGATTATTCTTCTGCAAAGAGGTGAAAAGAGAGTTAAGTTCTAGAAATCAGAACTAGCTTTCTTTAGTATAATAGCTAGCAGAAGAGAGTACAAAAGACTGACTCGTGATCATAGATAAGCTTGGGAAGCCCAAGAGCAGAGACAGAGTGGAAGATTGTTCTCTTATGTATCTCGTGAACATCAGCGTTCCTTTTGATCTGATCAACCTCTCGTTCACCTGCCGTCAGATGTGTGCATATGAAACAGAAGAACGTCTGGTTTATCGACATACTCACAGACACAGCTCCCTGTAGACCACAAATCACTTTAAAACCCATTTTGAACATATTCTAACATAAGTCTAATCTTTTTAATATACCTTGTTACCAATATATCCCATGATGCCAACTCCAACGGTAGAGACTCTTACGTTTTGAATGTGTTTTCGCAGGCTTCGTTTAACCCAAATGGTCAAAAGAATCCCAACCATTTGTTTACTCACTAGCCTCACATAAGCCGGTCTTCGTTTCCTCTCCATCAACAACGTCAAGTCCATCTCAGCTAATGCTAATACCTCCGGGGGAATCCCGTTGGTGTGTCCGGCTACAGACTTAAACGAACTGTAAGCCTTGAAAGACTTTACTGTTCTTAACGACTTCACTGTCTTTAACGATGGCTGTCTATCGAGAACGCAAGAAGGTCCTAACATGTTTAAAGGCGGCTCAGGCCAGCTTAAACCGATCCTTTCTTTCCCACTTAACATTCTGTTCAGCGTCTTCATACCGGGTTCAGAGGCATCATCCTCGTCGTTTCTCCTCTTCTCTAAGCTGTCGGAACGTAAACATACTTGCCTGTCAAGCTTCTTAGAAGAAGAGAACTGTGTATTAATCTCAACAACGGGTAAACCGGAGCTCGGGTCAACGAAGGTGTTGACTTCTCCTATAACTCCACCGTCATGTTTTAGCACCCTGAGGCTTCCTTCTTCTTCCTCGTCAATAGGGTGAATCTCAACGCCAGCGTCACTATCGGTCTCGTAGGCTACCTCTCCCTCTATAACATCGTGTGTTTCCTCGAAAGGTTTGAATCTTCCGGGAGATGGTGGATCACTGTAACTCTTAAAACCCGAGTTTTTTGGTCTGACTCTGTTCAATGATTCTCTGATCACTTCTTCCCATTTCGTAACCGGTCGGTTATCTTCTGCTCCAAGTATGTTTCCAGCATTCAAAGGAACAATCTCTTGTAACCTTCATACCAAACAAAAAAAATAAATAAATAATGAATCTCTGAGAAGAACATACTTATGAACAGAGTTAGTTTTGTCCATGTCGTTTTGAGGAAAAGTCAAATATGTTTTACCCAAGAACGTAGATATCAGCAGGTTGATTAATTTCGATCCAGTCATCGATGTCAAGATCAGAGGGTGGTGATATTCCTCCTACGTTCCACGTACCAACACATACTCTGCACACATACACACACACACAACTAGTTTTATACTTTATTGTAATTCCGACATGTTGTTCGAGGTCTCCTTTTCACCAACAAGATTGATAGGATCCGAATCTATATACTACTATATACTATAGTACTATTCCTACTAGAATAAAAATAAATAAATATACACTGTATAAAATAGAGTTACATCTCAAAAGAACACATCAAGATCGTACCTTATTTCTTTGTTGTTAATATATTGTGCTCTTAAAGTTTCAGAATTTCTTCTCCGTAACTTCATTGGGGCATCTGATTTCACCAAAAAGAAAAAAAAATTATCAAATAGATTCATGACCTTTTTATTTATTTTGCGTTCATTAAAGATTTTTAAAATTTAGCAAAGGGATTGAACTAACAACTCAGGACTCTCAAGAACTAACGGCATTACCATTGCTAATAAACTCTGCGGCTGCAGCGGCGGCGTCTACGGTGGCAGAAGCAGCGGCGATGGCATCCTCAGCGTTCTCACAAACCTTTGATTGAATCGGTTCTCTTCTTTGCGTGCTTGATTCTTCACCATCTGCTAAACAGGTTAGATAACCTAACACAAGAACCGATGATGATGATGATTCTGAAAGAAGAAAGAAACAAACCTTCATCGGAGCTGCTAGAGTCTTGGTTTTCCTCTCCAACGTCGTCGTTTTCGGATTCGTCTTCAGTATCAGCACCGTACTCAGGATCTCTAGCACTTATGTTCAACCACTTCCTCATCACCACCTTTGCCCATAATCTCTGTGTATATCAAATCATTCAACACCTTCTTTGTTCACAACCAGGTTCTTGTTTTCAAAGATCAAAATCTGTATGATGGACAAATAATCCTTTACCTGAGATTTCTGACGACGGTAGCTTTTCTTTATCATCCCGGCAGGTTCGGCAACGGCAACTGAAGAAGAAGACATCATAATCGTAATTTCACAATACTGATATTTTTTAATAGAAAAGGAAAGTGATGAAACTTTTATAAATATCAGAATATTTTATTTTTTAATTTTTTAAAATTTTTTTTGCCAACTCCAAAACTACTCGAGAGAGTTTGGTCGGAAACGCGTGAGTCAGTTCTCGTCTTTCTTTTCCATCATTTTATGTAAGAATTTTTTTTTTTGTAAACATTTATGTAAAAAATTATTAAAAAATGGCGCAACAATAATTATTTTTCTCTAACATTATCATAGTTACTTTTTTAACAAAATGGTAATATGGAATTTATAACCAAATCACATACTTGCGTCATGGAAACAAAAGTTAATTAATTTACTACTTCTAGCATTTATAATGATTGATTATGATTGTAATTATATTTATAATAATTCGAATTTGTTGTACCAGGCTAAACTTATAAGATGAACTTTTCAAGAATTGGACCACGTTAAATTAGTTTGTTACGTTACATTGATCAGTTTTGTATGATAATGGATGTATATTTTATCAACCAACTAAAAGTTGATATACATTTATATAATGAATTAAGAACTATGAAAATATACACACTAGGTAACATAGTGGACTCGGTCTAAACAACCCTCACGGGAGCTACTTTTAAATCTGAATCTTGACATAAACTTATGGTCTTAGCTATTTGGACTTTAACTTTGGACCCCAACTCAACTGCTTTTATACATGTTAAAGTGGATTATACATTATCTGTTCGTTATAACGTGGCAAGGATGCTAACAAATAAATTATTTATATGGTAAATTTAAAATTACTATTTGATAGATAAATAAAAGGTCAGAAAAAACAATATGAAGTGGGTGTGACAGACTGCAAGTCTGCAAGAACGTATTATCGATGATTTAGGATTCGAAAGCATGACTAAATTTTTCCACTAAACTAAAAGAGAGCAGTGTTAAAGAAAAGATTCTACACTTCAAGATCTTCTATATCTCGAGAAAGCCAGATCGACCTGCTGATGGTTTAGCTAGGATGCTCGTATATTTTATTGTGTTTTGAATTTTGTTGGTTGTTTGTAGGGGTGGACACGGATCGATAATAACATAATTTTCAGTAGTTGTGATTTGCTTTGAATTTAACGGATATCTAATTTTACGATTTGCTTTGCTTCGGAGAAATACAGATATTCGGTTTTTCGGATATCCGGATTTTTTTTTTGGATATTTGCGAATACTTACAGATATTTGTGGATATCTTATGCATTCTGTTTGATACAATTAAATCTAAATATAAAAATTTATTTTCCGAAAATATATTGTATATAATATAATGAAAAAATATAAAATTAGAGGAACTATATGTTCTATATTTTAAAAATTAGTCAAATGTTTTAATAAAATACAATTTTTTTAAAAAATTGTAGTTTTTATACATATTTGATATTCTTTTCTTAATCGAATACCATTATAATTAAATCCGTAAATAGAATAATAACTATATAAAATTAAACATTTAAAACTTTATAGTTAAAACTCTATATTTAGAATAACAACTATATAAAATTATACATTTAAAACTCTATATTTAACTATATATACATTTATTTGTATAAATGTCGGAGCGGATCGGATATCCGGTTCTAAATTTTTTAGTATTTGTTATTTGATTCGCTTTTAACGGATATTGAATTTTAATATTTGCTTTGCTTTGATGGTTTACGGATATTCGGATTTTTCGGATCGAATCGAAACGAATAACGAATCGAATAAAAATTTACAGATTAAATGCCCAGCCCTAATTGTTTATTCCGATCTGTCTTTCTAACCACATTAAATTTGAATAATAAATAATTTTTTAATGTTAAAAAAAAAAGTGGGTATCAAAAGAGTGGTGGTAGCGTGCATCACTCGTTTGCATAATGCGTATGCCACTATACCAGCAAAACTATTAACTTTCTACATGTAAACATTTATATTATTTTGATTTTTCATAACCAGGGATCCTTACCAAAAACCAAAATAGTGCCAAAAATCATCCACAGTAGTGTTGAAAAAACAATTATTAATTGTCAACAATTATTATAATTTTTGTGGAGCAGCACGACCCATTATTAAAGTACCTGACAGAATTTTATTTTTCTTAAATATTAGTATGAGAATGGAAAACATAACCATTATTCAATATATAACCTGTCAAAATTGTTCCGAAATACCATTGTTAAAGATGAGTTCCAAGTTTGGAGGTTGAAAACTGAAAACAAGACACAATAAAAAATGTTTCGAAAATTTATCCCATATTCTGAATATTAAAGTTGTTAACCATCATTATATATATATATATATTTTTTTTTAATGTACAAGGCTGGTCTTGAAATTTTAGATGTTATAGGTGATTTAGTATAGATTTTTAATAAAAATCTTTTTTCTTACAAATTTGAAAATTTATATTTATGTAATTGTTTTCAAAAAATTTAGTGATTTTTGAGGTTAATATTTTATCTGGGTTTGTCCAAGACGGGTCTGCTAATTTGAGGTGGAAAAATGTGAAAAAGTTTTCAATTTTCGGAATGCCAAAAAAAAAGAAAAGAAAAGAAACGCAGAATACAGAGCGCCGCCAAATTAGTCGATAAGGGGAAAAGCAATCTATAGAAGATCCGGTCTGGATGTCCGGTTAGAGTCCGGTTTACGGATAAGGTGTTTAGGTCGGTAAGGTGCGATGTGGGACCCAAGAAATACACGGACCACAAAAGAAGCCTACGAAAGAGTTGGACTCTATTGGCCCCACCTACCTTCAACTAGAGAGTTGGCGATGCAACGAGTGTGTTGTATATGTTACCCAACCTATTTCTTTCATAGCTCTGGATTTTTCACCTAAAATCCAAAATCATTTAAATCAAAATAATTTTCTTCTGAGAAGATCAAAATGATTTTTCACCAAATCATCTAATTAAATGGCCCAAATTTACTTGAGTAGTTTGTAGTTTAATAAAAAAATCAACCAATAATAATTAAATTAACTTCATTAGATTTTATTTTCCAAACTGTGTATACTTATTCATTCAAGTCATCTGCTCTTGTATTTGGTAGGTGTAATACCAAGTTTTAAGAGATTTACAGTTTGATATGATTTGACCTTTTTCTTGAATTACCAAATTTCATAAAAATAAATTAGGTCTCGGTTCAAGAAGAATTCATATTATATAAAAAGGTTTTACCAAAAAGACAGCAAACCTATTTTGATCTTTTGGAATGAAAGTAAAAAAACAGAAACTAAAGAAAGACTATAGAGTTTCGATATCTGATGGAATTCTATGAAGATTTTCGGTTTAATAATCGAATTAATAACTGTGATAAGTCTAAGAGAATTTGATCAAATCCTGGTTTTTATGTAGCCAAGATAAATGGTGTGTGAAAGTAGCAAGAATCATTAAACACTCTGCCAAAATGACCGATTTCACTTGAGTCTGAGATTAAAATCTATGAAGAGGTGGAGTTCCTTGAGGCGCGAACATTCATCCAAGTCTCGTCGATTTTGTAACCTTATTCCAAGCTGCATCTGTGCTGCAATAAATCGTATCTATTGGAATCGTGGATGTTGGAGGTTGGATTTGGGGCTTTTGAGAGAGGGTTGATGATTCCCTAGGTTAGCGTCCACTCTTGAGCTCTTGCAATAGCTCTCGTAACAGCTCATAAGGGGATATATGTCTCGATTCAAGTATAAGCTGGTTGCAGGTTGTTCAAATAGCCCAGACGAACCAAAAGAAAATGCCTCTAGGAATATCACTAGGTTCAGTCGGATATTGAATTTAAAAATGTTTGTGTCTTGAACTGAATTCAGTGGATGTCTAAAAATTATATACATAAAATGTCTAAGTTATTATCCAAAATAACAGAAATCCATACAAATTTCTTGATTATAGGTCAAATCAGTGTTGCAGTTTTTTAATACAAACACACAGATATATAGCGACTTCATCAATTCAGTGTTAAATTTTCAATACTATTATCCTGTAATTACTTTACTTTACATGGATCGACATATGTAAGAGCACAGACTTTACTAAGTAAAAATTTAAGAACACGGGAAGTCACCTTTTATCCTCCAGTAGTATCCTGGGTCAGGATTCCTGACCACTGCACCTGAAATGAAAGAGAAAAAATATTGTTAATAACTGAGGCTGAATGAGTGTCCTCTGCACACAAACCCTACCATCATAACGTGATAGGTTTAGATGATAATTTAGTTTGCTGAAACCAGGAGAAATTACAGACATTTTAAGAACTTCACATGCCTAGTTGTTGGAGAAATAAAGGTCCAAGTCACATATGAAGCTCAATAATTCAATCTATCATCGGTGATGTCTTCTTACCAAAAAAATGAATATATTATTGATATATGATATTTAAACAAAAAAAAATTATTGATATATGATATATGTCGCCACTGATATTGAAGACTGTGTTTTATTGTTTTTTTAATAATTCCGGATAATTTATATTAAAACCACGAAAATGGCTATTCAGAACTAATTTTTGTTGTTACTGTTGGATAGCAGCATAAATACGGCATAACATACCAACAAACATCAATTGCTTATAATATCTTCCAAGGACTTAGCCAAAAATATATACTGGAAAGGTACAGATAAAATATCGAGCAATATATGCATTAACAAAACTATCGACGAGGATGGGGTCAGTGACTAAAGAAACAACAAAGGAATTAAGAGAGCAAAAACAAAAGGATGTCTTTTACAAAAAAAAAAAAACAAAAAAAAAAACAAAAGGATGCAAAATAAGAGAGAACGGAGGTAAACAGATCATGAGTAAAAGAAAACATGTTTGGTCCCTTTTGGGATCACATCAATCTTGACCACACTCCACAATATAAGCAATGGTGGACGCCTAATTGTTTTACCAGAGCTTTGGTTACACATGTCCACGCCATCTAAAAATAACGTGGCAATTCATCTTGATTAAATCTTTAAAAAATTATAAGTTTGACCAATTCCGGTCGATCAGTTAACTCAGTATTTGTTTCAAACCGACAAACCAAAGCTTAAAACTAGACTTTTTTTTATTGAAAATTTTCTCTCGAAATGTAGATTAAAAATAGTATTTACTTTCGATATTTTTCACCAAATTAAATTCAAAAGGATAAAGTTTTTTTCAAGTTTAATAAACTGAATACCCCCAAAATTAAACCGATTTTTTACTTGTTTTTTACAACACGACATTTTTTGTATTTTTATCCTGATGGGAACGTATATATTAAACTCAGCTTTAGGTGAATCAGAACTCAGTCACGTTGAAAATGACATGAAATATTAATGACTCTTGTCCAGTCAACTAATGTCTTCGTATAATTTTCAAACTGTAAACTGAATATTTTCAAGGTTTTAACCCATATTTGCTTAAGAAAAATGATTTAAGATATTAATTTCGCCATAAACATGTAATGTCACGAGCAACGGAATTGGCTTCAGATAACGGACAAAGACAAAAAAAAAAAAAGAACAGCTTTAGGAATTAAATCACATAATAGCTAGATATGGTATTCTAGTATTATAGATTGTGTAGATAACAAGCCGAGTACAGAAACAAGTGACCAAATATACCTTTGTTTGGGAATCTACTGGTCCCAAGCAACACAGTAACTCACTGTTCTTCTGTTTACTTGTTTTGTTCCTTATATTTAGACTGTAGACAAGGTTTACAAAAATATTCCATATACATTTTTAAGTAATAAATACCAATGTTCTTAATGGTTACATAAAAACTATAAAAGTAATAAAGCAATAACAAGATTGGTAATGTTTATTAGATATGGAGAAGAAAGTGTTAACAGTCACTTGCTTGAATTGAGAATCTTCTGTGTTCAGATTAAATCCTTCAAACAGTGTTTGAAAATGAAATACACAAAAGAAAAGTCTGAAATGTAAAAGGAGATCAGAGCAAAGTACTTGTGACTGTGAGGAGGTGACGACTTGAAGAAGAAGAAGGCAATTAATGGCTCGTTGGGTCTTTTCTAAGTGTGAATGTGAGCTTTTTATTTTTGGGAAGGTCGAAACAAACCCTTTCTTCACCCGACCATTTGCTTCTCCATTTATACTTGTGTTTAATTATATCTTTATATTAAGCATATATTATCATTTTATATTATACATCTTATATTTCTTTCAGTCTACAATTTTATGCCACGTGTACTCCTCACAAAGATTTTTGTTTCGTAACTTTTTACTAATTTAAAATTTAACTCTTAGTGGTTTGTACAATAATTAATTAGGAATAGTAAATTATAATTTTTGAAAGTTAATTAACTTAAAAATTATTATTAGTATAAAATATTTGAATTCGTTAATTAAAGAAAATGATGTAACTATAGTCAAAATTTTAAAACTTTTTAATATGCGTAAAATACATTTAATTATTCTTTTCAGGAAGGAAATATGTGATTGACAAAAATCTTTTCTCTGCAACTCCTAGGCCCTTATATGTGTGGCATAAATAAAATTATTTTGTATAGATGATTAATATTACTGCACAGTTATTTGGCTCTAATTATTTATGGGGGAACATTTTTTGTATCGTTTGAGTAAGAGACAAATTTTGAAAAATATCGAAAACGAAAGAAGGAAATTTAGGAATATCATCTTCTATTTTTGTATTATTATAACATCACCCAACTTATCGAAAACGAAAGAAGGAAATTTAGGAATATCATCTTCTATTTTTGTATTATCATATAACATCACCCAAATTACTTTTGTTTCTCTAATTTAGTTGCGTCGTTGTGGAAATAATAAAGCCTTGGACAGAGTCAAAAGTTGATTTCCCATTGGGTCTAGATCCAAGGTAAACAAAACAATAAAACTTTAACAATTATAAAAAATATTATAAATTATTAAATAAAAAGAACAAATGTTAATAGTTGGGAAAATGATAATGTATAAAATTTGAACAATAGTCCAGATTATTCACATATTCTCTTTCACTGTGATAAATAAAATGTATGATCATAAATTATATATATATACATATATATGTTGGATATTTTTCTCGACTACTAAAACGCACTTAATAATTTAAGAAATTAAGAAACTTTTAAAAATTATTTAAAAAATAAAAGCCGTCTCTTTTCTTTTGTTATTTGCTAATGAGTAATTTATTTTTATCTTCTGAATTGTTTATAGTGGTAGAAAGCTGGAAATACATTCCTAACTTTCATTGCGACTTGTGAGTGACAACTGGGAAGAAATCAAAGACTTCAAGGGTGATAATAGTGTCCTCTCGTTGATTTTTTATCTCCTTGATATAACTATACCAGTCACATTTGTAGAATGCAGTTTAAAGTTTAAACCGGCGAGAAGACTAAAAACCCAGCGTAAACCGTAGGTACATCCTGTTACTTTCGCAGATCGGACCTCCGGTTTGTTTAACCACAGCTGTGTTGGTACATCTTAGCACATGTCATGTGACTTCAAAGTCAGAAAATTAAACAGCGAAGTTTAATTCGTTGTTAGAATCTGTAAAATTTATCGTACGTGTCATATGCTTATATTATCTATGATTCGTATAAATCATAAACTTTGACTCACCACGAATTTTTACAAATTGTTTTCTTCTTTCTATTTATTGTGTTACAAAAAATAGTTTTCTTCTTTCTATTATAAGAAGAGAAGGGTCGGGCAAAGCTGGGAATTGTCTTACATCAGACTTCATTTTCTTCTTAACTCACCACATATCTGTCAAGCGATAACGACGACCTCGTTATTATTTTATTTTGTGAATAGACACCCTCATTATTTCATACATTTATCACGGATGGTGAGGCTAGGGTCGGCCCTGAAATTTCGGGGGCCTGAAACAAAATGAGGGCTAGTATACAACATTACAAAAAATTTAACGTGGGCATTATATGAATACTAAAATTTTTTATATATATAATATAGTTGAACTTTTATATTTTGGAGGCCTATAAAAAACGGGGACCTGTTGCAAATGTTTCATGACGCATGGCTTAAGGTCGGCTCTGGGTGAGGCAAGTGTAAATCACCCAATATTTATCAAACGGATAAACAAATAAAATTGCAACTACTGCAACAACACGAATTTGAGTGTGCGTGTTATATTGCCTTTGAAAGTGAACTTAACATCCTGTAAGCCTACCTTTAAAATGCTTCGGACATACTCTCCTAATTCTATAACCACTAATCTTAATATATGAATTTATTAATCAGCGAGCACTAAAATACTGATAGACTATGACTCATTGATTAAGTAAAACATATAATGTACAATTATATATTTAATTTTGGAAAGGTGGCAAAGCCATCGCTAATTATAATCGATCGGTGAGTTTTATTTTTGTTGTTTCGATGGCCATCGCAATTATGTTAACTAAACAGAGTTATTTACTTATTTATGTAAAGTGATGTTGGATTTTTGTCAGGCAAGAACTTGATATTCATAAACAAGTATCATCTCATCCCCGATTCCCCATCTTCGTAATAATCTACGATTTGAAATTATGCAGTTTGTCTAATCGCTGTATAGTGCCTACTAGTTTCACTATAATCCAACATTCTATATATGAACAAACTTCTCTTTCATTCATTAAAAAGAAGAATATTTTAAAAATAATTGAAATGTAGTGTTCATACTGTATTTTATTGGCCGACGCAAATAATTTTTAAACCACAAAGCAGTATGTTCATTCAGGTTCGGTATAAATTTTATCGCTTAGAGCATTTCCAATGTAAAACTCTATTTTTTTCCTCCATTTTGAAGTAAAAGTGAATATGGAGTAAAAGTGTTCCAATCCTACTTCATTCTTCATAAATGGCGTAAACTTTAAAATAGAGTGAGATATGAAGTTGGATTGGAGCATTTGTTACTCCATATTCATTTTTACTCCATTTTAAGGAAAATATAGAATTAGGTCGGAGATGTCCTTATTACTATCTTTTGTTCTTTCAACTGAAACCAATATTAACATAAGATGACTCTGCTAAGAGTTACTTAAACCATATTTTCTGCCAAAATTTTACACTAATATAAATTTAACATTTTCTTAAAATATATAGTGCTTATAATAATCAAAATTTTGATCTTTAAAGCGATATAATATTATAAGATAAACAATATATAATACCAGTGTTCTAAAATGCGCTAGGCGCTCATTACGCGGTAGATGACTGTATAGCGCCTAGCCGTATAGGCGAACGCCTAAACGGGGTATATACGGATATATAATTTTATACAAAATATAAATATAAAATTAATATACATACATTATAAATATATTTAAAATAATTTTTTTTGTATAAGTATATAGTTTGAAATATATAAATAGTCTTAAATTATAAAAATTAAAATCATTTTAAATATATAAAGATGACAAATTTAAAATAATTTTGCAATAATTAAGCTAATATCTACAATCACATAAACATATAAAATAAGTAAATTTAATATAAATAATAACATTAATGTAATATAATAATAATATTAATAATTTTTTTGAATATTAATGTTCAAAATCCGCCTAGACGTCCGCGTAGACCGCATAATGTCCGTTTAAACGCTATTATACGCCCGAATTATATAAGTCCGCATAAAATACTGTATAACGTGAAAACCGTACGGTCGGCTACCGTATAGCGCCTAGACGCCGCCTAGGCGGGCGCCTAGACCGTATTTTAGAACACTGTATAATACTATCATAAAAGAAATTATATATCAGGCACATAGTAGAACAATTCAGATATAATTATATGACAATTTATTTTTAAACCTTACTAATAAAATTAAAATGTCATAAAATGATCAAACCCAGGAAATGCTGAAGTTAAGAAAAATTAAAATAGCAAACTACTTTTAGATATGGGTATATATTATAAACATAAAAACTAAAGCATAAAATATCGTAAGTTAGACAAAACATCACTTTGAAATTAATTATGTTTGTATTTCTAGCGGAACAAAATTCAGTTTTTGATCAAGACACAATTCACATGTACACATTTAATTAAACTATAGATCATATTGTGGTATCGAACATGAACCAGCACATCAATTCTATTTGTGATTAATAATGGTTAATTCTACAATTTTATCTTTAGTGTAGTGAGAAAAAATCTTCGATAGAAAACATATATTATTGGATTTTGAAACTGTTATAAATATGAATTTATTGAATTATAAATTAATTATATAATCAATACACAAAGTCTAAATAAATATTTATCTTAATCAAAAATTTTACTTTCTTTCAATAAAAACAATATTGGATTTTGAAACTGTTATAAATACGAATTTACTGAATTATAAATTAATTATATAATCAATACACAAAGTCTAAATAAATATTTATCTTAATCAAAAATTTTACTTCCTTAAGTTTTCTGTATTTTTTGCTAAATTAATTCGCGTTAATTCGTAACAATACCATATGCAACTATATAGAAAACATGTGTCAATTTAATAATCATTTACGTGTGAACCCAAAACTTACTAATTTGATGTTATGTAATTAGAAATAAAAAAACTAACACTTAAAAATGATAGCTATATGTAATTATAGTTATCAATTTTGTGTGGTTGCCTATAACCTTCCAAAGCGGCATAGAGCGTCAGCGTCTAACACAGAGTCTCAATAACCAAAACGCCTAGCACCGTCTAAACAGCGAGTGAGGCAGGTTCTCTTCATATGCACTGAATCAAAACTATTCTTGGTTGATGAATTAATATTTAATAAGCATCTAATGAAGAGTGAATTGTTTTTGACACATCAAGCAACTTAATGAGTCTATTGAAGTTAAGATAACTTGAGTAGAATACTGGAGGTCTTCTCACCCGAATCGAGGTAGGCTTGACATGTTTGCAGAGTTCACACCAATTTAATCTATGATTACAACATATGGAACTGCATGAAAAATACATATACCAACTTTAACAACCACGTATGTGTGAACCCAAACTACCACGTAAGAATGATAAGAAGATGATAATTAATTTTCAATTATTGTAGGGTTGCCTATAATCTACCAAAGCGGCATCGAAATGTCTAATACAGTCTCTCATAAGTAATAACCAAAACGCCTAGCACCGTCCAAACTCCAAACCAAAAATGTTATCACCACTCTTAAAACGTTCTGGCATAAATTGAACCGCCGACCGCATTATCGATAAACGCGACGGTCCGTTTAAAAGATGGGTCCATTCTTATCAGACGCAGAACCACACTATTTATTAGGTCCACTATCAATATTGGGCCTATTGTTAAGCTGTCGTCAACAGCTTGTTGCTAAATTCGACCGGCATGGGTTCCATTGTTACATTTTAAACTTCCTGCCCGATTTAATAAATTGTATAAGAATTAGAGGACACTTTCTAGAAAACCAGCGAAAAGGCAAATGGATAAAATAAACCGTTTGAAGAATCCTCTGCGCGGCGGATAAGAGAGAAGAAAGAAGAAGATGCAAACGCTTCTCATTCAGCCATCTAAGTCTCTTTTCACTTCTCCGATTCGTAGCTCCGGTGACGTATACTTCAAAGCATCGGAGAAAGCTTCGCAGTTTCAGTTTCGTAGAGCCCTAAGCCCCTCTCCGTTTCGTAGTTTCGCTCGCGATTTCGCTGTTCGGAGATTCTGCTCACGAGACGGCGTTTCCGATGTACGAAACGGAGGAATCGTGGCGGAGGAGGAGGAGGAGGAACTTGAGCTACTGAACAAGCCTAATCCTGTATCAAAACCAGACGAGGATGAGAAAGAGAGTGTGAAGGCAGACGACGACGAGATTCTTGAGCCGTTTCTGAAATTCTTCAAGCATGACGAAGAAGAAAGAGAAGAAGGAGAGGAATCAGAGGTTTCCGAGGAGGAGACGGAGAGACTCACCGTGGAGTATTACGATCCCAAACCAGGCGAATTCGTGGTTGGTGTTGTGGTTTCCGGTAACGAGAACAAGCTCGATGTGAGTATCGGTGCCGATATGTTAGGAACTATGCTGACGAAGGAGATTCTTCCATTGTATGACAAAGAATTGGATTACTTGCTGTGTGATTTAAAGTATGATGCTGAAGAGTTCTTGGTTCACGGTAAAATGGGGATTGTTAGGGATGATGGCGATGGAGGGGGTGTGGAAGTCGCTGAGTTTGCGAGGCAAGGCAGGCCTGTGGTGGAGATAGGGACAGTGATTTTCGCGGAGGTTTTAGGGAGGACGTTGAGTGGAAGGCCTTTGCTTTCTTCTAGACGTTACTTTAGGAGAATCGCTTGGCACCGTGTGAGGCAGGTTCTTATTCTTGCTCCTTGATTTCAAGAACTGTTGTTGGTTTGTTGTATTCAAGAAAGATTCTAATGAAGAGTGGAATTGTTGTTGTGGCAGATCAAGCAGCTTAATGAGCCTGTTGAAGTGAAGATAACTGAGTGGAATACTGGTGGGCTTCTCACAAGAATTGAGGTAGGCTTCATATGTTTTGCTTTAAAAGTTCGTACCTGTTGAAGTGGATGATCGATGGCTTTTTTTGTTTGTTTGATTTCAGGGTTTGAGAGGATTTATTCCAAAGCAAGAGCTGGTGAAGAGAGTGAATAGCTTCACAGAGTTGAAGGAAAACGTAAAGCAAGAGTTTCTTCTTCCTTTGTAATGCAGTAAGCTATTTTTGGCTTCACTGTTCTGTGTGTTGCTTATGCTGTTTTTGTGCGTTCCAGGTGGGTCGTAGACTGTTTGTACAGATTACACGATTGAATGAAGACAAAAACGACTTGATACTGAGTGAAAAAACAGCATGGGTTGGTTTCGCTTTCTGTCATGTCTTAATAAGAGAAACCAACTACAAGACACTGATATATTGCATAATGTTGTAACAGGAGAAGCAGTACCTTAGAGAAGGAACTCTCTTAGAAGGAACAGTTGCCAAAATATTACCATATGGAGCCCAGGTCAAACTCGGGGATAGTAGTAGAAGGTTAGTGTTTAAGTCTAATGCTTTTGTGAGTGTAGTTACTCTTAGTGACACTAGTTTTAAATGCACTTCTTTGCTTGTGCATGTTTCGACAGTGGACTGTTGCACATTTCAAACATAACTCGCAGAAGAATTGGATCTGTTAGCGATGTGCTTCAGGTGGACGAAAGCTTAAAGGTTCTCGTTGTGAAATCTCTATTTCCAGACAAGATCTCTCTAAGGTACACCTTTAAGTAGAAACACAATCAAAACGTGTAGTCCTCGGTAACAGCTAAAATATGTTTCTTCTTACTTCTTCTTTTCTTTGTCTCGACAGCATTGCAGATCTTGAAAGCGAGCCTGGTTTGTTCATCACAAACAGAGAGGTACAACTTGTAAACCTTTTATTCGACGCTCGTAGGGGCTTAATCATGTTTTCTTTTATTACAAAAAACACCATTTATGACCCTTAAAAGTTAATACTGTAATCTTGTCGAAGCAGAAAGTGTTTATGGAGGCTGAAGAGATGGCAAAGAAGTACAGAGAAAAGATGCCTACAACAAGAAGCGAGATTACTACTGATCGTCCGCCTCCGATCCCTCAGGGAAAGGATGAAGAAATCTATGCTAACTGGGACTGGTTCAAGTTCGAGAGCCAGTGACACAATCGCAGTTTCTGTTAACAAACACAAGTTGTACAATGACTGTATTTGATTTTTGCGATTGTTATCTGTTACGATGAGTAAATTATTCTAAGTTTTTCATTCACAGAAGATGTGCATCTATGCAAAGATCAAAACACACTAGGAAGATGTTTCACGTTTGTTTCTCTAATCCAAAGAGTACACTTATTGAATCAGAAGACAAGAACAATGGTTCGGTGTTGTAATAAAAACGAATATGAAGTTTTCTGCTAACCTCTCTTCGTTCTTCACAGAATCAAACCTCATCAATTTAATCATTCGTTAAGCTGTTGAAGCTCAGCTTTGAGCTGTTCCATCTTTAACCCCATGGATCGCTGCAGGGACGATTTCTCTTTCTCCGTTACCTTCCCGAGCAAACCCTCGAACATCTCCATAACCTCTGCCACGGCGGCTCTCGCGCACTCCGCCTCCTCGTTGAAGTAAACCGTCTCCTTCGCATCCATCGCCATTTCTATCTCCTCGCGCGCCTCCGCGAACTTGAGATTGATCTCGTCCACCACCTTGTTCACATCAGGCGGCGAGCCACCTGTGCTGAATCTCCTCTGAATCAGTGAATTGAATGATTCTCTGGTGTGACTGGATGTCGAATAAGGAGACGGCATAGGAGAATGGATACGACCGGAGACATCGCCAATTGAGTTTACGGCAGCTGGACGAGAGATTCGAAGAGAATTTCTGGTGAACAGGTTACGGAGAGCAATGGCTGAGTGACGACGCATGGTTTCCGCCGTGTTAGGTCTCGGCGGCGCAGAAGAGAAATGAACTTCAGATTGCATAAAGAAGGAAGAAGAAGAGGAAGAGAGTTTTGGGCTCAATGGGCTTTAACATTAGGCCTACTATGAAGTCCACAAAAAACTTGCCACGTGGAGAAAGCTCTAACACGGCAATGGTCGTACAAAAAAGTCAAAAGAAGACTGGTTAAGGTCAAAGTCAAACCATCAACCAAACCACATAAGCACCTAAACCTGAACCAAAAGCTTCTCACTGACCTTTCATGACTAACCACTCCATTCCTACTGATTTCTACATAAACCCCTGAGCTCAAAGACAGTATCAACTCACAACCCTTGAGCCGCAATACCAACACTGGCTTTTACAACTAACACATCAATGGCTAGTACCATTCCACCATCCAAAACGCAGTCTCATTCAGTTTTTCAAATGGGTTTAGCCGCAGCAAAACAGCTTGCGGCTGGCGTTTCAGGGCTCGCTTCTCATTCAAAGAGGAAGCTTCGCCGTTGGACTGCCTGTTACGGCTCTAGAGATCATGAACCTGTTATACATCTCCAAAACGACATGACGATGATGATCATGAACAATGGTGGTGTTTATGAGCCGGACAACGGCGAGCCAAGCATGCTGTTGAGTGGGGATCAGAGACGTGGTCCGTTGTGGCAGAAGAACATTCTCATGGGTGGAAAATGCCAGCTTCCAGATTTCTCAGGTGTTATATTGTATGATTCCGATGGACTTGTCGTTCCTCCGGCCAAGAACTCTCTTCCTCTGCTCACCTGGAAGTAAACAAAGGGTAAGGAAAATAGATACATCCTTACCTTATTGTCCGATGTTACCATTTGTTTGTTTGTATCTATCTCTTGGAATATATTGTATGAACTGTATTGTATTGTTTATGAAATATTTGTATTGTATGAAGATCTTGCTGAACATATCACACACCTTACATATCATTGTCAAAGTGTAGTATAACTTTGCATTTAGTGTAGTATAACTTTGCATTTCACTGCTTTGAACAACGATATAAAGGGGCCAAATCACAAAAGTTCTCATCATTAGCCAGTATTTTTTTTAGAAATGAACCGACTTTCAGTTTATGTAATATTGATCTACATGTAAAATTCAGGCTTCAATACGCCAATGTAAGATAGGTTGCGGTACTGCTCCGCAAAGTCCATGCCATAGCCCACAACAAATTCATCTGGACACTGCACATATTCAGAAGGGTACAACACATGTTCAACACAATGCCATGAAAAAAAAAAACTAAATATTCTTAAGCCAAACAAATAAACAAAGAAGATCAAGAAACAGTCATGCTACGGTTTCAACTAATTTCTAAGAAGATCAAATGAGATTGAATATCCAGAGCCTAAATAGCTAAATCTTCTGGTTTTATGCAATTACTGTCTTTTTAAAAAGGTCGTAATTTTTTCAAAACATTAGGTGAACCATACATATAATGAGCAGAAGTAGCTTACTTCAAAACCACTGTAGAATTTTCCATCTCCAACCAGCTTGAAATGAACCTTTCTTCTTGACGGCTTGTCGAGAAAAGTACAGACTGAAACAGATGATGCTTTCTTCAGTTTCATGTGCTCGATCAGGCAGCTGAGTGTATTACCAGTATCCACAATGTCCTCCACCTTTAAAAAAAAACATCATAACTAGTTAAGAAAGAAAGCAGTGAGAAGCTTAGCTAAGACAAATCAAATGTGAAGACATCATCAAAAGTGTTGGTCTCGTGTCTAAGATGTTTATCTAAATACAACTCTTGCGTATCACTATGCTCCATAGAAAGACTTAGCATTCAGTAACCACCATACATCCAAATTATCAAACTTTTCAAGAAATTCATATGAATCGGATATTACCAAGATGACGTGTTTGTTCGTGATGTCCAGCTTCAAGTCAAACGAAATCCTTGGAGATCCGTTTGAGACTGTACCAGAGCCATACGAATCTGCTCTGACGAAATCGATGGAGATGGGCAGATCGATTCGCCTGACGAGATCGGCCAAGAAGAGGCAAGCACCGGTGGCTACTCCGACGATAACAGGCGGCTCTGAGTCACCGGAGAACTCAGAGGTGATCTCAGATCCGAGCTGACCCACCCGCTCAGCGATTGCTTCGGCGCTAAAGAGCACCTTCTCTATGTGCTTATCTAGCGACGGCATGGTCTTTATTACTCTTATCTACAAAAGGATTTGGGTTTTTAGGGCTGAAATGTTGATTCGAGTGTAAGAAAACGCGGGAGGTTAACCAAAATTGACGGTAGCATCGTAATTTTTTATTTATGTGGAACCAAAGGAATCTTATCGAATCAAATTATTAAAGGTAATCGATGGTGACATAAGAGCGGAATGCAATTCGTTTTCTAGAAGTCCGCAGTTTTGTCCCCACTCAGTGTTTTCATTATAGTTTGCGTTTTTCCATTAAGAGAAAAAACGGTTTGCTTTATTCCAAATTTTTTGTTTCAGTGGTGTGGAGTACTTTTATTTTCTCAACCAGTAATTAGCCAGCATTTTTTTATAATTCTTCGTAAAAACATAAAAATATATTTTTACCTACATGTTTGGTTTTTTTTTACAGTATACTTATATGTTAAGCACATAAACAAATTCACGCATTCATCAGGGTGTGACACGTGCCACATCCTAAATTATAAAAATCTGTATAAAAATAAATCTACTTGAAAATTAACAGCTGTGTTGGTTTCAAAAATTCATTAGTACCGTACTTATCTTAAGTCTCCGCATATCTTAAATTCAAACCGTAAACCGGTTTTTGTTTTTAGATTTTTTACGCATTTTATTATATTTTAGTTATTTTTCCATAAAACAAGTTTTTATTTTTTCCTTTGTTCTCTACTACCCAAAAAGATTTCTTTTATTCCTTTCCTTTAATAATAATTTTAATTTTCAAAATAAAAGTTACATTATTTTTTTAAGATAATTTATTTAAGTTTTATTTGACTGATTTTTAAAATAAATATAAAAATTAAAAGAGTAAAATATTTTTAAAAAATATAATATAACATAACATAAATTTTAATAATAACTTAATTAATAATTTTTATTTTAATATCTCTATAGTATTATTTGAGAAGTCAGTTTCCTATGTGGCGCTCACTTTAACTCTCGCAATTGTTGATTACATATATACCTCTAATGAATTAAAAATATTATATATGTGTGACATTAATAATGTATTTCCTTTTTTATAATAAGATATTAGTTAACTCTTAATTTAATTTTCTTTTTTGAAACACACACATAGATAAAAAATATTTATGAAATATTAACATATAATATTGTAATAAAAACGAACTTTAATCATTTTTTAAAAAATTTCTAAAACAATATAAATAAAAAGGAAAATATATAAGCTTTTAATATATATATATAACATACAATCACAAAAATTGTAAATATAAATTCTTTTAAGATTCTTCTTTTAAAATATAATAAAATTAAATATATTTTATTGTTAGTTTTTCATAATAAGGTGTTAATAACTTTTTAGTTTAGTTTTAATTTTTGCAAAAGAACATAAATAGAAAAGTAAATATTTATAAAACATAAACATAGATATTTTATATATAAAGAAATTCTAGTTATCTTTTCTAAATTTTCTCAAAAAAACACAAATAAAAAGGGAAAATATATAAACTTTTTACTGTATATGTATATATAACGTAGCTTCATAAAAAATTGAAATATATTTTTTTTGAAATCTTCTTCTAAAAATAATAATATATTTAATTTAAATATAATAACTTTAATATACTTTATTGTTATCCCTTTTATTAAAATTTAATCGGTTTTTAACTTAAATTTCGTTTTTCAAAATTATATAGATTCTATATATATAAACAAAGTTTTTATTCTTTATATTTTTTATTAACATAAAAAGATATATATATATATATATAGATATATATATAAAAAAAAATTTAAGATATACTTTACAAAATAAATTGAAAAATAAAAATAATATAGATATCATTATTCATTAATAATTTTATTATAATTATATTTCATCAAATGATTAAAGATAATTTTAAACAACAGAAACTAATTATTTAATATCATTTTCACAAAAACAAAAAATTAGATCTCATGACTATTTTAAAACCAGATACATATTTAAAATGTGAGGCTAATAAACAAGATAAAATAGTATTTTTACGATGAATATTAGTTTGACTAAATAATCAATTTTTGGTAACAAAAAAATTATCATATACTATCATTTTATTTTTATTTTATAATTATTAACTGAAAAATGAATAAAAAATTCAAACAATGTTAGAATGAAAATGAAACTTATTAATTTTGCTTGGTCTGAACTGCATATAAGCAAATTGATGGGGTGAAAAATTATGAGTTTTTGGTGTAACTATCTAATGAATTTCTCAATACTTCAATATTTTAGTTTTATCAAAAAAAATATATATCGAATTATACACAATCTTATATAATATATTATTCAATCCAATCAAAATATAACTAGTAAGGTTATTCTTATTTTAGTCTAATTTTAATAAAATATTATGATTTATTTTTTAAAAATACAACCTAATACCAAAATATGAATTACCAAACTAATCAAAATATAAAGTATTAAATCAACCAATTGTTATGATTTAATTATTTTATATATTCATAAATGTGCATGAATTTTCAAAATATTACAAGTAATGTGTGTTAATGCAACTTTGATTTAAAATATTTTTCCTATTTTTTCTGAAACAACGTATATCAGATATACCAAATTTACAAATATATGTGCAAATATGAGAGGATGAACTGAAAATTGATTAAATAAGAAGATGAACTGAACTACTTGAAGTTAAGTTAAGAAAACAATAATTCAACTTTAACATAATTAAAAAATAAACAAAAATCGTTGCTATATATTTCCTTAAATATCATAAAATATCATACACAATTTTTGAGAATAAAAGTAATTCAATATACCAAAAATGTATATTTGAGTTAATATGACATATTATATTTAGAAATCACATATCTAACTAAGACTGTAACATAATTATACTTAATATGATTAATTTATTTATTTATCATACACAATTACAAAATAATCTAATATTTATAAACAAACAAAAGAAAATATTTAATAATTCTTATAATTTAATTATTTCGTAAATGTTTATACCTGTGTATGAGCACGGGAAAATCATCTAGTATTTATATATATGTGATAAAATTTTGCAAATATATATTGTGCTCCATGTTAAGAAAAATTTCTGGTTCCGCATTACCAGATCAAAACAATCAAACTGAACCAAACTAAAAGAATCTTTTGGATATTATTATTATACAACTTGCACCATACGAAAAAAAAAAGAATCCACCTAAAACTTACTTAAATATCATAAAATATCTGGAACTCTCTATATTTCTTTACCCAATACTAAAATAACCGAACTGAACAAAAAAAAAAACAAATGTGCCATTAACCAAACTGGATACAGAATAATCTCGAATTGCCCAAAAATTTCGCCAAATTGGCGCTTAAAAACACTTGAAAGAACGAAAATATCATTTGAAACCCAAAAATCGAAAGCCCTAGAGAGCAGAAGAAACGAAGAAGAATAAGGAAAATGTCGAGCATCCTCTTCCTCGCTCTCCAATGTTTCGAATGCTCAACGATGCAGGTGAAGCAGAAGAAGAAAAGCAGCAACAGCTGGGTCTGTGTGATCTGCAATCAGAAACAATCGGTGCGGAGAGTGTTCGCTCAGGGTTACAAGGCCAAGGACCTTCGTCTCTTCGTTCAATCCTTTAACATGTCTCGGAAAGTTGCCGATGAAGAGAAGCAAGCCGTTGCAGATACGTTTTCGGAGGTCGAAGCTGATGAGGAGGTTGAGGAGATTCGAGGGAAGAAGCGATCTGATTGGAGTGAGTATCTCGATTCCGATCCACCTAACGAACGGCGGAGATTCACTGTAGAGGAGCACGGCGAAGAAGAAGACGGTACTATTTTGCAATTCGTTGATATGTTTTGAATCTTAGAGACTAATGAGATGAAGAAGCTTTTGTTTCACAGATTTGAAGATTGTGACTGAGATTCCGGAAGAGATGTTCAAAAGGCCCAAGCTGAGCAGATACTCTAACGATGGTGGATCATCATCGGTTAAAGAAGGAGTTAAAAGAAACGATAAGGAGCCCTCCTTCACAAGAAGGAGCATCACAAAGCAAGGTAAGAGGAACTCTGCTACATTCGTGCCTGTATCATGTTACTGCTTGGTTTTTATTTTGGGTGATTGAATCTTGTAGAGCCATGGTTATAGTTAACTTATGCCCTACCATTCTGTAGATGGAGTAATGAGGAGGAAGAAGGATACAGAACAAATAAACTTGGTACCAGCCAGTAATACTAAGCCAACTTCGAAATGGGACGCTTACTTGATAGATGACGAGGGAGAACACCAAGCAGCACCGCGTTCTGGTGGAACTTTGAAGGATGATGGTGCTGGAGAATTTGACAGAGGCGTTACGGATGTAAGTTCAGAGTACCAGATTGTAGATGACGAGGTACATCCAGATTTCATGTAATTAGAGAAAGTATTCTGTTAAGGACAAGGAGTGTTGCAGATTAGAGAAAAAGACTTGCATGAGTTAAATCATTAGATAAAGACTCAAAACAGAAACTACATAAGATGATGCTAAAGAGTAAAAGTCTCAAAAGAAAATAAAAAAGGTGTTAAGAGTTGAACTCAAAACACACTGTAGTTGCAAAAGAGAGAAAGAAAAAGGACAACTAGTTTAAGAGTTCCTAAAGGTTTTTTTGAAGAGATTTGTCTAATAAAGCCAGAAATAAATAATGTCTTGAGTAAATTAGTCAGATCACTCGGTTGACGAGGGAGCGAACTGGTCATCAACGGAGGACACAGCTGGTGGATTAGCAGAGAGCCTGAGCACATCCAGAGCCTCGGAGACTTTGGCCTTCAGAGCTTCAGGTGACTCGAGAAGGTGCAGGATCTCCGCTTGGTCCATCTCCAGCAACATTCCAGTAACTTTAGCCGTATGCACTGGCTCCTGCTTCTCCACTAGTGGGTAAAGCTGCTCCCCAAGCATCTGTCAACATCAATTCACAATGAAACCGAATCTTCATCTAGCATTATCTAATGCAACTTTGAGATGAGATAAGAGAATCACAAAGACAAAGACCTGTGGGTGATTAGCAGGGTTGGCCAAAGCCAAGGCAGACATGAGCTTAGAAATGGGGAGGAGTGGTGGCTTCTGTGGGTTTTGAGAACCATTGTGAGAGATTGCAGATGCATCCAATGGCAAAGGGATGATGCCTTGTGGAGCAGTTCCTTCCAATCCATTCCTCCTGTTGCCAGGGCCACCCATGTATCTCATACCCGGACTTGCATTTTGCTGCATCATCTGCCAGTTTCAAAATAATAACAACCCCTAGCCCAGTTGAAGATAACATATCCGTAGATCTTGACAAAACATGCATTATATACCTGTTGTTGTTGGAAGTGCTGCGGCATGTTAGTAGCACCACGCCTGAACCCAACGCGGGGACCAGGCTGGTTCTGCCTTTGAAGAGGGTAAGGCACCATGAAGTTGGCTGGACCAGGACCTGGACGCACCCCAGGCATGAACTGAAGTTGGTAACCGTACCCCATAGGCTGTGACGGTACCAGACCTTGACCGTTCTGTCCTACATACATGGGATGGTGCGGTCCTGCCATTGCACCCCCTGGTGGGTGGTGATGGAACCCAGGCATTGGTGATGCCATTGGCGACATTGTCCCATTTGGTCTCATATGGGAAAATAGAGTCTGAAACAAGAAAACATAAAAGAGAATTTGAGAACCATTGTCACTATACAAAGTCATACAGTTCAGCAGTGAGAGGGATAAGAAGAACCTGAAGGTGGTTCCTCCTCTCTTCCTTGCGCTGAGCCAAAGCAATGTAAAGAGGTTTCCTTCCTATCATCTTCCCATTCATTTCATTCATCTGTATAATCATCATCGCATATGAACACCTCAGCTTAATCAAAATGTGTATTATTTTGAGGATTTAATTGACACTTACAGCTCTTAAAGCTTCTTCAGGACTTGAATAAGCAACAAAACCAAACCCTCTGCTCACACCTTCCGAGTTCATCATAACCTAAAAATGACCACAAACAAAAAACTTGATTAAGATTAGTCTATGTATAATTGAACTAGAAATGGTTATAAAAACGTGATGTAAGATCAAGAACAAAACCTTGCTTGAGGTCACATTCCCATACTCAGAGAACATCTCCTTGAGCTTCTCATCATTCACACTATCATCAAGATTCTTCAAATACAAATTCGATCCTTGCAGTTTCTCAAACCTGCTTATCCTCTCTAGCTCAAACTTCCTCCTCAGCTCCTCTTCCCTCTCAGACTTCTTCTGAGCCCTCCCAACGTACAGCACATCCTCCCCGAGACTAATCCCATTCATCTTCTCAACCGCAACCGCAGCAGCCTCAGGGCTCTCGAAATTCACAAACCCAAAACACCTCGAGTTCCCACTCTGATCCTTCATCACAACCGCACTCGAAATATCACCATACTTCCCAAACGTCTTCTTCAACTCATCATCACCAATCTCCTTAGGAAGATTCTTCACATACACGTTAGTAAACCGAGGAACCGCACCGCTCTCAGACCGAGCCCTGTCCTGACGCCTCACAAAGTGTCCCACGAACACTTGCTTGTCATTAAGCAGCATTCCGTTAAGCTTGTCTATAGCAGCCTGAGCGGTCTCCTCCTTCTCGAACTGGACAAAGCCGTAACCTCTCGACCTTCCGTTGACGTCCATCGCCACCTTGCAAGAGAGGATAGTCCCGAAGATCGAGAACGTATCGTACAGTGCCTTGTTGTCGATCGACACGTCGAGGTTCTTGATGAAAACGTTGCCTTTACCGCTCAGTCTCGTGCTGGGGTCACGGTTCGAACGCATGATCCTAATGGGTCTGTCTCTGATCGGAGTGTAGTTCAGACTATCCATCGCTCGCATCGCTGTAAACAATTAAAAATAAAAAAAAATCAAAACTTTATATTATAACAAGAACACATAGCATATCCACATTTCCATGAAATAATATTTTAATCAATATTTAATTTAAAAGTACCATCATCGGGATTAGCGAAGTTGACGTAAGCGTAACCAAGAGAACGGCGAGTGAGATCACGACAAACCCTAACTGTCTGAACAGGAGCAACTTGGTTGAACAGATCCAACAGATGTGCCTCATTGACACTTTGGTCTAAATCTCCGACGTAGAGAGACGAGTTAGGGTGCGCTTGTAACGCCTCTGCAGCCGCAGCGGCTGCAGCCACGGCGGCTACCTGAGTGAATGGAGTCGTGGATTGAGGAGACGCAACCGTGACCGCCGGTTGGTTAGGGACTTGATCAACCATCGCCGTCGTCGGAGCAATTCCTGATGCAACCGCCGCCGCCATAGGTAGATGATCTCTAGGAGCTTTTTTCGCCGTTGTGCAGAGAGATTTGTGTGTGTTGCGTGTGTTTTCCAAAAAAAAAAAAAAAATCTCTGTGAGATTTTTTTTATTTGATGTTTTGATTTTTTTTTTCTGTTTTTAGGTTATACTCTCAGATAGAAACGTTAAGGAGTAAAGAGAGTGGAGGTTGAGTTGTGTGTATTTATACATTCGCGAACTAACGAAACGGTCCCTACGGATCTGAGTTGATCTTGTGTCTCTTCATTCCTTCTTTTTGACCGAGTTTCACGTTGTACATCAGACTGAATCATTTTTTTTAACTATTGAATTGTCTTATATTATTAAAAACTAATATACCTTTTTTAAATAAATTTTACGTCATCTTATTTATTACGGTTTATGCCATTCAGTTGTAATTAAAACTAGGTGACCCACCCGCACCCTGTGCGGGTATAAAAATATAGTATAATGCTGAGACAGGAGTATCGATTGAGTTCAAATGTGGGAGTTAGTGGAACAAATGAGAGTTTCAAAGCTGAAACAAGATTTGCGCAAATCTCTAGGATGCAGTAGGGGTGAAAAATTCGTTACTTTTTCGGTTTGGTTTGTTTAGTTCGGTTTTAATATATTTTTTTCAACTGAAGTAAACCTTATTTAGTCTCATTCGGTGTGGTTTATGTCCAGTTTAATTTATATTCGGTTCGGTTTGTTTTTAGATCGGTTTAATTAGGCTCTTTGTTGCATAATTTTTTAAAAGAAAAATTATGTTTTAAAACATATACACATAAAGTATGTAAACTAAATTCAATATTAAACTGAAACAAAAACTAAAAAAGTCACAAAAAGTATATAAGAATAAAACAAATGAAAGTTAACTAAAGTAAAAAAAAATTAACATCATTAGTATGTTTTTAATAAAATTTAACTATTAAAAAAAATAAATGTAAGAAAAATATACAGGAGACAGTGACATATTAAATAATGTGATAAAAATCTCATAGATATCACAATCCCATAGAAACCTGCAAAGAAAATGTGATAAAAATTTAAATATAATTCATAAGTAATATAAAATAAGAAGAACAATTATGAATTAAAAAATCCCATAGAAACCTGCAAAAAATTGTCAAATTTTTTTTAGCAATTGTACAATATAAAATAGTTTAATAGATTTTTTTTATTGAGACGAAAATAATATTAAATTTGCATATCGCTATTGAAACAGACTGAAAAATGGTTTGTAGTCAACTACAACCGGTCTTTCATCTGTGTTATTTATCTGTTAATAGAAAAAACAAACAAATGTATATATATAGTAAATTACATTTTTTTAAGATCCATATATTTATATGTATATATATATATATAAATATAATAAAGATAATAGTTTTGGCTTTTCTTAATCTCAAATCACCATTATATTTGTGGTTTTCTAAATGGATAATAGTTTTGAGCTTTTCTAACTCAAATCACCATTATCATATAAATTTGTGCAAGTGATTGATAGCAAAATAAGGTAATCATCATATTTCCGAATTAACTAATTAGGAAAATAAAGAACATACACATTTAATGCAATATCACATGTATATAGTTACCAATAAATGACATCATAAAAGAACAAGAAATTTAATTAATAGACATATATTTTCACGAAAATTTAACTTTTAAATTTGTCAACTAAATATATATTTAAAAAATACTTCCTAAAAAGATTATTTCGTTTAGAATTATATATAATAAAAAAAATTTAGAATATTTCAAATTTAAAGAATAATTACGAATTCATAATCATATTTTATCACTAAGTCTTATGGTTCCTGAAATATTTGTTATAAAAATTCTTGTAAAGACATTTCTTGTGATATATAAAGTCGTATGGTTCTTGTAATATTTGTTTCCTTTTAATAAGCATGAAGTAATTAAAGAAAGATATTAAAAATTGACTGTCATAAATTTGCAATAACTAATATACCATTTAAGACAAGTAATTGATGGCAAAATAAGGTAATCATCATATCAACTTGCGCAAGTAATTGATAATAAAATAAGACAAGTTATTAATAAATGAATTAACTAATTAAAAGCCTTTACCAACAAGATCCTGCTTTTCCTAATACCATAATATGGATATAAAATTAAAAAATAATAAATAGTTTTGATTTTGATATATTGTAAATCTATAGAAATATATAATAATTATGTTTTATCACCTATATTTAATATAGAAATTTGTATATAACCGATTTAATTCTAACATTAGTATTAGAAATATATATTAGTGTGTAGCTTTTTCAATTATTGGGTTTAATTTAAATTTAAATCACTATATTACATTACTTAGCAGTAACACTAACAAAATTACCTTATTGTGTGATTAAAAAAAATTACCTTGTTCGATGGTGTTGAGATCGTTGTTGATTTGGTTTGAAGCTTGAACCATGTGAGCTAGCTAGCGCATGGTGTTGAGATCGTTGTTGATAATGATACATGGCTCGTGCTCAACAAGTTTCTTATCTACAGAGGAAACAGAAACAAGTTAGGATCCAAGTAATAACTCTCAAAACCATAGCTTGTAAAAATAGTATCAAGGTTGTGGTTTATAATCAAAACTTACATGCATCGTGGTGAAATCGTTATAATAGGGCATCTGCATATAAACCAAAAGAAAAGTAAGCTCTGATGAAATATGTATATATAAAAGCTTAATGATGTTAAATAACAAAAACAATATCAACATTAAAAAGTTCAGTGACTTCGTTTCTCTTACTGTGAATGTCTTATATATAGAAACTGTATATTCAAAATTAGTAATGTAAGTTAATAATAACAAACAACCTAATTAGATACAAATCGATAAATCACACTAAACAATGTAATCAATATGATATCAAGAGTGGATTGTTTTCCGTATTTGTAATAAGGAAATTTATTAATACATGTATTAATTAATATTCTTGCACAAGTAATATCTAATAAGGAAAATTATTAATACATGTATTAATTATTAGTAAGGTTAGTAAATAATTAGTGATCGACCAATCAATTAAGAGTACTGATTTCGTTTTTAGTTTGTATTTAGTGTTAATTTCCTTTTTAGTATTGTCGATGATTAAAATACATTTACCTTTCAATCGAGAAAACACAAAAGGTATGTATTTAGTGTTGATTTCCTTTGTAGTATGTCGATGATAAAAAATCTAAAATATATAAGATAAAATATAAATAAAAATATCAATTATTTCTACAAATAGCTAATCCAATAATTTTATATTTTTTAAAACGACATAATAAATTTTAAATAGTTTTATAGATCCAATTGAATCACAAATTTAACCCTCGGAGGAATACCTAAGTATAACACTAAATTTTTATCACAAAATATCATATAAAAATTAAAATGACTAAAATATATTTTGCTAAAGAGATAAATAACAATAATAATCTTACTTTATATGTACGAAAATATATTTAAATAAATATTTTAACAAAATTTAGAAACTTTTATTTTGAAAAAAAAATAATTTTGATTATAAATGTATTATTTTTATATTTCTCTATTTTCTATAACTTTAACGGATAAATTTTAGTAAATACAAATAATATCTCTAAGATTATAGTTTATTATTATTATAATTCAAATCTATAATGTACTATTATTATTTAATAAAAGTTTATTGAAAATGTAAGTAAATGAATTTTCTTAAAAAAATATAAGATCTAAATTCATTTTGAAATAGAAATAATATAATTTCTCGTCTCAGCATATGTTTTTAACATATTTTAGTATAAAATGTATGTGTGTGTTTTTCTTACCAGGATAAGAAATCACATACAATTTAGGTTTATGAAAATATATTATCGCATGTTGAAAAACATAATTATATTTTATATACAAATATAACTTATTCGTATATATATATGTAGTAATGTATGTGAATAGTTTATATAAGTAGTTGATAGTGTTTGGAAGCCTAAAATTAGTGGTTCTAGGTTAATTCTATCATTGAAAGTGTTTGGATGTCTAAATTAAGTGGTTCTAGGTTAACACTTCCCTGGCGATTTAAAAAATAAATCAAAAAGAAATTAGCAAAAATCAACCAATAGAATTAAGAGAATTAATTTGAGAGTGTCCTCTATGAGTGCCACATAAGCAGAAATCACTAAAGTGACTTCTCTTTTAATATATAGGGGGATCTACAACTTTCGTATAATTGTCATTTATAATTTCACTTTGAAACAATGAATCTTGGCCAACCCTATTAATTATATAGTCCAACATTAACATTGACACTAACTCTATTCATTATCAACAATAATAATTGGGGCTGACTACAAAATCATTCGTTGACAGAAATATTTGATCTTATAGTTAAAAACATATTAAAAGGTGGTATCATATGTTGATCAAATTCTATATATTACAGTCAAATGCACATATGATCATATTATGATTATGGGAAGTAGTACTCTAATTCAGTAGACTACTGGCATGTTTTGGTGATTACATTTCATATATGAACAAATTCCTAAAATTTTGATTACCTCTAATTGCTTCAAAAAATATTCTATAACTAACAGTAGGGGTGAGCATTTTATTCGTTAAATTTGATTCGATTCGTTATTCGTTTCGATTCGATCCGAAAATTCCGAATATCCGTAAACTTTCGAAGCAAAGCAAATACTAAAAATCAATATTCGTTAAAATCGAAGAAAATCACAAATATTAAAATTTTGGAAAGCGAATATCCGATTCGATCCGTCAATATATAAATACATATATATCTTGATTATATTTAAAGTTTTAAATATATAAAATTATATAATTTTTATTCTAACATATGATTTGACAAATTTTATTCACATTATTACATATATAAAAGTATTACATAAAAAGAAGAGAATTTTTTCATAAAAATTATAATTTTTTTTTCTTAAGTTTTGTGTTATTATAATTGTTAACTAAGTTTAAAAAACTGACAAAATATGTAGATTCACTACTTTTTTAATTTTTATCTTCTATATCATACAAAACAATATTTTACAAAATAAATTTGTATCAGATTTGTAAAATTATTTGTATTAATCAAAACATATGAGATATTCGTAAGTATTCGTAAATATCCGCAAATATCTAATTATTTTCCGAATATCCGTTTTTCCGAATATCCGTATTTTTCCGAAGCAAAGCAAATCGAAAAATTAGATATTCGTAACATTCGAAACAAATCGCAAATACCTTAAAAAATCCGAATATCCGACCCGTGTCCAACCCTAACTAACAGAATGTTAGTTAAGTGTTATATTTTGTGCGATACATCCTCATTTCTTCTTACTTTTAGATAAAAAAATTTTACGGACTAATTTATTCTTTTGTGGGTCTTTTCCATTAATATCTTAGTAAAGTAACATATTTTGTGTTTCAATATATTTATAATATCTATGTTAAAAATAGGCACACACGCGGACTAGCAAATCAAACCCTAGTTCTAATTAAAGTGTTGTAAACATTGTAAAAACGATGTAGATTGTGTGGAGTGTTTACATTCCACTTGTAGTTTAAGATTTTTATAAAGAACACAAATCCATTTCACTCATCTTTTGGTTTTAATATTATTGATGTAATATTTAATGTGATCAATATTTTCTGCAATATCCAATACAAATGTCATTCCAAGTATATAAACAAATTAGCAAGTATTCAAAAAGTAACCAATGGATTAGTAATGTTATCAAGATTTTGTCCACATAAAAAACTTGTCAGATCATAAACAAGACAAAAATAGGCCATTTTGATTTGACATAGTTTGAATTAGTCATTGCTATTACTTTCTATTGATTTGCTTATATATTTGGAATGATATCATCATATGTATTATAGGGTATCTAAAACGTTATTGCCAAACTTATGTTGAATATCCATCACTAATACGTACAACAAGAGAACCGAGTGTAGATGTCACATATTCATCACTACGGATCTGAGTTTGATCTTCATGTGTCTCTTTAGCTTTTTTGACCGGGTTATAAATGACATTAGACTATAAATTTTTTTAACAACTGATTATTATAATTAAAGTGTTTTTAACATTGTAAAACTATGTGGATTGTATAGATTGTATACAATTATTCTCTTCAACTTGTTTAAACCCTGAAGAATGGGGCTACATCAACAACATGTTAATTATTGGATTTTGAATTGTTGATACTTTTATTCACACTAAATATTTTAAATCTTATTATTCTAATTTGTTAATTATTTTTCCAATAAAATTTAATTTATATCTTTATATATATATTTTTTTAAAAAAATACAAACCCAAGATAATCACCTCTTAGTTATTTAAGTAATTTAATAAATACCATCAGATTTAATTTTTTAAAAAAATTCTTAATAATTTAGCTATTGAAGTATTTTCACAAAACTAAAAAAAATTAAGAAAATAAAATAAAATTAGATGGAGAAAGTGGTGATCTTTTTTTAAAAAAAGCAAAATCATTTGAAAGTATAGAATCTTAATGTATGTTCAATGATTAGAAGTAAATCATCAAAAAAGATGTTGAATGTAAAAAAAAAGAAATAGAAAAAGTGTTGAATAATACATAGCACTATAGGCTTTTTGTGGTGACAGACTCATATTTTGGTTTTAATATTAATGACATGATTATTAACAATATTTTCTCCAATATCCAATACAAATATCATTCCAAATACAAACACAAATTAGCTAGTATTCAAGAAAGTATATCAAGGTGATTAGTAGTGTTTTTATCCACATAAAAAACCTTGTCAAACCATAAACAAGGCAAAATAGGAAAATTTGATTTGACATAGTTTGAATGAATAATTCATCGGTTATTACTTTATATTATTTGTTTATATATTTGGAATGATATCATCATTATATATTTATATGTTAGCGAAAAGGTTATCATCAAACTCACATTAAAAATCCATCACTAATATTTGAAACAAAAGAACCGCTTGAATACATTTTGTTTATCATAATAAGGGATCTTAAACTATAAGTTGACCATGGATACAGTACGAGGTTTTGTACTTACAGATGATTAAACTGAGTTTAGAACGAATATATGGATGCCACATGTCCTGTTTTTTGAGTCTTTTCTTCCTTAAGAATTGGTAATAACATAAATATTCCATAATAAATCAAAATATTCTGTATTTTGAGTTGTTTAGGATTCAACCAGTTTATTATTGAGACAAAGTGATATCATATACAAAAAAAAATTAGTTCAATTTCTTAGTTAGCAACTTATAGTTTAGTGATGGGAGGAAATATTCAAATAGTAACTTTGTTTATCTAATATCCTATAAGAATATCATTCCAAAGATATACAAAAATAATACAACTTAGCCATATCTTTGATTTCAGTTTTAGTTTTTAAATAGTATATAATATTTGGAAAATTTGATCATTTCAAATGAAAATAGTATCCAACATTTTTTGCTATTTTAGTTTGTACATGCCTATTTTTGTAGATGCTCATCAACTCTTTTCTTAAATATTATTTTTTCTCATACAGAATATTATTTTGTAAAAAACGTATTGACATTGACCCATATACTGTAATTTTTCCAAAAATATATAAAATTTATATTATAAATTCAAGTTAAAGCAGGCGTGAGGACTAATCACCAACCCTTCTTCACTGTTAGCTAGGGTCTACAAGGCTTAATACTTCAGAAAATCGAATTTTCTTGACGCCAAAAGTTATCAGACTTCCAGTGACGCTTGGAGAAGTATTCTCCAGACTCTGATCTCTAGTTAAATGGGGTCAAAATGGATCAAATGATCATTCCCGCGCTTGATCTGTAGCTTCACTGATCAACGCATTCTTCTTCCTCTTTCTGAAATAGACTCTCCAACTCTTATCAGTTTGACAACTGGAGACAACTGCGAACTTGGAATGCTGGAAAACCATTAGTCTGTGTTTATTGTGGATTCCAAGAAGAATCAAGACACCATCTATTCTTTACTTGCCCATTTTCATCAAGAATCTGGGAAAAGCTGGTCAGTACCCTGCTGAGAAGACAATTCATGTGGGACTAGGATGTGTTGATCAAGCTTTTGTCCGAGCAACGCTTGGATAAGATAAAAGCTATTTCTGCTGAGATATGCATTTCAAACCACTCTGTATCATATCTGGTGAGACGTAACCAGAGAAGTCATGGAGAAACTCCAATTCCCATGGACACATTGGTAAAATCGACAGAGGTACGAAATACCGTCTACTCTCAATAAATACGAATAAGAAGGAAGAATCACCAGAAAATCTACTTAGATGGCTAGAATACACAACATAAAAAGCTAAAAGAAAGATGCTTCTAAGATTCTAAGGAGTGAAAGTTCTTAAAACTTACTACATTGTAACATTAGTTGGAAAAACTTTTTTGATCGAATAAATTTTATATTCATTCAAAAATAAATATATTATATTTGTTCTCCAAACAAGTGTTATTGCAACTAACAAAGAACATGATACTTATCTTCTTTTACAGTAATCTGTGAGGAGTCCTTAGCATTTTCTTTTTTTTCTTAGTACATTTCTACTCTTCCAACAAATTGATGCCTTTACAAACCCTAAAACTGAAAACTGTAACATTGATTTCCAGTTCATGTTTGATCGTTTTGTGTTTGGATCGAAAGATAAACCTATATGGTATCAAAATCTGCAGTATTGTATCTGCAGTGTGGTATCAAAATCTGCAGCCCCTTCAACGCTCAGGAAGGTTGTATCTCAAGCCGTAAGTCTGCCCTGACAACAATGCCTTCCCCTTGGCTCATCACTTTCAAATCCACCGACAGAGATATAAGCAACACCATAATCGCGAGAGGACACAGGAGCAAAAACATTTCTCTGACGTATCTTTGTATTAGGTGAATTCATTGAAATCATTGAAAATTCATAAACCAATCAAGTTGAACAAGATGCAAAACGGAGACAATGATTACTCTCTCTCTTGGTTCTGAAAGCAAGCAAATTGGCGCATGAGGCCTTATCAAAGCAACAAAGAGTGGTCAACAAAGGAAAGGGAACTTGTTGGGTTGAGACAAGATAACATCTCTATATATATGGTCGATGGAAGACTACAAGTTCGACCACATTTCAAGCCAGACGAGTCGTTAGTGTCTGTGATATTACTACCAGCCATACTTCCTGAAGAAGTCTCTGGTCCTCTTCCTCGCTCGGGTGAATACGATTACGATGCACGCGAGCACCCACGGAGGGAAGTTCCCAATGGAGATGTTGTTCTTGATCCACGCTGGAGGGTCCTTCATTAGAAACGTTATCAACAGCGTAGCAATCACGACTCCAAGCACGATTCTTGTGATGGGTTGGATCATAGAATCCTGAAAACAAAAGAATCGTTCAAAAGAAAATCATGTCACTAGATAAAAATCATCACTCAGTTACTATTGCAACTTATTAGAACCTTTCAGTGTGGTAAAACAAAAAAAGTATAACTTATATCCAGCCGAATCAGAACTTATCAGACAACACTGTGAAGCATTGCATTTATATTTCTACATTACAATGTAAATATAGCAAAATTCACCAACAATTCATTTACTCTATTCAATAAACAGTAAGGCTGAACAAACACAATCACATAAGCTAATGAAACTCGCTCACTTTCCTCTACCTCATACGAAAGTCAACTCAGAATCAAAACAATCAGAAGAAGACTCAGAAGGAAGACGAATTTTACCTGAGGTTCGCCGTCGATGTAAACGACGGCACCATCTCTATACGTCAGCACAGACCGGCCGTTCCTTTGAAATCGGATCGGGACGCCTCGACCTTTGTCAACGTTGAAAGCGAAGATTGATTTCAATCCGTATTTCTCGAGAATAGGTCGAACCTCGAGCTGATCCTGCTCCCAACCTCCGAGATTCGACTTGAACACGTCGATCGGGCCTTTCCCACTCCGATACAGATGGATCTCCACCTCCGGCACCTTCGTCGTCGCGGATTGCGATCTCGATTCACCGTTGGGTTGAGAATCGTCGAGTAAGGGAGTCGTCTCTTCAATCTCCTGCATCGTTCCTATTGACATGATTAACGGATTCGCCGGTCCGATCAGAGGTTTTCTGTTATTATAAGAAAGAAAAAACAGATATTGTGTTCACAACGACGCCGTTTTTGGTGTGAGTAGTCTAGAGGTTGGGCCTTATAATGGGCCTAAAGGGTTATTAAAGGATAACGACGGCCTGTTAGACCATTGGTTTATGCGGTTACAAGCAGTTGTTTGGTCGTCTTCCTCTTTTTTCACATCCATCGGAGATATTGATCTCTCCGGCGACTGAGGTTGAAAAAAAAATGGAAGCAGCGTTGGGACTTCTAAGAAGAATGCCGCCGAAGCAATCGGAAACGGCTCTCTCAGCACTACTCAGCCTCTTGCCTCAGCATTCTTCCGATCTCCTCTCTCAAGTCGATCTCCCCCTCCAGGTATCTCTCTTTCTCGAGATTTGAAACTGGTCCCCGTTTGTTCTGGAGAATCCTGAGGCTTTTTATTATATCATCAGATACAATTGCTTCCTAGTTAATCGATAAGAAACTTAAAAGTTGATTCCTTTTGTCTTTTGATGAGTGAGATAAATGTAAGTTTCTTTGTAATATTTAATCATGGAGAGTAGTATCCATTTACTGAAACAGGTGTTACGTGATGCTGAAAGCAGGAAAGATTTCATCTTGTGTGAGTACAATAGAGATGCAGATTCCTACAGGTACTTCTTTTTTTTTTTTTTTTACATACTTAAAAATGATCGGCTGGCTTTGATTTGGTGGTCGGAATCAGGTGAACAAGAAATAAGTTACTGGATTATGAATATAACTAGGGACCTAAGTTACATCTTCCTCTAATCATAGTTAAGTTGCTATTTGTTGTTTCTTCTAATATTTTGACATTTTGCAGGTCACCGTGGTCAAATAAGTACCATCCTCCGCTAGAGGATGCTCTGTACCCATCTTCAGAGTTAAGAAAGCTCGAAGTTGAAGCCAACGACATCTTTGCTATCTATCGTGACCAGTGAGGTTCTTCACCTACCTCGTTAGTTCAACTTTGAGAAAGAAAAAAACACATTAATTTGATAAGTGATTGAGTTAGCATCTATTCTCTGAGTCTCTTCAGTTTAAATACATTGAAGACTTATCTCATGCTTTAAACATTACATGTTATGTCATGCTTTTGACGTTTTGGATCACTTTTAAACAGGTATTATGAAGGAGGTATATCTTCAGTCTACATGTGGGAGGAGGATGATAATGAAGGCTTTGTGGCATGTTTCCTTATCAAGAAAGGTATTTTCTTTCTGTCGTCGAGTTTCAATCACAACCAAAGGTTACTCTTTTCCTGAGCCGTTCTGCCTTTTTTTTTCTTCTGTGTGGAAGATGGGTCAAAGTCAGGTCATGGTCGGAGGGGATGCCTGGAAGAAGGAGCTTGGGATGCCATACATGTTATTCAGGTGACTGACTCTCCTAACATAGTCAATACATGACCATCACCATGCATGCCCCTTGCACACATTTGGTGTCCACGATATCATATTTTCCCAAGCAGCTCTTTAATGACTTCATATTTTTTGCTTTTAACACTTGTTCTCTCTCTCTCAATCTAGGTTGGTCCAGAGGAGGAGGAAATGGCACAGTATTGCTTAACAAGTACTATTATGCTCTCTCTGACCACCGATGACGAGCCCTCAGGCAAGTTCGGTTTATCCGGATCAATTAGAAGACAAGTAAGTTTTATTCTTCTATTTGTCTCAATGCCTTCTGCAGATAAAGCTCCTAGGAGACAACATACTCTATGTCTCTAAAACAAAGAACATCCTTTTTTCTTCTGATACTGGTGAAATCAGATGAAAATGGAGCTCGCTGTAGCAGAGGGGCATTTGTGCAATATGGGGAGAATGATTGAAGAATTGGAAGGCAAACTGAGAAACTCACTTGATCAGGTTACTACACAAACTTTCTACTTTTGGCCAAAAAGCCCTCTAGATATACATCTCATTCTTATAGTTAAAGTGCCGGCTAAGGAAACCTCAAATCTAGATAGTTATAACATCTCACAAATCAGAATCTAGAAAACACCTGTGTGTGTGGTTGGTTCCAAAGATTGAGAGTTGTTTGGTGAAAAATGCAGGTTTACTTTGGGAAGACAAGAGAGATGGTTTGCACACTGCGACCACCTGCTGAGATCGTACAGATGAGATTACCCGACTCCTGATGCTCCCCCTCTCCTCATCAATCTCTTATGTAATAACATTTGATATCACCTCACTTTTTTTTGTTTGTTTGTTTGTTTGTTTGTCAGTCTGATTTTAAACGTTTCTCCAAGTGTCTTGTGTGAATGCCGTCTTACTTTCTTTGTCAACGTGTTCTCTCTCGCTATGCTCATCATCATGTGACCGTCTTGTTCCATAGATATATGCAACAGAGCAATGCGTATTTAAAGGTCGTAGATATCTCTTTTGAAATACTTTTTTCTACAACGCTATAGAATAACTGACACTATTATCCATAATAACTGACACTATTATCAATTGTAGCTTTTGACTTGTTACTAGATGGAAAGTAACGTTAATTATCACATTACATGCAAATTAACTCAATTATCTGTATATAATAATAATTATGAACCTTTCTTCATCATCCTAACCTCGAACCCTCCTCCGGGCCGTTTCACGACGTTATACGGCATGTAAGTCCCCATGACTCTGTCCCAAAACGTGAAAAACGGCTGCGAGTAGTTATACTTAACGCCGTTAACCTGGTGGTGGACGTCGTGATAAGCGCCGTCATTCTTGAACAGAAGGTGGAACAAGTTCCCCGGAAGCCGTAGACCGCAGTGATCGTCTACGGCCTTGACGGTGGCGAGGCAGAAGAACCAAACGCTAGTTCTCGGCGTCATCCCTGACCCAAAGAACGCAGCGGCTCCGCTGAGCATGTCGGATATCACTTCCACCGGGTGGTTGTAGAGAGCCCCGACCGCGTAAGGGACGACGAGGCGGTGGTGGTGCGAGTGGACGTGGCGGTAGAGGAACTTGTTGTGGTGCATGTAACGGTGGACGAAGTACTGACACGTGTCGAATATGAACATGGCTATTAGTATCTGAAGGACCTGGATTGGTACTGAGGGTTGGACCGTTGGCCTTGAGGCTTCCTCTCCATAGGAAGTAATCTACAAAGAACAAAAATATATATATCATTATGACCAATGGTTTATAATTACATTATATATGTCCCGAGGTCCTGAGCTATACACCAAAGCCTCGTTTTGATACAATTTTTGCATCTACAGTATTAGTTTATCATCGGTTTGCTTTACATCATATAAACCGGTTTGGTTAATCACTAGCTATGGAAATTATTCTCATCGAACCTTAACAAAATATTGTACGAGAGAAGTTATAAACTATAATAGATTGCAAGCATAACATAACCTTAGAGAGCATTCTCGAAAGAGAAAAAGGTTCAAGAAATCAATTGGAGAAGTACTTGTCGTTTCTTGATTTATTTCTGTGATTTTCTTCCAGACTCTTGTGACAGTTTTTAGATCATACTGAATCATTTTCATTGCTAAACATAACTAATGCATGTGTTCAATTTAGTACGCTTCCATATAAATCTCTCACATCATCAAAGTTTATGAACTCCAAAACGGCGTAATTTCAAATTAATCCCGAAAAAATATTTACTACATAATGCAAATATCATTTTCTTGAAATGCATATAAATAGTATTGACTCACGAAATATCCAAGTTGGGTAATTAAGATTTGGAGAAGCTGTTGAAGCAAGACTCCTTTGACCACTGTGATGATCGGTACCACGTTTTTTGCACGCTCTTCAGCAAGGCTATGAAGCCGGAACTTATCTAAAGAAGGGCTAAGAAACTGGTTAACTCCAGCGTAAATCCAATAGACAATAATGGGAGCTATAGTGCCCATCGTCTCATCGCTCACGTACTCTTCCCACATCACCATTCTATTATACCACCACAAAAGAATTGTAAAAATGGAGTTTTGAGGAAGCTTTTTTTTTTTTTGTGGTCGTTGAAAGTTTCTTGACAAGTAATCTATTATATATTATTTGAAAAATATTACAACATTTTAGATATAAACGACACATGTAATCACTAGAATCTATGTTATTAAAACTGAAGTATTTTTAAAAAATAATCATTAATTCATCTTATAAACCATAGATTCTGCCACTGACATTTTAAATATTCATAGATTTCAGCATTAATTATCTTTTTGTCATTTAAGCAAACTTATAACATATCTTAATTGTTATAACTAATAAATTATAAAACATATTGTTCCAAATATATTGGGGAATAAAACGATTTTTTAAAACTATCTATAAATACCATCCTTCATCTTCTATGATAAACATGAAAGAAATATCTTAATATTCCTCAACATAATGCTTATAAAATTCTCCAATATATAGACAGTTATATAAATCTATCCAATACATGAATTACTAGGTGAGTTTAGATATCTATTTAGACCCTGTTTTTTTTAAAATGTTTTTTCGGTCCCTTAGTATTTTCAAATTGTAAATAATATGTTATACAATACTCACTAGGTGATTTTCTCGTACTCATGCACGGACATAAATATTTATAAAATAATTATATTATAATAATTGAATGATATTTACTTTTAGTTTTAAATTAATTTATAATTTGTATGTATAATTTATATTAATAATATTATATTACTTTAATTATACATATAATTTTTGATATTTTATATCTAATCGGTTTTGTTGTTTTTACAGTCGATTTAGTTATCATTTGGACATATATTGGATTCCATCTATTTCTTTGAATTCAATTATAATATTTTTTATTCTAAATATATTATTTTTTAATTAATTTTTCTTATTTGCATTTAAGTTGATTGTTTTCTTAGATATGTAAGTATAATTTAGTAAGATTATGTATAACTTAAGATATATTGTGCTTAGAATGAAAAAAAATAAACTAAGGTCTCTGATTAAATTACATAAATTAATATAATGATAATATTCGAAAGTCTAATGCATATACTGTATGTAAATTTTACAAAAAAACTAAACTATTACAGTGAGTTAATATTTTATTTTTTATTTGCTAATATTTTTTAAGTCATCCTATAATTTTAATTTATAAAATAAATATATTATTAATTATATATTCTTATAAAATAAATAAATTATATATTCTAATTTTAGTTAAATCTATGATTTTAGATATAAGTTGGATTAGTCGAGTCACTCATGTTGTAGTTATTTGATCAAAAGATGTTTATTGTTATAATTTATTTTTAGTTTTTTTAATCTCTTAAAATATGCAGTAAAAATATAATTGTTTTTGAGAAATTATATTTTATAAGTAAAATATAATTTATATTTTTTCTGTATTTGTAAGATATTATAGTCAACTAAATATATGAAAAAAAACATTTCAATAATACTAATTATAAATTATTTTTAGTCAATTAAACATATATCAGTTTATATTACTTAATTATTTTATGTAATAATCTAAGAAAATAGACATATAAACAAATTCTATTACTTTGAAAATATATTTATTTGTATTGTGTAAAATTATGTTTTAAAAGAAAAATATTTTTTTTTCTAATATCAAGATCATCTGTGTGAATGTTTTTATATGAAACCATAATATATTCAAATATTGTTTTCAACTAAGAAGATATAGATACAAGGAAAATATTTTATTACTTCAAAATTATATTTTATGTTAGTGAAAAATATATTTTAAATGAAATCTTACTATTTTGTGAACTTTCATTTTTTATGAAATCATATTATATATACATATATTTTCGTTTTTAAATTAGTTTTTAAACTTTATAAATGTTTCCTTTTTTATTTTATATTGTTATTTGGAAAATTTTAAAAAGGAAATAATATTGTTTTAATGTAATTTTTAATTCATTAAGGGTATTATAGTAATCAACCACCGTGAAAATAAACGTGAATACGACATCTAGGAAAGTGACTTCTCAGTTAATATTATAGAGATTCGCGCCGTTGCTATTTATAATAGTAAGTAAAATAAATCACACGATACTCATTCGCGGATTTAAACTAGTTGTAAGTTATGTGTATATACCAGTGGTATGGTCGATAGTTTGCACCAGCAAGTTAGCTAATAATTCATTCTAGTCAAGTTTTTTGAATTTATAGTTGAATTGGTCTTTATAGTTGTCCAAAATACGTTAATGGAGGAACTTAGTCAAATTCAAATTCAACCAAATACAATTATGCAAGAAACATCTAAATCAGACTAGAATGACCTCAATAGATAGAGAGATAAGCACAATAAAAGTTAAAATATGTTTGCTTGTTTATATGCTATAAAAATAGTACATCTGTTTTTCACTAAATAAGTTGTTTTAAGATTTTGACCATCTCTTATGTGGATGAAAATGTATTTTCTTATGTTGGTTGATAGAACCAAATCAAATGCAAATCGGTTTTAGAATGGCTTTAGTTAGAGACTCGATGCAACCTAACCGAGCGTGACTAAAGCTAAAACGACGTAGCTTTTTCTGAGTAGGTCTAGTGAATATTGTTTATACTATCTATAGTGGATTAAGATCACTTTTTTGGAATGCATCAATAGATATAGTATGACTCACAAGAATTAGGTAATCGAAGAAGCTGTTGAAGCAAGACTCCACTGACAACTATGATGATCGGGACTTACTTTCAGGTGTTTTTTTCCTCGAGGCTGTGAAGCTGAAACTTAGCCAAATGGAGGTTAAGAAGCAGTAAACACCGGCATAACCAACATATTAGACAACCGGAGCTATTGTCCCTAGTCAGTAGTCACTCACATACCTTTCTCACTCTAGCATTAGGTCTTAATTGATAATAAAAATGGAGTTATTGGAGACGCTTTTGGATGATTTTTGTTATATGCTTTAATATATGTGTATCTGCACTTTGCCTCTTTCCATGTAATAAGAAGCAAAAGAAGACTCGTGCATATCACATATCGAACGGATAAAAGCATCCATTGCTTCATTATATATGGTGGTGTTGCTTATTCACTACATCCCATTCCTTTTGCTTCATTGTTTCACTTCATGTGCACACCGTCCTCTGACTACATGGACCATTAAAACCACTTATAATGCAAAATACAACTAAGGAAACCTGAAAAATTGCCAACAGGTTATTACGGCTGACTTGACTGAAACTAAATTAGTACGACTAACTCAACGGACAGTATGATTCTCATAAAAATATACGAAGAAATAAATCATGTGACAATGGAGATTATATAATGTACTACAGTACTGTATAAAGTACTAAGAATTCTCTTTAAAATGCATTTATGTAATCGGACGACATCAAAGAAACATCCTACGAATGGTTCTAGCGAAAGCTCGAGACACCAATCTTCCAACTAAGTCACCTGGCAACTGAAGCAACCGCTGTTGCGACTCTTGCGGAAGCTGCAACATTCATTCCCAACACCCCCAAAAAGAAGCCAGGACAATTAATATCGAATTATTATAATAAATAACAATGTAGGGATTATTCAAAAAACACTTCGAAAGTGTTGGTTGATGTGTTATGCAGAGACGTTACCTCGGGTATGATGGAGAGAATCGGGAGTATCTCTTCAGCTGATGGAAGCTGATACATGACTAGTGATTCTTCGTCTTGAGGTGTGAGTGCCTCCCCATTTTTACTAGTCGCTTTTACTTGCTGCAAGATTTGATGCCGCAAACATTTCAAAATATAAACAGTATTTGATCGAACTTTACATTTTACACAAAAAACAAACAAAAAAAAGAGACGATTTCGTACTGTGCTTACAGCTTCATCCCCTCGCATCCCTGAGAACAACGAGATGAGTCGATAGAAGGTTCTTAGGTTTGTCATGTCTTCTTCTGTCAAGGAGTTGTTTGGTCTTGAGCCAGAAAATGAAGAGACAGATGTGAAAGAGTCCAAAGTTGCTAATCCAAATGCATCAAGACCCTGTCGAATTAACATTGATAATAAGCAATCGTTCTGATCAACTAAGACTATTATTTGTACGAAACTAGTGCGAGATCAAATTAAAGAATAAATGTTCAATAGATATTTGATTTCAATATATGCTTGTCAAGCCAGTCAAGTTTGTTTTTAAAACCCTTCGATCAAACAGCGGAAATAACACATTTTAAATACTCACCTTAGCGAATTCTCGAAGAAAGATTTCTCTTACAAAAGAACCCTGTTCAAAGTTTCAGGATCTCAGTAGTTGTAACATTAGTTTAATAATTCGCAGTACAAAAACTACAGCTTATTAAATACCTGTTCCGTGAAAGTAAAAGCAAGTATTTGCTTCATGACGATCTTGGAGTCTGTGCCTTCCACCGGTTTCTGAACCAATGCCGTCTCTGTCCTAAGAGACTGAAGAAAGAAGATAATGATACGAAACCAAACGTTGTTCTTTGTTCTTTAAAGAGCTAAACCCTAAAACACTGCCATAGACTTTCTCGAGAGTAGGACATCTTTTGTTTAGTTTTTTTCATCCAAATCATCATGCAGATTTCACAGTCTTTGGTTGGCTCTCAGGCCATCTAGTGTATAATTATTCAGCTGTCTACTGACTATTTGTCATTGAACACTAAATATCCCACATCAAGTTTACCCAAATACGCACAACCCCAACCCAAAGACACAAGCTCCGCAGCAAGGAGACACGCGAATGTACAAGCAAAAGACAAACGAAGGGGGATGAAATCCAGTCTCACCTCGGTAACCAAAGACTCAAGACGGTCAATTCGGAAAACACCATCCTGGACGAGACACATATAAAGGGGGGAACGTTCAGAGAAAAACAGAATGCAAAAGGAGGATGTTCAGTCTAACTAGAAAAGATAGTTTAGTACCTCGTACAAAAGAGACTGAAGAGAACTTTTTAGCTGGGGAGAGCTGTCAGTTAGGATTTTCCTAGCAATCCAAGGGTATGTACTGCCCAATACCTTGTAGTTTGGGTTAATACCAATGGCAATGCCCTCCAAAACAGCAAGGCTGGGGAATAAAAGGTGAGAAACCAGAAATCATGTAAATGGTGTCTAAGTAGACAGGAAAATACTAATCACACATAAGCCGTGGTTGAGAGTAAAACTAGGATAAATTTAAATTAATCATACAACGCATAGACCAGTTGTACCAACAATCTTCTGCAAAGCTCTTAGAAAGTTTAAGAACTTTCAACATCGCAAAACAAGAATGTCCATAATACCAGCAAAACGGCGGGATGACTATACAACGAATATATATAGTACCTGCGGATAACGAGAGAAAAATAGGGCGGTATTCTGAACTTGAATTGGTACCTGAGAGTTTGACAAATGAATATCAGCATCTAATAAGTAAACGTAACATAAGCAAGTAGAGCTCTTGCAAATGTCCCTCTGCAAGAGGTATATTGGTAAAAAATAATAAAATCTTATGGTATGTGTTAAAGTACAAGTGTTACTACATAGTTTTTCCTAAGTCGCCAGACAGGTCACCAAAGCTTATATTGCGAACACCTCTGGCAATTGCATCTTGGAAAACGTCTGTAGAGAGAAGGCATTTATTTCAGAATGCAACCAAAAGTTTCAATGCAAACACGTAGCTGCAAAATTACAGTGTTTCCCAAGCCGAAAGCCAGAACAAACCTGTTAAAGCCTTTGTCACAGCGCCCTTTTCAGCTGTCGGTGGAAGAAGCCTATAGAAGTTGTGCAGATAACATTAGGATTTGTCAACAGTTGAAAGTTCAGATTCAAATAGACACCAATGACCGGAGTACCCCAGAGTTACAAAGTCTTTAGCCAGCGATTTGAAGTCACGATTGACAAGATGAAGACATGCTTCCATGAATCCATCACGTAGTTCTGGCCTGAAGTCCCCCATCATACCAAAATCTGGTAGCAAAACAAACGAAAATTTCAATCATTGCTTCTTAGGACAATAAAATATGTCTTTACTTTGTAGACAAAACCCTCGTATATATACAGAAAATACGATATCAAGAGAGGCAGGAAAAATCCACACTTTTTGCTCAGTGGTTTTATATAAAAAAAATATAAAACCACCGAGTAAAAAGTTACATAGGTGTTAATGTTTCGGGTTAATTCACTGTATGATCCCATAGATTAGCTAAAACACAGGTGAAATCTAGAGCATAAGCAACCAGTTTCTTTTCTTTAAATGAAGAAACAACTACACATAAACATTATCTGGGGCATGGAATGCCGCATGATAATACAAAAAGTTAGTATTGATATTGAGGAATACCTAAATATGCAAGTTGGCCATCGTATGTGCGAAGAAAATTCCCAGGGTGAGGATCGGCATGATAAAATCCATACTCCAAAAGTTGATTAAACGAACAGTACACGCCAACCTCAACTAAATAAAGATCATTAACTTCAGCAAGCTTCTGACCCTGCAGTACAGAAAGTACACTACATGAAATTACCGGGAAATATAAAATTCCCTTTGACTGAGGGAAGCTATAAGATATATACACAAGTCTTTGACGCAAACCAGAAAACTGATTCTTATTTCCAACGTTTAACTGCATACCTCCACCCACTCCATTACAAGAACTTTGCTGGTACTGTACTCTGTATACATCTTTGGAACCAAGACATCTTTGATGCTACCATACAACTTCCTATTCAAGAATACAGAATGTTACTTTACAGAATCCCTTATAGAAGATTTTTGACCTTTAGACGAGCAAGTACCACAGTTAAACAAAAAACACATGATCTATAGCTCTTAGCCTCAGATCAATAATTTATAATAAAACTATAGTGGACTTGTCATGGCCATAACATAAGTGGATGATCAAACAAGGCAGACGAGACTCAAACCTTAGCAGGCTTTACCTAAATTTTATTCCGTTTTGGGCTTCTTTCAAGTAATCCATCTCCTGCATTCAATGTGATTTACCTGTATTCAATATAAAGCTCTAAGAAATTCCTCGAACAAGAAAAAATTAAAATGCAACAACTAGTCCACCAAAAAGATCTTCCAGGACATTATATAAAAATCGTTTGCATCTATCCATTAGTCACAATAGCTAGAGATGGAGTTTATCTTTTTTTCCAGTATCAACTTAAGAGAGTCAAATTTCTTTTTCTACGGAACAGAAAAGTAGGATTGCACAAAGAGGAAACACTGACACTCTTTCCTCAATGGCGAAGAAGAGAAGCTTCAAGAACTTACCAATTTTATTTTAAACAAAATATACTCTACTAGATTTAAAAATGTGAATCATTTACCTTAAAAAGACTTGTTGCCCATTCATCAACAACTGCCTGCAAATGAAATTTCACACTTGAGCATTGGAACGGGTAGCATATTTTAAAAACTTCTACTAGAACAGTCTGATATGGATATTAGACTACGTTTCAACTCATTTTAAATGTTCTTCTGCATAGCTAAGTTCAAAAAGTGAACTAATGTTGAAAGAAGACATTTGATAATCAGTTCAGCGAAAGGGCCAAATTTACACAAGTTTAACGTCACCTGGAGATCTGAGTTGAATCTCCCAGCCTTTTTAATCAAACCCGCTAAGTATCGCAGAATTAGTGTATCCAAAGCAATAGCAGCTCGTACACCAGGACGCTGCACTTTAACAGCAACAACCTTTCCATTTCTACGGAGCCTAGCTTGATATACCTGACAAGTAGACCACAGGTAGGATCCCACATAATAAGAGAAGCTCTCATACATAAATTGGGAATAAGAAACTAGTAATAGGATACGGTTTATACCCTCAATAACATGATTTATGTGTACCTGTCCAAGGGAGGCTGCAGCTACAGGCTCTGGAGAAATCTCAGAGAAAAGTTCATCTATAGGAAGACCAAGTTCATCCTCTATCATATTGAAAGCAACTTCGGTTGAAAAGGGAGTTATTTGATCTTGTAGCAGGGAAAGTTCATCCAAGTATATAGGGGGTATCAAATCCTATTAATGATTCAAAAACCATATCTTAACAGCAATAACAATCACAAAGCTCAAGAAATATAGTGTGAACAGTGTTGTATTAAAGCTTGAAGAATACAGAAGGATATACTTACAGGACGAGATGAAACAGCCTGAGCTATTTTGACATACGCCTGAAAACAAGACAAAAGAAAAGAACACTAGCCGTGAGCAATGTGATATTGAACCTCAGAGGAATCTGTAAGTTCAGGCTTTGATTGGTAACACAATTCCTAAATATTTTAATATATAAAATATTTTGAAATTTTGTTTTGTATGATTTATTTTCTGTCATAATCCAAGATTTATCTAATCCAAAGTTTATCTACTCATAAAAAAACATTACACAGTTTTCCACTTTGCATATTTAAGTTTTTCGCAGTTTAATTATTTCCAATTCATGATTAAACAGTGTCCGATCAGAGCCTAAATCTCAGAGAGAAGGAGAGAAACCATACCGGGCCTAGCTCCACCAGTAACTTCCTAAGCTCCGCCGCTCGTACCTAATCAGAACCAGTCGTGAAAGCGATGAATGAGAGCAGAACCATCAAGAGAAAACATTAAAGAGCATCATATCGAATCTAGCATAAGTATATTTAGAGAAAGACCTTGAACATTTGCTCAGAACGATCGAGAGCCTCATCGGCTAAGCGAAGACCAAACCAGAAACCAAACGTAGTCCCAATCTGAGCCAACCGGCGGAGCAGAATCAGAGGCTTCTTCTTATACATCGCATCGATCCTCGGAAAATTGTACTCTGACAAAGAATCAGCCTCATCGGCGCTGAGATTGAACAGATAACCGGATTTACTCGTGAAGCTGTCTACATCTCTGGAGGCAGCGGAAACGACGGCGGAGTTGTCTCTACGCCGAGGCCAATACGGTGGTGAAGATAGCAGTAGGGTGGGATTGGCGGGAAAAGAGACGATTGGAGGAGCAGGGAGGAGAATCATCTCTCCCAGAAACCAAAGACTATCCTTACGTCGCCGATTCTTCTTTTTGAAATTTTGTACGGTTATTTTGTCGACGACTATTATTATTTGGTTCTCTCCACTCTTTATTATCTTTTGTTTTTTTTTTTCTCGTTCACATTCTTTATACATTTACTAGGATTTTCCGAATTTTCTGTGTCACACAAATGGCACCACTGCATTTAAACAAACTAATAATAATAATAATAATAATATTAATGTCCACATATTAAAAATTATAATCAAAATTATTTTTATACATATTAAAACATTGATATTTTCTTATAATGTACTTCTTATTTTTAATATGAATATTTTTTATAGAATTTTTTCTTCAAATTAAATATATTTTTATTTTTTTTAATTGTTAATTCTTAAAAATTTACTACTGTTATTTAATAAAATTGACTTTTGAAATATTTTTTTTTGTCATCATTGACTTTTGAAATAATATTTCTTAAAAAAAAATTATCTTTGAAGAATCCATGGGTTATTATTCCAATAGAAACACACGTTTAGACGGACCATGGTTGGTATATATGCGTTTTGCTCACCGGATCAGCGTTAGCGTTTGCGGGAGAACGAAGAAAACAAATCCACCTCGAGAAAGCTAGAGAACGACGAGAAAGTAAACGCTTTTGGCTCTTCGAATTGGCTCAAGTGACCTTTTCTTGTTTAAGTTTCTCTTTCAGATCTCTTGATTCTCCTCTTCTACGTTGGGAATCTTCAATACTTGTTTCTGATTTCGCAGAGACGGTCTTCAATTTAGGATCTCGGAGTTTGCTAAATAAGGTGATCTATAGCGAAGATGATGGTCGAGGATCTCGGTGTGGAAGCCAAGGAGGCGGCTGTACGTGAGGTGGCGAAGCTCTTGCCCTTACCCGAGCTTTTGCAATCGATCTCTTCAATCAAGGCCGATTACATCGCTCGTCAACAGGTTTTGCCTTCTTGATTTCGATTGCTATCGGAACTGAATTGCCTTAGAAATATCGATTGCACCGATTCTCAGCTATTTCTGAGAGTAATTCTGGGTTTGAATCGTTAGATTCCTCCTATATGTAATGACCTTTCTGGTGATTGTTTTGCTGTTTTCCTCAGGCGAACGATGCGCAGCTTAGTACCATGGTTGCTGAGCAGGTTGAACAAGCTGAAGCTGGATTGGAGTCGCTTTCCTCATCTGAGAAAACAATCTATGAACTGCGTGATAATTTCATCTCTATAGACAAGTATGTTTAGCTTGGCGAGAGATTGAGAAGTAGAGTTTGAATTTTGGTGTTTTTTTTTCCTCTAACTTCACTGCTTGTTCCACAGGCTTTGTCAGGAATGCCAAACTTTGATTGACAATCATGACCAGATAAAGCTACTGAGTAATGCCAGGAACAATCTAAACAAAACTCTAAAGGTAGATACGCCAGTTTTGCTGAAAAAAGATTCAGGTTCAGTGATAGTCATTGTAACTTGCCATTATCGTTTTCTAGGATGTCGAAGGTATGATGTCAATTTCTGTTGAAGCTGCTGCTGCTCGCGAGTCGCTGAGTGATGATAAAGAAATTGTTAACACTTACGAGGTATCATGAGTTCTCTTCCTGTGGATACCATGCATTTCTGACTGCCTCACGTTTTTGAGCAAGTAAGACATCACATGCGTTTCGTTCTGCTACAGAGACTAACAGCACTTGATGGTAAACGGAGATTTGCCTTAGCAGCTGCTGGAGAGGAGGTTGGGAGGCTAAGGTTTGTATTTACTCCACCCTTTTCCTTTTGTTGCTTTCGCAATTACATGAGGAAACTAGGTCTATATGATTATGTAAATTAAGCAGTACATGGAACTGTGGTTCTTTTGACAGTTGTCTATGATGATTTAATCAGCCTCTGGAGTTTGGCCTATCTTTTTTTCTTTTAAATAATTACACACACCGATTTCTGAAGAGTTATTTTGATTGGTTCAGGGAGTATTTTGAAGACGTTGATAGAACATGGGAAACATTCGAGAAGACACTATGGGGCCATGTTTCCAACTTTTACAAACTTTCTAAAGAAAGGTATATTGAGTAAATATAGGCTGATGCTAGAGACCTCTCCGTCTAATCCAAATTTGTTAAGCTCTACCGCCTCGTCTAGAATTATGATCCTTGCTGGTATTTGATATGAATGAGGCTAGAGACAAGTTAGATCAAGGAATAAAGCAATGCCAACGAATGTGAGGGTCATGGTTGGACTGTACCAGTTATGCGGTATCTAGATATGAGCATTTATACATGACAAGCCATAGTTTATGCAATGCTCTGCTCTCTGTTTTATATTGTTAAACAGATCTTAGGGCGTAAGTCCACATTTAGAATTTGCACCTTGTTGATACAAGTAGTTCATCGCTGTCTAACTCGTCACTCTGCTAAGATATCATGTGTTACATATTTTGGGGATTTTCTCAAAATTACTGATTAGCTACTTTACTTCTGTCACTGATGTATTTCCTTGTTCTACAGTCCACAAACGCTGGTTCGTGCTTTGAGGTATGATTCCCCACATCCTTCATCTTTCTATATTATATTTTTACTTTTCAGTAAATTTGTTGCAAGTAAATCTAATTGAATACGCAAGGAATATTGTATACAACTATTTCTGGTGATTAGTATTGAGTACCAAGATCTATTGAAACTGATAAAACAGGATAGTGAAGTTATTTTGTTACCGTGACAATCATTTTTGGACAAGCAAATTGTCTCTTTATAATCTCATGCAACGTACGTTGCAATATTGTGGACTTTTTGTTGGCATTTGAAGTCTTCTAAACATGGGATGATGTCTCATATGCTGGTACTAACGTGCAATGATCTGCTCTTTCAAAGGGTTGTTGAGATGCAAGAAATTCTTGACCAACAACTCGCTGAAGAAGCAGCAGAGGCTGAGGGAGAAGGTGTGATGGCATCTGTAGCAAATCCTCGGAGGCCTGGCAAGTGCGTGATAACTTTTTATCTATTTTCTTCTTGATTTGTTGTCTCAGAATCTCTTTCACCTTGTCACTGTGCATATAACTAAAATAAGTTATGCACTGACATAATCACTTGTGCCACATATTTTGTTTGTTGTGTTTAATCCAGGAAATCTACTACAACGTCAGCTTCGTCAAAGGGTCTTGTACAGCAGAAGTTAAAGGTCCAAGGTAAAGGCTACAAGGACAAATGCTACGAGCAGATTCGAAAGTCAGTCGAAGATCGATTCAACAGGCTTTTGACGGTGGGACTTACTTTTAGAAAATTATCACTTAGTGGCATAGCTAAATTAATATGTTTTTGTGAGGTCATGCTAACAGTGAATTATTGACCAGCTTGTATTTGAAGATCTAAAAGCAGCTTTGGAGGAAGCTAGAATGGTTTGTGCGACTGATTCCCTTGCTTGCATACGGTTCTTTTTCATTGTCTATTTTCTGAAGTTCACTTAAATTGTTTCTCAACTATTTTTGATTCTACTAGGTGTTTCAGTAGATCTCCTTTAGTCCCTGAATTAGTTAAAAGTCATCATCTTTTGGTTTTTAATGAATATGGTTGGTGATCTTGTATGTTTTTGTATTGTTATTCCATATAGACCTGCCCATTTTATACTGATGTTCCGTGGACATTAATCCCTAGTTTAATTCTTTTTCTTCCACAGTTATAATGATTGATGTCAACCTCGTCTTCTTCTATTATCTTTGACAATTATTTTGTTTGAAACTTTAACTGGGTTTTCACTTTCTTGCTTTTGTGTTTGACAACTAGATTGGAGAGGAACTTGGAGATATTTATGACTATGTGGCTCCTTGTTTTCCTCCAAGGTTTTTTCCTATATCAACTTCCTTAAAACAATGATTATTTCCCCCCAAATAAAAGTGATCATCTTAGCAAGTCCTTTCTGTTGGCAGATATGAGATATTTCAGCTTATGGTGAACCTGTATACCGAGAGATTCATACATATGCTCAGATTGCTCAGTGACAGGGCAAACGATCTGACAAATATTGAGATATTAAAGGTGTGAAAAATGATTCTTTGTAGTGTTGCTTCCATGTTGTGTCGCAACTCAGTCTTTGCATATATTACTTGTGTTGGCTCTGTATTTCCTGGCTGACTACCAAGGACATTTTTAATTAACCATGCATGATATCCAAGCAATTGTCAAGCTAGTGCGAGTTGTTTGACAGGGACTCCATTGTATTTCTAAGGGGATAGTATTTTGTGGCTGCCACATAGTTATTGTCCATCTTTGTATTCATGCATTAACACATTGTGCAATATTCCTCATTCGTTTTATCTTCTCTCTGTGCAACTGATATCCTATTGAGAGTAATCTATATCCTCTTTCTCTTTTGGAATCTTTCTAGGTTACTGGTTGGGTGGTAGAGTACCAAGAAAACTTGATTGCACTCGGTGTTGATGATTCACTAGCTCAGGTGTGTTCAGAGAGTGGTTCAATGGATCCTCTTATGAATGCATATGTTGAACGAATGCAAGCTACGACGAAGGTAATGACATGCACATTTGACAAGCTAGTGCTGGTTTTAAGTCTTACAGTCAATAATTCTTTGTGCTTAAGCTTTAGTTGCCAATTGTCTCTGATTGCAGAAATGGTACATGAATATCCTTGAGGCGGATAAGGTGCAACCACCTAAGAAAACAGAGGAAGGAAAATTATACACACCGGCTGCTGTAGATTTATTCAGAATACTCGGAGAGCAAGTGCAAATTGTTAGAGATAATAGCACCGATGTTATGTTGTACCGGATTGCGTTGGCGATTATTCAGGCAAGTCAGAGAAGCTGAAAATATATTTTTGGTTTCCCGCAATATCTTTGTGTGTCTATGAATTGAAATGTGTTATAATTGGAGATTATTTATCTTCCTTCTCAGGTTTTCTATTGTCTATTTACTCAGCAATTTCAAAACGTTCTTGCGTTCTCCTAAGACGTGAACGTTAATGCTGGATACTTGACCAGTTTCCAGCTATTTTTTTCATATCCCACCCTAGTCTCCGATTCCATTTACCCCTCTTTTCTTCTCCTTTCTACTTTTTCCCCTCTTCATTTAAGCTAATCATAAATTTCCTACAACAATCTATCTTTTTCTTGTTTAACTTCTATACCTTTTGAATTTCGTAGGTTTTGTATCATAACCCATATGCATGTTCTATGTTTTGATTCATATTGTTGATTACTTCAGGTTATGATTGATTTCCAAGCTGCTGAAAGGAAGAGAGTTGCAGAACCCGCTTCTGACATTGGTCTGGAACCTCTTTGCGCTATGGTATGTCAGAACATATGACTCTTTATATGGCACAGTACCACTCTTCCATTTTTGATAAAGATTTATATTTTGTTAATACTTCCTACAGATAAACAACAACCTTCGCTGCTATGACCTTGCCATGGAGTTGAGTAATAGCACTTTAGAAGCTCTTCCACAAAACTACGCGGAGCAGGTAACCCAACTGCCATTTTCTGATTTCGATTGCCTTGCAATATATTATTTGATCTAAAGTGTTAGATTCCACTGTATCATGCCCACTCCATATTCCATATCTAAATCCGCCTGTATCCTTTTTGCATGCTAAGCAAACTGTGGTTTTCTTTCAGGTGAATTTTGAAGACACCTGCAAAGGTTTCTTGGAGGTGGCTAAGGTACGTCAAAGATTCTTATTTCCCCCGTCTTCAATCCACATTTACTTCTTGCGTTTGTATTGTCTGACTTATAGTTTCCCAGATGGCTGCTGAGATGAAAAAATACCCTGATCTTGCAATCTTTAAAGTTAAAATATGTGTTGGATTTTACACGAGTGACATCTGGTCTTCTGATCGCAGGAAGCAGTGCATCAAACAGTTTGCGTTATCTTTGAGGATCCAGGAGTTCAGGAATTACTTGTCAAGCTTTACCAGAAAGGTATCTACCATTATGTGGGACTTATCTATTTAGCTTTGTTAATGTGTGAATTTAGAGGCAGTTGAGGCTATCTCCTTGTTACTTTTGCTACTAATTTCCACTGATTTCTAATAAATATGGACTATTTACATCCGCATTAGATTTCTAATGTCGTAGGTTTTTAATCTATAACACTACCATTTAAGAACCAAGTCACGCTCTTTCATCCTTCTTATCCGTTCATTTCCTCCTAAAACAGCATTATGTGGACATGTCATCTCTCAGCGAGATGACATAAATACGTGATACTCGTTCTTGGCTTGGTCCTCATACGTTTCTGTTCTTAACTTTGGCTGTTTACTTTAATAGAATGGTGCGAGGGACAGGTTACCGAGTATCTCGTGGCAACCTTTAGTGATTATTTCACAGATGTGAAAATGTAAGTTTGTGGTGTTACCTTTTGTTTAACAGAACTTGTATCACCACAACTCTACTGAGGACTTGGTGAATGGTGATGCAGGTACGTTGAAGAGAGATCATTTAGAAGATTTGTCGAAGCTTGCCTTGAAGAAACAGTCGTTGTTTATGTTGATCATCTCCTTACACAGGTTTTCCCATCTATTCTCTCTTGGTCTTTGCCTTTCAATTATCATCAGTATATATACATACTGAAACGTGGGGTTGACATATGTAATTCCAGAAAAACTACATCAAGGAAGAAACCATTGAACGGATGAGGCTGGACGAGGAGGTTCTCATGGATTTCTTTAGGGAGTATATAAGTGCATCTGTAAGTTGGTTAAGTAACCTGGAAAATTTTATTTCGTTTAGTACTTCTTCATAACCTGCGATGTTCACACTGGGGTTGTGTTACAGAAAGTGGAGAGCAGACTCAGAATAATGAGTGATCTGAGAGAACTTGCATCCGCGGAGAGTCTAGATGCATTTACACTCGTGTACTCGAACATTCTTGAGCACCAGCCTGACTGCCCGGTAAATAAACATCAAATAAACAAAGCCTACTCTTTTGATTTTGCAAAGATGATCTCTTTTCAATGTGCATAATCTGCAATAAAACAATTTGCAGGCCGATGTTGTGGAGAAGCTTGTTGGACTGCGTGAAGGCATACCCCGGAAGGACACAAAAGAGGTAAACACCAAACTAACTTTAGTAACAGATTATGTTTAGGACAAAGCGGGTTTGGTTGGTAGCTGAATCACATGGATGTAGTGTAACGGTCTGAGAAATATTAGATATATATATATGTGACAGTGTTGAGACTTAAGTAAGAACAAAACAATAACAGTGATGATTGAAATGGTTATGGTAATGAAATAACAGGTGGTACAAGAGTGCAGAGAAATATATGAGAACACTCTGGTAGATGGTAACCCTCCAAAGACAGGCTTTGTGTTCCCGAGAGTCAAGTGCTTAGCTGCTTCCAAAGGATCTATCTGGCGTAAACTCACTTGAACAACGTTCAGCGTTTGCGTTTTCCAATATTTGGTAGCATTGCATTCGTTCTTCTTTTCTTTTTTTTGCATGATGTTTTCCTCTTTGTAAATTCTATGTTCTTTGATTCTCTCTACTTTTTGTTTTTGTTTTTGTCTACCTCTTCCTTACATGAAACGGCTGTTTTGGCCACTTTCACTTAGATTATTATTATGGAGGACGGTATCTTTATGCGGCATACATTTATCGTGAATTCGAATTTGCTTTTATTGGTTTTAAATTTATTTGCATTTTTTTCTCTAGCATCTTCAAATATATTCTCGTCTAGAAAAAAATGCATTTTTGTTTCAATAAAGATTTAAGGGCACCAAACCTCACTCAACAGAGTTTTCTTTTGGATAAATCATTATGAGTGAATTATATAAATGTTTTAGCCACTCGCACAGTTAATAATTGTGAGCGTAATTTTGAAAATGTTTCCGAACTGACTGGTGGTAGTTACGTTTTTACTTTTTAGTTTTTGTTCTAGAAACCTTTTCAGCATAAAGAGTCCACCACATGGTGTAAGCACAATGTGTGATATTTACAGGGTAACAAATACATTTGCCTTTTTCTTTATTTTACTTTCTGCACTACTCGATGTGTTCATTGAATGGGAAAAAAATATTGGAAGAAGACAATTTCAAGACGAGTTTCTGTAAAATTGTAAGGTGGAATAGTTGTAAAGTAATCGATAGCACGCCATTCTACTCCACAGTGGAACTTGGCCAAATCTTGGATTTGCCGTCTCTACATTATCTTCCACCAGATTGTTGACAAAAACTCATTTTTAAAAAAAAAGGCTTCTTTCCATTTCTTCCCTACGAAAGTTACGTAGTGAAAAAGCTAAAACCTACGTGTTTTGTTAACCTAATTTTGAAATACCATCTATCTATTGGGGATGAATGTCACTAAGACTGATCCATTAAATCCTTTTTTTACTAAATAGTTCATTACTGGTTTTAAATTAAAAAAGATTTCAACTTTATAAATATAATTTCTGTATAAGAAAATATTTGTTATGGTGCAAAAAGCCGTTTTTGGTGGTAGCATGTCTGAAAATAATCAACAATTGAGATTGAAATTAATTTTTTAAAATGATGTGTCCCTTTGAAAAGAATTTATAGAACAAATTATTTAGATTATTATAATTAAAAAAAAAAGTATAGTTGAAATGAGTTGGTCGGTCTGTCATTTGGTTTGGTGAAGTATTACTCGACTAATCGTTTTAGCCAGGTATACACTTAGAGCATGATTAATGGAGGTTCTTAGGATGTGGTTCATAGCGGTATATAAGAAACTGTTTCTTAATTTTTAACTTAAAAAACTAAGAACCGGTTATTTAAGAGCCGGTTCTTAATTTTTTTAACTAAAAATTAAGAGACGGTTTCTTATATTTTGCTAAAAATACCACCCTAAGAATCTCCATTAATCATGTTCATATAGCCTTAGCTAGCTGGGTTATGCATCTGATGCTCTTACTTTGAATTTTTTTTTAAAGAAATTAGAGTATTGAAAACAAGATTTTAGTATACATTAGCGTGAGATATATAAATTTTGTTCTTGTTGTTGGCTTTTGAGTCGGAGTGTAATGATTCGGAGACATTTGTAGCGTAAATGTTTTAAGACAAGACTCTACGGTACTCGTGGATTTTTTATTGGAGTCCACCCATTCCGTTCCTCAGGACTTCCGGTTCTCATTTTTCGCTTGAGATAAATACAAATATATTTTTTTTATTATTAGTTTTATTTTATTTTGTAGAAATTTTACTTTATAGTTTTATTTTAGGCCGGTTTGTGGGATTTTCAAGCCGTCCCATCATCCCGTATTTGGTCAAGTGTAGGTTTTCAGTTGCACATAGTGAAGTAGACCTTTTTCATTTTTGTAACTTAGACCCTTTTTATTTGCACAGATTCACAGCATTTTCGTCGTCTGAGCCGCAATGTGAAAGATTCTTCCCTTCGTAGATTATAGCGAAATGCATGTCATTCCACTAATCATATTCAAAGGTAACTGTGACCCATAATAAGATGGCGATTAATGAATGGATGTTATAAAATCATTCTTGAGAATTTCATTTTATTCTTGTGTAAATTAATTCTTGTTTTTTTAGACACAATTTTTAAACACTGCGATATTATATTAAAAAGTATAACATTCTACAAATAACTGAGAACTTTCACTCCAGGCCTGGTTTTTCATAATTTTGTATTTGTGAATCTTACTCTGCATTAGAGCATTTTTAACTATCAAAATAATAAAAACAAGAAAAAAAGATGATAGCTTTTAAAATAAGAATCTTGAAATACGTGTAAAAAACTTGTATGCCATCCATATATCTATGATCGTTTTATTTTGTTATATAATTTATTTTCATACAATATTATGTCTTTATATTTTATAATTAATGGAGCGACTCACATAGGTTTGACCAGGAGGAAAAACGGGGGTGGAGCTCTCTAAAAAGAGCTTCAAGTACTAACCGAAGTGACGTCGTTTTCAACGATCTCCGTTATTTTTGTTGACAGCGAAAACCGGGCAGCACCGTTCCGGGCAGCACCGTTCCGGGCAGCTATAATCCTCGTCTTCCTCACTCAGACTGCATGACCATAAATAAGAGAAGCATGTCGAGATAAAAATTAAAATTTATATCTATTTTATTCAAAAATAATATTAAAAAAAAAAAGAGAAAAAAAAAAGATAAGAGAGGAAGAACATAGTAATCATAGTTTCTCTGGCAGGCTTTGTTGTTTGCGGCTTAATAAGATTTATAAAATAAAAAAAATAAAAAAAATAAAAAAGCTATTTGCTTCGTTATTATTACTTCACGTAGATCTTTCCCAAAAGCAAAACCTTTTTTCAAAGTTAGAGAGAGAGAGAGTGTGTGTGTGTGAGTGTGGTCTGATTGAGAAAAGACGACGAGAACGCCGGAAAGCAAGGATTTTTATTCTCTACTCAAGTGTTCTCGATAATGGGTTCTCTTCGTTAAACGAGAGGTTGATTAGGGATTTGATTTTGAGGTTAGGGATTTTGTGGGGGAGGTGATGTTGGATCTGAAGAGATAAAGTTTGGAATTAGCATTGTTGTTTTGTCGCAGCATCAAATGGAAACCATTCATGTGGCGTTGTTTATATTACTTTCACTTATCTTACTTCCCAATCTTACATTCTGGCTTGCCTCTGCCAATCTGGAAGGTTTGTAGCTACTCAACGCTCTAGTTCATTTACTTGGTTATGTGGAGTGAAATCCTTGTCTGCATTTTGAGTTGGAAAAATGGGTTCTTGAAACAAGATTTGGTTTTGGATTACTTGAGTTCTCTTGTATGCTCTGAAGATGACTGTTCGTTGTTTTCTGTATGTTTAGAGTTAGTGGCTATTTACAGTGAATCCACTATTTAGAGATGACTGTTACCAGGTTTCTTCTGTCCATGTGCTGAAAAAGTTTGGTAAGAATTGGCTCTTTGTGATTCCTTGCTCGTGTCTGTAACAGCTTCAAGCTTATATTGGTCTTGGGTGGGTCTTGAAACTGTGTATGTTTCTTGATCCAAACATGTCTCTGACAGACTTTATTTTTTTTTTAATTTTATATCAGATTTGCTTAGTTATTGATTGGTGGTTGGATCTCTTAAAAGAGTATTTCTATTGGAATTACTTTTTGTCAAACATCTTGATACGCTGATCTTGTGGATGTGTGGTTCTTGTTTACAGGTGATGCCTTGCATACTCTGAGGGTCACTCTTGTTGATCCCAACAATGTCTTGCAGAGTTGGGATCCTACTCTTGTGAATCCTTGCACATGGTTCCATGTCACTTGTAATAACGAGAATAGCGTCATAAGAGTGTAAAGCCTCATACTAATCCCTCTCTTTTCCCTTTGAATTTTCAATGTGCTTCCCTGTCATGGCTTATTCTCCTTTTCTCTTTGTGTCAACTACAGCGATTTGGGAAATGCAGAGTTGTCTGGCCATTTAGTTCCAGATCTTGGTGTTCTCAAGAATTTGCAGTATTTGTAAGGCACACTTTTGTTAGATAGCTACTGTAGTTTAAATCTTCTTATAAAGTTTGTTTACCTTCTTAACAGGGAGCTTTACAGTAACAATATAACTGGCCCTATTCCTAGTAATCTTGGAAACCTGACAAACTTAGTGAGCTTGGATCTTTACTTAAACAGTTTCACTGGTCCCATCCCTGAATCACTGGGCAAGCTTTCAAAGCTGAGATTTCTGTGAGTATACTTGCTCAGTTGCAGTCTTTATTTTAACCCTTCCGTTTGGTCGCCATTTTTTTTTAACTCTTTTGCTGAAAATTTTACTTGCAAGAATAGCCGGCTTAACAACAACACTCTCACTGGTTCTATTCCCATGTCTCTGACCAATATCACTACCCTTCAAGTGCTGTGAGTTCTCTCATCATCTTTCATTCTATGTGAGTTAACTTGTTTGAGTTAATGCTAGTAATTTTGACGTATACAATACGCAGAGATCTATCGAATAACCAGCTCTCTGGTTCGGTTCCTGACAATGGCTCCTTCTCACTCTTCACACCCATCAGGTTTACATTTCAATCTTTTTCAGTTATATCAGTTATCATGTCAGTGTCTGAACTTATCAACAACTGAAACTTCTCGTTTGACTTTTGCAGTTTTGCTAATAACTTAGACCTTTGTGGACCTGTTACAAGTCACCCATGTCCTGGATCTCCCCCGTTTTCTCCTCCACCACCTTTTATTCCACCTCCACCAGTTTCCACCCCGAGTAAGTTGCCTCTTTTCAGTTTACATAAGCAGAAGATGAGCTCTTTGCTTCTCTATCAATCGGTTTTACTCATATATCTAATTTTGATTCCAGGTGGGTACGGTATAACTGGAGCAATAGCTGGTGGAGTGGCCGCAGGTGCTGCTTTGCTGTTTGCTGCTCCTGCAATAGCATTTGCTTGGTGGCGTCGAAGAAAGCCACAAGATATTTTCTTCGACGTACCTGGTGAGTTTATCAGAGAAACTGTTATGAAAAATCAATAGAGAAGTCATTGTCATTTGAGCATTGAAAATCTCTCTGTGCAGCTGAAGAGGATCCAGAGGTTCACCTGGGACAGCTGAAGAGGTTTTCTTTGCGTGAGCTACAAGTGGCGAGCGACGGGTTCAGCAACAAGAACATACTGGGAAGAGGCGGGTTCGGGAAAGTCTACAAGGGCCGTTTAGCAGACGGAACTCTCGTTGCTGTCAAGAGACTGAAGGAAGAGCGAACTCCAGGAGGAGAGCTTCAGTTTCAGACAGAAGTAGAGATGATAAGCATGGCGGTTCACCGAAACCTCTTGAGATTAAGAGGTTTCTGTATGACACCGACCGAGAGATTGCTCGTGTATCCTTACATGGCCAACGGAAGCGTTGCTTCATGTCTCAGAGGTTAGAAAAAAACGAAAAAATCTGTTAAAATGTTTCTTTTCTCTAACGGATTCATAACTTTGCAGAGAGGCCACCATCACAGGCTCCGCTAGATTGGCCAACGCGTAAGAGAATAGCACTAGGCTCAGCTCGTGGTTTATGTTACTTACACGACCACTGCGACCCCAAAATCATTCACCGTGATGTCAAAGCAGCGAACATTCTGTTAGATGAAGACTTCGAAGCTGTGGTTGGTGACTTCGGACTAGCGAAGCTGATGGACTACAAAGACACTCACGTGACCACAGCGGTCCGTGGCACCATCGGTCACATCGCTCCTGAGTATCTCTCGACGGGAAAATCCTCGGAGAAGACAGATGTTTTTGGTTACGGTATCATGCTTCTGGAGCTCATCACAGGACAAAGAGCGTTCGATCTTGCTCGGCTAGCTAACGATGACGACGTTATGTTACTTGACTGGGTAAACACATAAAGCTCCTAACTTTGATCACGAGAACCCTCAATAAAGTTACCAACCTTGATAAAGTTGTTAACTTTGATCTCAAGAACCCTCTCAATGAAGCTGCTGCTTAACTTGTTTTGTGTGTGTTTGTGTGGTTAAGGTGAAAGGGTTGTTGAAGGAGAAGAAGCTAGAGATGCTGGTGGATCCAGATCTTCAGACGAACTATGAGGAGAGAGAGCTGGAACAGGTGATTCAAGTGGCGTTGCTTTGCACGCAAGGTTCTCCTATGGAGAGACCAAAGATGTCGGAAGTTGTGAGGATGCTGGAAGGAGATGGGCTTGCGGAGAGATGGGACGAGTGGCAGAAAGGGGAGATCTTGAGGGAAGAGATTGATCTGAGTCCCAATCCTCACTCTGATTGGATCGTTGATTCTACTTATAATCTCCATGCCGTTGAGTTGTCTGGTCCTAGGTAACTCAAAAAAGATTTATATCACTATTTTAAAAGAGAGAGATAAATTATTTTTATAAAATTAGGTAAGTTTTCATTTCTTCTTCTTTCTTTATTTGACAATAACATTCGAAGATAATGTGATTTTGCTGTGTAAGATTTGTGTATAAAATGAATAACAAAATTGTATAACTTCCAACATTATGACGTCATTTTTACATTGATATGACGTTGGCTCTTTGATTAACAATCTCGTAAGTAAAACGACGTAGTATTGGGAGAGAACATTTAAAAGGGTTTTTATAGTCTTGTCTCCGAGCTCAGTCGTCGTGACACGTCGCACCTCACTCTCCGCCGCCTCTCTGTTTCTTCTCTTCGTTGCTTCTTTCTTCTGTGGTGAGCTGTAAAACTTCTGTGAAAAGAGAGGAGAAAGGAGATGAGTAACAAAGAGATGAATAACCCAGCAGTGGAAGAAGAAGAAGATGAGGGAGAGGTTTTCCTCGGTGAATCCGATGTGATCCACGAGTTCGATGTCGACGGCGAAGGTTGATACTTTTTTTTTCATATTTCATCTCTCTTTTCTCAAAGTCTTAATCTTTTAATCGTGTGTATATGTCTGTGACTCTTCTATCGTGTATTCAGATCTTCCTGAAGCAGATGATGATGATGATGATGAGGAAGAAGAAGAGTTTGGTAGTGACTCATCACCAACACCTCTTGTATATTCCCTTTGTGTGTTCTTTGGGTTTATGGTTTGTTTTGTTGTTGCAGATGAAAACGATGACTCCATTCACACATTCACTGGTCACAAAGGTAGCTACTTTTTTGATGATCACTCAAGATAATTTGTATGAAACTAAGATTGTTATCTTTTACACAGGTGAGCTATATGCATTGGCTTGTAGTCCAACGGATCCAACCCTTGTTGCCACCGGAGGTGGAGATGATAAGGGCTTTCTCTGGAAGATTGGCAATGGAGATTGGGCTGCTGAGCTTCCTGGTCACAAGGACTCTGTTTCCTCTTTAGCCTTTAGCTACGATGGACAGTTACTTGCATCCGGAGGATTAGATGGTGTCGTTCAGATCTTTGATGCATCCTCAGGGACTTTGAAATGTGTCTTAGACGGTCCTGGTGGTGGAATCGAGGTATATAAAAGCCATGAAAAGAAATATCTTCTGATCTTATAATACTAAAAACCTGTGTGATGTTTTCAGTGGGTGAAGTGGCATCCAAGAGGACACATTGTGTTGGCTGGATCAGAAGATTGTTCTATGTGGATGTGGAATGCTGATAAAGAGGCTTATCTTAATATGTTTTCGGGTCATAACCAAAGTGTTACTTGCGGTGACTTCACCCCTGATGGTAATCTATCTAAAGCGTCTGCCCTATATGTTTTTGGATTGTCTAATTATGTCTTACCTGTATTCATATAGTTGCCTGTGTGTTGATGATATTTGTAGGTAAACTAATTTGTACTGGCTCTGATGATGCTAGTTTGATAGTATGGAACCCGAAAACTTGTGAAAGCATTCATGTAGTCAAAGGCAAGCAAAATTGGCTTCCTCCTTTCGGTTTACATGTTACTATTGTACAACACAACCTTTTAACCTTTTATTTCTTGTAGGTCATCCATATCATACAGAAGGGTTGATATGCTTGGACATCAACTCGAACTCCAGTCTTGTTATCAGTGGCTCCAAAGACGGTTCTGTTCACATTGTCAACATAGTCACCGGAAAGGTCTTATTGCCTTCATTTACTAAACTTTTGTTACCAAGCTGCTTTTACCGCAGGATTGGTTTAAGATCTATAGCATCTCAATTGACAAAAGAGTTCTATTGAAATTGTCTTTGTGCATCATCATATACCAACAGGTGGTGAGCTCTCTGACTTCTCATACAGAGTCAGTTGAATGTGTGAAGTTTTCGCCAAGCTCGGCAACCATCCCTATGGCTGCAACAGGTGGAATGGACAAGAAGCTTGTAATCTGGGATCTGCAACATTCAACTCCCAGGTTCATCTGCGACCACGCGGTATCAGTTTCATTCTCTTATGAGATAGATATACAAAACAGAGATTGGAATGAAAATGACAAGAACCCCATCTTCTCTATTTTTTTTTATTACAGGAAGGTGTGACATGCGTGACTTGGATAGGAACCTCCAAGTACTTAGCCACTGGCTGTGCCGATGGTACAGTGAGCGTTTGGGACAGCTTGTTAGGCAACTGCGTTCATACTTTTCATGGTCATCAAGATGCGGTCCAGGCAATCTCAGTTTCAACCAACACCGACTTCATTGTTTCGGTCTCTGTTGATAACACTGCTCGTGTCTACGAGACATCTGAGTTCCAAAACAAAACGGCGTAGGCAAGGGAGAGAACACTTGTTAACGACATACATGTCCAGTTTTATATGGTATTTTATTACCTCTCGTTATTGGTTCGGACAAGTGATGAAAACGTTATGCTTTTGAATTATCTATGCAATGCAATATAAATAGTTATGTTTCTTGTGTAGATGATAAGCAAATATCAAATTAGCTCTTAGCAGTTTAGTTGAACAGCGCACATGACACTATCAATCTAGCTCACACATGACATTATTAATCACAAATTTTTCTTAAAGTTAATTTGTTAAGAAGTCACTTAACCAGTTGTTTTTCTTTTCACTTTACTATCTTGTTATATTTTGAACACTAATCAACTTTTAAAAAAGAAAGAGCAATTAAATTCATTCTTTCGCAAGTCCGAATAGAATGTATTGACAATGGATCTGTTGTTAAACATATCCGCATCAGGCTCATAGAACTTTTTAAAACACACTAACATGTTAACTTCAATGAAGTGGGAAATTAAATGGTTAAACAGTGTATAAAGAGTATCTTGCGCAGCAAATTCGAATTACTTCCTTTTTGGGGCTATTATCCGGTCCGTCCGTCGCCGTGCAGCATAAACCGCCGGGTTCTTCCCCCGACAATGGTCGGAGGGACCGCCGTCTCCGCCTTGTCTCTGCTCCAGTAAGAAGCCCAACGGCAGTTCCGTTATCTCTCTGGTTTAATCAGTTTCTGCAACCAGACCCTAAGCTGTGGTTTCACTGCAAACAAAATGCTTCCAAAGCGTGCTTTCAACTCTTCTACTTGGATACTTCAAGAAGACGTGCAATAGAGGAGAGCTTTTCCTCGAACTTGGAATCTACTGCAAGATTGTCTCTCGCCAGTCAAAACCTCCCAATCTCTAAAGTCTCATGCTTCTAATGACTAAAGGGGATTCCCTGCAGCTTTAGAACCACGACTTTACATTTGCTCTTGGATACGTTCAACACATCACAGCCTTAGTCTTAAACCAACAAAAACTTCTCTGAGGACTCTCTGGTATGGCACACAGGCGAATCTCTTCAGCAGAAAAAGGCAAAGGAGTGGACCTTGGGAGTCAGCATCCTCCTCGCGCTGCTAGGGTCAAAGTTCCACTCCCTGATAACTCGGAATTACTCCGCAAGCACACGCTCACGCTCATCGGACGAGTTACAAATAAATCAATTCAAAAGGTGTGGTCTTTGATACCTTTCTTCACTGAACACTGGAAGACAGAGTTCAAACCTGTAGGCTCGGACCTGGGGAATGGGTTATTCCAATTCCAATTCGAGACCGAATCGGACCTCCTCTCGGTCCTAGATCAACGTCCCTACCACTACGCTAGATGGATGGTCATATTACAACGGTGGGAGCCTACTATCTCCCCACCTTTCCCTCTCTGATCCCCTTTTGGATAAAGGTCCAGGGCCTCCCGGTTCATCTCTGGACAGAATCTACAGTCGAGTGCATTGGCAGAGATATTGGCTTCTTTGAAAAAGCGGAAATCACTCCCCTGTCTGTCCGGATGAGAGTGCACGTTGATGGACTCCTCCCTCTGATAAAGAAATCCGTGGTTGAATATCCGAATGGTGATGAGGTCTCCATTACACTGATCTACGAACGGCTGGATAAACATTGCGGAAAATGCTGCCGTCTAGATCACGAGCTAAAGGAATGTCTAGTAGCCCGTGCAGAACAAAAAGCCCAAAGCGCAGCACAGGGAACTGAATCCAGTGAGAGACCCGCAATTAATGCAGGACGTGTGGAAGACTCTGTTAGAGGAATCTCTGCGGCTTCTACCAGACCTGAACGAAGCCATCAAGTAAGACCACAAGGATCGGGCTCTGTTTTTCACTTCTCTGCATCAAATAGAGGAGACAACCAAGCTAAAATACATGATAAAGAACCCAAGGACAACTCTTCCCACAGATCTTGTAAGTCGCAATCTAATCTCTGGATGGAAAAGGGCTCCTACAGGCGGACCTCCCAAGCAAGAGAACGCTCAAGATATGTTGATGGAAGATCATCTCGCCCTCCCCGCAACAACCCCTATCACCGAAACCATCCTGCACCACCAAGTAAGAGCTATTACCGAGAAGTGTCTCGGAGGATTCCGGAACCTAAAGAGACAGGCTCTAGTGCATCAAAGAGTAACCATGGAAGTGCAAATAGGGGGACTCCCCTAGAAACTATACAACAACCATTCCCACAAGAAGCCATAGAGAAAGCAATGGGGGAAGTTAGAGATACAATGATGCAATATACTCTGAGCGCAGACCCACAGGAGAGAGAAGCCCGTAAGGAAAGGCTGCGCCAGGCTGAAGAACAGGGCGAGATAGAAGATGCTGCCCTTCTTATGCTTACAAACCCGCCGACTATCAATGTACAACTACCCCAGAACGTGTACCAGCTTCTCAACGACTGGGTCCTAGCCCAAAGCAAACAAACCCTCGTGAACGTACTGCAGAGAGCCCTCTCAGAGGCCATCAAGAGAGACTACCAGCTCCTCTACGACTAGGACCACCAGCGCTAATCCAAGAAAGTGATCAAAGAAGCATCAGCGCTGATAGAGATGTACACTTGATTGAGACGGGATCCGAACGAATACCGGCCCTAAGACGTCTGAGCATCACTACAGAGCATCTAAATGGCCAAGAGGCAGGAGAGCCATGTAAAATCACAAAGAGGAAACCTGGGAGACATCCTGGGAGTAGGAATGGACCCGAGAATCCTAAGCAGACACAAGGCTATGGACAACGCAATAGACGAGTGACCAGCACTAAACCTTCGCCTGTTCACAGGAAAACTATAAGTGAGAAGAAGACTACAATAGCAACAACCACCAGAACTTCTTCATCGCGAGGAAGGAAAAAGACCGCTTCTTTATGGGAACCGAAATTCGCACCGTCAATTTCTGATAAAGATTTGTGGAGGAAAACCGAGTTAACCCGATCTTCCTTGAAGGTCCCGGATATCTGCTGGGCCGCACACGAAACAATCAAATAGATATTAAAGTCGAAAAGTAAAAATCGTAAAGTAGAGCGGAAAAAGATCTTATTTCTGAATTCGCGTTTTGAGCGTGAACAACGGGTAAGAAATAAGCTACAAGAGCTGTCGAAAGGTCCGCTAGTCCGGCCGCCTAGATCTAACCTAGTTGAGTCGCAGCTCGCTAACAAAAACAGAAAAAGAAAGCTAAAACGCTCTAAGTGCTAAGTACTTGAAAGTTTGTGATCTTGTTTGCTTCTTGCTCAAAGCTCTCCTTATATACTCCTCCTATGACGGTCTATCTTCTCGCGGGCTGAGTCGGGCTTTTTCCATTTTCGTCCATCTTTGTGTTTATCGGGAAACTTGACATTTATCTTCGGAAATCTTGACATTTATCTTCTGGAAACTTGATATTTATCTTCTGGAAACTTGACATTTATCTCTTATGTGAGGATAAAGATAAACCATCATAGTTATCCTTCCTTTTCGGAAAATCGTACGTGGGCCGTTTTGGCCACGTTGGGCCGTTTAGACGTTTTTACGGTTTTTCGAAAGGACAGTCCTTGAAGGTTTCGGTGTTTCCGAAGGAACCTCAATTCCTTGTTTAGTCGAGGAAGTGGCGTTCTAGAGTAACCGTGATCATACCAAACTTGCGTAGATTGATCCGAAAAAGCTAAGATGGGATCGAACCGGGCACGATAGGACCGAGACCGGGACGAGGGCCGTGGACCGACGCCAGGCCGACCCGCGCGACGGGTGCCGCCGGCGCCAGGCCGGGTGCCGCCGGCGCCAGGCCGGCCCGCGTGACGGGTGCTGCCGGCGCCAGGCCGGCCCGCGTGACGGGTGCCGCCGGCGCCAGGCCGGGTGCCGCCGGCGCCAGGCCAGCCCGCGTCCCGCGTGCCGCCGGCGCCAGGCCAGCCCGCGTCCCGTGTGCCGCCGGCGCCAGGCCGGGGTGCCGCCGGCGCCAGGCCAGCCCGCGTCCCGCGTGCCGCCGGCGCCAGGCCGGGGTGCCGCCGGCGCCAGGCCAGCCCGCGTCCCGCGTGCTGCCGGTGCCAGGCCGTCTTGCTGTCTGTGGGTTTGTTCGATCTTTCCCTCGTCAGTTGTTTGCGGGAAATCTTTCGAGTTTTAGGAGGGTCTCTAGTCGTAGATCTCGAGATAATTGTTTCCAACGAGATTCCGCGAGTATCGGGATTTTGAGATGGACTTAGATCTGCAGATTTTCCGTCGTCGAGGATGAGAGCAATGTGGCTCCGAGTTTTAGATATGTTAAAAGATGAATCTTTTAAACAATCGGGAAGGTTTTACGGAAGACTCATTGTAGATCTCGGACAATCCAGACATGGGTTTCAAGGGACCAAGATGCTGTCATTGCCCGAGATCATGAGACGATCGCATGGACGGGCGCCAGGACCCTCGCCGTTGGCGCCAGATGGGAGTGGACGAGCCTTCCGTGAGTTTTATCGAGCGACGACCCGTTTCTTGGATTTGATCGTCGCTTGGCTTTTCTTTCGAGGACTTTCGGGTGACGATTTCGTCATTGACCGATTTTGACCCCAACAGTTAGCCCCCCAGCTAGCTAGGAACCGTAGAGCCTGTCGGATCCTAGCTTGCGGTATAGCCGTGTGGGAAGGTGTTGAGATGTAATCGTTTGCCGAAAATCGGGGTAAATAGTGATTTTACCTCCTTTATATGGAGTAAGAAATCTCATTCTTACTTCATCACAAGGTTTTTACTCTCTCTCTCAAGAATCCTTTCTCTCTCTCTAAGAACAATGTCTTCAAGATCTTCAAAGAGAAACTCTTCTCCCCATTCTTCCTCGGATGACTCTCCTGCCCATGTAACGGTAAAGCAGGAGGAGTCGGTCGAGGAGGAAAAGAAGAATGCGTATTACCGAGTCCTTGTAGGTTCGCCCCCAACACTGCCAGAGATCCCTGTTCCGAGAAGGCCTCTGAGGTAGCCCGGTGCTCCTTTTGCGCCGAGCTTGGTTTCTCGTCAATATCTCAAGGTTCTTCGAGATTTTTACCAGGTTCCTGAAGGAGTCAAATTCCGGATTCCTGTTGGTAACGAGAGTGCACGGAATCCTCCGCAAGGTTTCTTTACATGTTACGAAGCTTTCTTTACGTACTGCCGTATGTGGTTCCCAATTCCTGGTGCCATTGTTCGTGCGCTTCACCGCTTCGAACTTTCGATCAGCCAACTCAGCGTTCCTGCCTTGGAGAGTTGGCTTGGCGTACTGATCGCTAGCTATGAACTCGGGATTGATCTTGGTCCCGATGATTTCGAAGGTCTTTGGGGCACTCGGCCGACGGGGAGTGACGGTTACTATTCCATGTTGCCTAAGAAGGATATGGCCGTGATTCAGGGGACTACTTCGAATCCCAAATCGTGGCAAGAGCGTTTCTTCTTTGTTCAAATAGATGGCGAGTCTGTCGAGGAGAGCTGCCTCCTCTATTTCCGCGAGCATGGAACTTCAACCGAGGTAATACGACGAAAACTCTGTTGTCTATCTCACCTTTTCGGAAGTGCGAGTTTTGAAAAAATTTTCGTTTTGTAGGGAACAACCCTACCGCGCATTTGCCTGGTGACGTCTTCGTCAAGAGAGATCTTCTTCGTCAAAGGCCGTTTTTCTGGAAATCCTTCACCCTTGAACGGATCCGAGATGCGGTTAAGCTTTATCGGTCCCGAGGTCCTGTTCCATCGTATGACGCCGAACCTGTTACCGTGGCTCCTACTCGGAGGCGTAGACAGAGGTCTCGTAAGGGGAAGGAAATCGACGATGGGGAAGGCTCGGAAAATCCTTCACCGTTGGGAGAAAAACCTAGTTTTGTTCCAACGGAAAAAGGCGGAGCCAGCGGTTTTCCACCTAACAACTTCTTTGATGGCCTTCCTCCGGAGTTTACTACTGACGAGTCGCTGGAGAATGAGGAGAAACAACGGGTTTTTGCCGAGGGCTCCCAACGTGTCAACGAGGTTTGGCCCTTCTTTAACCTTGCGCTCGAATCCTTATATAAGCATGCTTGCTGATCTTGAGTTTTATGCAGGGACTAAGAGTGTTTAGCGAGGCGCTTGACTCGAGTTTCCGCAAATCCAGGATTGCTAACTTCAAGACCACATAAGTGGAGCGAGAGCTTTTCCGGTTCCGACAAGAGGTGAAGGCACAGAACGCGAAGCAAGCTGAGCTTCACGCTCGGGCTCTCGCACGGGCGGAAAGGAGAGGAAGAAGGATGGTCGCAGCGGAGGTGGCAAGACGGGCGGAATCGTTTGCTGCTGAGTTTCAATGCTTTAAAGAAGCTCAGGAGTTTGTTGGTGATTTCCGCGAGTGCCGAGGTTCGGTCGTAAACCTTTACAAGTCTCAGAACCCGGATTTCTCTTTCGATTCCGAGATTGCTGAAATGAAGGATTTCATGGCCGAGTGTGCTCATGCTGAGTCCTTGGTTCCTCCGGTAGAAGAAAGAGTCCGGAGACTATGGGAACCTATCGAGGTTTCCGAGGATACGGTGGAGGTTGGAACCGACGAGAACGCCGAGAATGGTGGGGATGCTCGAGGCGTGAATGAGGAAGTGGACCAGCCTGCTAGTTCATTTGGGATTTCCGCATCCGGATTTCTCAACGTTGACTTCCTTTTGTGAATTGAATTTTTTGGCCATGTATGGCCATTTTTAGTAATTTTATGTTGCGACCGTTGGAGGTTGCATTCTTATGTTTTTTGGGACTGGCCGTTGGTGGCTTTGAATCCTGCCGTCTTTTGCGGCTTTTATGAATATGAAAATTTGCGAGATTTCGTCTTTTGTTTTGATTTATACTTTCGTCAAGTGTAGAGGGAAGGATGCGAGTAGTCACTTCGTATCCTAACTCTTTTTTCGTCGCTTGGTCCGTATGCTACTTTTTAGCGAGCGTTTTAGGTGTAAGCGATAAGAGACATGTTTTGGGATCTCGTATACGATACTATGTCTGTGAGATGTCAAGATCCAGCAAGACTGGGTTTAGGGCAAGACCTAGGTTTACTCTCAGCTTTGAGGCTGTGCGATGACTGATCGGCTTTCGTTTTGCCTGTTAGTGATTTCTTCCTGATTCTTTTCGTTTAAAGTCCGCGACTAGTCGCCGGCTTATATGACTTGTGTTAAAAGAATCGAGCTATCTTCGGAGTTTATCCGAGATGCTAAACCAAAATTTTGGGTTTCTTGTATAGCGCGCTATGATATCCTTGTCGGATGCAAGAGGACCTTGTAGGTCTGACTACGATTTTGTATTGAGTGAAACGTTTCTTATGAGCGTCCGTCGGGGCCAATCGACGGGCGTGAGTTATTTTTAAGTCGCTGGTGGACTGTCTTTTGCGGATAATACGAGTTTTGTTATCTTTTTAAGAAGTTGCGACGTCTCGCGTTTCTTTTGAAGATACGATTTTCGTTTTTCCGAAGCGTTAACGCGTTTAAGTGAGCATGAAAGATAGAAAGAATTTTATTAAAAAATTTCGAGAAGTTAAAGTACATATGCGGATTTTTCGCGTTTTTGTGGGAGTATAGGAGTATACGCACCCAGTCCCCCCCCTTTTTGGTGAGGGGGATAGCTGAACTCGCCGGATTCCGACGAGCTGCCTACGTACCTCTTTCGAGGATCAAGCCATCTCGTAGTTCTGATAGTTGCCGCGGACGTTTTTACTCCCCGTGCGTTGCCGTTCCGACCGTGCTGGTCGGATCGGTGGTGTGTGCGGGGGTCGAGCTGTCCGCTCTTACGGCGGTGGATTCAGAGGCTTTGTCGCCGTCTTGAATCGTTGCCTGTTCGGATGATTCTGGATCATCTTTCTTCGAGTCTTCGGGAATGTTGTGTGATTCCTTCGCTCGTTTCGGGTTGGCCGTAGGGGCGTTCCGATCTTTTCGCAGTTTAAACTCGGCTAGGTAACAGAGTCTCGACTGTTTCTGACTACCCCAGATGGCTGCGGTTCCGGTCGGAGTCGGGAACTTGATACCTAGGTGATATGTGGACGGTACTGCCTTCATGGAGTTGATCCAAGGGGTTCCCATGATGGCGTTGTAGATGGCCGGGTTGTCGACTACTGCAAACTCGACGATCTTTGTAACTTCCTTTGCCATGACTGGGAGTTTTATTTTTCTGAGGGTCATGGTAGTGACGCCCAAAAACCCCGTCAAAGGTTTTGGCTCAGGGACGACTTCCCCAAGTGGGATCTTCATCCTGTAGAGGGTGTCGCGGAAGATGACGTTGACCGTGCTTCCAGTATCGACGAGAATGCGACCGACTTCGAGATCCTGGATGACCAGGTCGATTACCAAAGGGTCGCAGTGAGGTTTGTCGATTCCGACGGTCTCGTGTTCCTCGAAAGCGATTGTGTGGTTAGAAACATCGCTGTCCGGGAACCAGTTGGAACTGATCTCGGCTTTTCGCCCGTAGGCTTTTATCGATGAGACAGAGTCTTGGTAGAACTGTGATCCTCCGATGATCATGTTTACCCTCTGGCGACTGCTGTTGTTCCCTTGGTCGTCCTGTCTTCTTCCGCGCTTTTCCCCTGATTGGTTTTCGGTCGCGCGGTCTTCGGAGACAGTTTTGTTAGTCTTTGGGCGGTCGGAGTCCAGGAGCAAGTCCTTTATACTCTTGACCTTTGATAGCTCGCCGGTGAGGAGTTTTGCGGCGAGCCGGGCGCCGAGAACCTTGCAGTTCGCAGTGGAGTGACCTCTGGTCTCGTGGAACTCGCAATAGGAGTTATCCTTGTACTGGTTCCTGGTCCAGGTGTTTCCGGAGGTTTTGCCTTGCTCCGAGTTGATGGCGTAGTTATGCTCGCCTTGGACTTCTTCCCCTTCGTGATGGACGTATTTGTCGTTACGAGAGGGTTTCTTCTTGGACGCGGTTTTCTGCGGTCCGTGCTTCTGCGATAGAAGCTTCATCTCTTCTTCCATGATGATGAAGTCTGTTGCCTTGTGGAGAGTATCCTGGATTGTCCGCGGCTTTTCCAGTAGTATCCACTTTCGGAACTTCGACTTGTACCAGAGAGTTTTTCTCAGGGCGTCGATTGCGACATTGTCGCTGATGCCCGTTACTCTGGCCATCACCAGTTTGAACCTTCGCATGAAGTCGCGGAGCGACTCGTCTTCCTTCTGAGCTAGACTCCATAGATCCACGTCGGACGTTTCTCTATCCATGAACATGGAGTACTGTTTGAGAAACGCCGAGGCCAGTTGGCGGAAGCTTCCGATTGAGTTCCTTTTGAGCCGGGAGAACCACTCGAGCGCAGCACCTTTGAGGTGCTCGACGAAGAGAAGACAATGACCTGCGTCCCGTTCGCGTTCCGGGAGTTTGCACCTACCCATTGCGATCTGGAAGGACTGCAGGTGTGACTTAGGATCCGTCGTACCGTCATAGACCGGGATTTTGATTTTCCCTGGGTCTGAGATGCGTGTTTCTGTGATCCGAGTGGTGAAAGGCGTTTTCCGTGCTTCCTCGAGAAGTCTATCGATCTCGGGGGCGGAATTGGTCGCCTGATGGATTTGCGATTTCACCGCTTTCACTTCAGCCACGGTCTTTTTGAGAGATTCACGGAGATCATGGATCTCGCTATTGCTGCCGGCGTTCCTCCGAACCTGTCGACGCTGGTCGCGATAGATCCGCGTCTGATCTTCCGCGAGTTCTTCCTGCTCCATCCAGTAGAGTTCTTCTTCCTCTTCTGTCATGGGCCTATCGAAGGATACCGTCTGCCGAGCGGACTGGCTTCGGGTTCTCCTGGGGTGGATGTCAGCGTCTTCATCGGAAGGGTCCGATCGGTCGCTGATATCTAGATCGATGCGCTCGACGTTGCTTTCCTTGTTTCCCGCAGCCGGGAGTGGAAGGTTCTGCGAGGTCGTTTGCTGTCCTTTCGGAGCCGTTTCCTCGGGAGTGGGCTCTTTCGGGGCATCTTTTTCTCGTGCTTCGGGAGATCCGAAGTCGAGTCTCCTGCCGCGGCGTGCCTTGGTGGATCCGCGCGGCAACTTGCTCCTCGCAGTTAAGGTATCGACCTGTTTTGCGAGCGAGGTTATCAGCTTGTCCTGTTGTTCCGCCCGCGCCTGGGCGGAGGTAAACAGTTCCTTCATCTGCCTGAGCGCCTCAGTGTTTGCATCAGCAGTGACTGTGGACGCGTCTCCAGCTGGAGTCTTCTCAGCGTTGGCATCGACGGGTGTTCCGTCTAGCGCTGGCTGATCCTTGGTGGCGTCGGCTGACATGATCGAGCGTGTGCAGTTGCGAGATAGATAGATCCGTAACCCCCCCTCCTTCTAGCGCCAAACTGTGGGAACCGAAATTCGCACCGTCAATTTCTGATAAAGATTTGTGGAGGAAAACCGAGTTAACCCGATCTTCCTTGAAGGTCCCGGATATCTGCTGGGCCGCACACGAAACAATCAAATAGATATTAAAGTCGAAAAGTAAAAATCGTAAAGTAGAGCGGAAAAAGATCTTATTTCTTAATTCGCGTTTTGAGCGTGAACAACGGGTAAGAAATAAGCTACAAGAGCTGTCGAAAGGTCCGCTAGTCCGGCCGCCTAGATCTAACCTAGTTGAGTCGCAGCTCGCTAACAAAAACAGAAAAAGAAAGCTAAAACGCTCTAAGTGCTAAGTACTTGAAAGTTTGTGATCTTGTTTGCTTCTTGCTCAAAGCTCTCCTTATATACTCCTCCTATGACGGTCTATCTTCTCGCGGGCTGAGTCGGGCTTTTTCCATTTTCGTCCATCTTTGTGTTTATCGGGAAACTTGACATTTATCTTCGGAAATCTTGACATTTATCTTCTGGAAACTTGATATTTATCTTCTGGAAACTTGACATTTATCTCTTATGTGAGGATAAAGATAAACCGTCATAGTTATCCTTCCTTTTCGGAAAATCGTACGTGGGCCGTTTTGGCCACGTTGGGCCGTTTAGGCGTTTTTACGGTTTTTCGAAAGGACAGTCCTTGAAGGTTTCGGTGTTTCCGAAGGAACCTCAATTCCTTGTTTAGTCGAGGAAGTGGCGTTCTAGAGTAACCGTGATCATACCAAACTTGCGTAGATTGATCCGAACAAGCTAAGATGGGATCGAACCGGGCACGATAGGACCGAGACCGGGACGAGGGCCGTGGACCGACGCCAGGCCGACCCGCGCGACGGGTGCCGCCGGCGCCAGGCCGGGTGCCGCCGGCGCCAGGCCGGCCCCGCGTGAACGGGTGGCCGCAGGCGCCAGGCCGGGTGCGGCCCGCCGGCGCCAGCCGGCCCGCGTGACGGGTGCCGCCCCGGCGCCAGGCCTGGGTGCCCCGCCGGCGCCAGCCAGCCAGCGTCCCGCGTGCCGCCGGCGCCAAGGCCAAGCCCCTTCCCGCTTGCCGCCGGCGCCAGGCACAGCCCGAGTCCCGCGTGCGCCGTCGCCAAGGCTAAGCCCTCTTCCCACTTGCCGCTGTCGCCAGGCGTGGTGCCAGCCGCGCAAGGCCAGCCCGCGTCCCGCGTGCCTGCGGCGCCAGGCCGGGGTGCGCCGGCGCCAAGCCAGCCCCGTCCGCGTGCCTCAGGCGCCAGGCCAGCCCGCGCCCGCTTGGCCGACGGCGCCAATGCCGGTTTGTCCGCGCGCCAGCCCGCGTCCTGCGTGCTGCCGTTGCCAGGCCGTCTTGCCGTCTGTGGGTTTCTTCGATCTTTCCCTCGTCAGTTGTTTGCGGGAAATCTTTCGAGTTTTGGGAGGGTCTCTAGTCGTAGATCTCGAGATAATTGTTTCCAACGAGATTCCGCGAGTATCGGGATTTTGAGATGGACTTAGATCTGCAGATTTTCCGTCGTCGAGGATGAGAGCAATGTGGCTCCGAGTTTTAGATATGTTAAAAGATGAATCTTTTAAACAATCGGGAAGGTTTTACGGAAGACTCATTGTAGATCTCAGACAATCCAGACATGGGTTTCAAGGGACCAAGATGCTGTCATTGCCCGAGATCATGAGACGATCGCATGGACGGGCGCCAGGACCCTCGCCGTTGGCGCCAGATGGGAGTGGACGAGCCTTCCGTGAGTTTTATCGAGCGACGACCCGTTTCTTGGATTTGATCGTCGCTTGGCTTTTCTTTCGAGGACTTTCGGGTGACGATTTCGTCATTGACCGATTTTGACCCCAACATTCTTCTGCTACTAGCTCGGAGAACAGGCCAATCTGCAACATGATACCACCTGCGGCAAGGAAACGGATGGATTTTCGGACTCCATCCATTCCCGGTCTTTAAAGATAGCGAGCTGGAACTGTCAGGGGTTAGGGAATCCCCGGACAGTTCGACGTCTAAAGGAGGTGAATAGGACCATCTCTCCTGACATTATTTTCCTTATGGAAACGAAAAATCCCGATCCCTTTGTGCTAAGTAAGACGGACCAGCTGGGCCTCGAACATCACCTTCTCGTCTCACCAACTGGCCATGGTGCTGGCGGACTAGCTCTACTTTGGAAACAAGACATAAATCTCCATGTCTTATCTTCTAATGCACACTTCATTGACACTTGTATTGAGTATGAGAGAAATACTTTCTTTGTTGCCTTTATCCATGGAGACACTCACTATCTTAATCGAAGAGTTTTTTGGAACCAACTTGTCTCACTGATGAACTCTCGCGATGCACCCTGGCTTATAACTGGGGATTTCAATGACATCCTCAATAATGCGTAAAAAGAGGGAGGGCCAGCAAGACCCGAGGGCACCTTTGGCGACCTCCGATCTTTCTACTCTGAAGGTGACCTTTATGATCTCCCACACTCTGGAGACCTCCTATCATGGAGGGGAAAAAGGAATGACTATTTGGTGCGATGTCGACTAGACCGAGCTGCAGCTAACAGCGCCTGGGCTGAGCTCTATCCAGCCGCTAGAAGCCACTATCTCGAGTATGAAGGGTCCGACCGCAGACCCTTGATATCTGTCCTTGATCCTGGGGAGAAAAAGCGCAGAGGCTTGTTCCGCTACGACCATTGTCTAAAGGATAACGAGGAGGTGAAAGCTCTGGTCAAAACTGTATGGGAACAAGCCGTGAACAAACCAATTCAGACGAGAATATCCCATGTGCGATCTGCTATTGTGGAATGGAGCAAGAAACAAGCCCGAAATAGTAGACTGATGATTGAGATGAAGAAAAAGGAACTCGAAACAACATTGGTGGATCCTCGGAATGATGGCGATCTGATTAAAAAGTTCACTACAGATCTTGAGACGGCTTATCAAGCCGAAGAAGAATTCTGGAGACAGCGAAGCAGGCTACTTTGGCTACGTCTTGGCGACCGTAATACTGGATACTTCCACGCAGTGGCAAAGAAACGAAAAAGAGCAAATTCCCTCACAGTCATAGAGGACAGTAATGGCACCATGTTCTATAAGGAAGACGACATCACTAAGGTGATTGTGCAGTATTATGAAAATCTGTTCACCTCCGTTGATGGAGAACGCGCGGAGACAGTGACTCACGCACTTCAGAGAAGGGTCTCGGACGAGGACAACGAGAGACTTATCTGCCCCCCATCAGCAGCGGAAATCAGGCTCGCTGTCTTCTCCATCCATGCGGACAAAGCTCCCGGACCTGATGGATTTTCAGCAAGCTTCTACCATTCAAATTGGGAGACAATTGGGCCAGACATAGTCACTGAAATACAAGGCTTCTTTACTTCGGGTACTCTGCCTCCGAGGATTAATGAAACAAATGTACGACTCATACCGAAGATAAAGAACCCGCAAGCGGTAGCGGACTACAGGCCCATCGCACTTTGCAATGTTTATTAAAAGATCATCTCCAAAATCCTCACCAAACGGATGCAACCGCTGCTTGCATCCATTATCTCGGAGAATCAATCAGCTTTCGTCCCAGGACGAGCTATATCTGATAATGTGTTGATCACTCATGAGGTCCTCCACTACCTCAAGACCTCAGATGCGGAGAAGCGATGCTACATGGCGGTTAAAACCGACATGAGCAAAGCATATGATAGGCTTGAATGGGAGTTTATCGAGCTGGTATTGAAGCGCCTTGGTTTCCACGATATTTGGACAAGCTGGATTTTGGAATGTGTATCCACTGTTACATATTCCTTCCTCATCAACGGCTCGCCTAGGGGAAGGATACAACCGAGTAGAGGCATCCGTCAAGGCGATCCTCTCTCACCTTACATATTTATTTTATGTGGTGAAGTTCTCTCGGGTTTATGTAACAGGGCAAGCGAAGAGGGTTCCCTACAAGGAATCAGTGTAGCACGGGCATGCCCCCGAGTGAACCACTTACTCTTTGCCGATGACACCATGTTTTTCACGCGTGCAAACAAGAAAAGAAGCCAATGTCTCAGCACCATACTTCAGCGTTATAAGGGAGCATCGGGTCAATTGATCAACACAGCAAAGTCTTCCATCTCTTTCTCGAGAAGAACCCCGACTGCTCTAAGAACTATGGTCAAGGAAGAGCTGAGTATCCAGAAGGAAAGCGGAGTAGGTAAATACCTAGGCCTACCCGAACACTTTGGGAGAAAAAAGAGGGATCTCTTTACTTCTATAGTGGAAAAAATCAAGCAGAAAGGGAGCAGCTGGACAAATCGTTTCTTATCGAAGGCTGGAAAACTGACCATGATCAAAAGTGTCCTGTCTCCAATTCCTTCCGACTCCATGACCTGTTTTAAATTACCAGTCTCCTTGTGTAAAAGGATCCAGTCGGCTATAACGCGCTTCTGGTGGGACGATGTAGAAGGACAAAGCAAGATGGCATGGACCTCGTGGGAGAAAATGACAAAACCTAAAGCGATTGGAGGCTTGGGATTCAGGGACTTCCTAGCATGGAATGATGCCTTCTTGGGAAAATTGAGTTGGAGATTACACAACAACCCTGATCTCTTGATATCAAGAATCCTATTTGGAAAATACTGCCATTTAGAAGGTTTTATGGAGGTAACAGAGAAATCAGCAAGCTCCCACGGCTGGCGTGGAATCCTAATAGGCAGAGACCTACTGAAAGAGAACTTGGGATGGGTTGTAGGAAATGGTACCTCTATTCGGATCTGGGATGATTCATGGCTTAGTCTCTCGACTCAGCTAAGGCCAACAGGTCCAGCAACTAAGGCCTCCATTAACCTCACTGTTGCAGACCTTTTCATCGACAACAGCAGAGAATGGGACGTAGGAAAAATCCGACAGCTTCTCCCACAATGGGAATCGATGATCCAGAACATCAAACCGAGCCTCTCTGGTGCGGCTGATAAACAAATTTGGCTGAGCAAACCTACAGGGGAGTACACGACAAAATCAGGATATCACTCGGCAATCACGAGGAGGAATGAGAATCGAGACGAGATTGATGCTGAACCGGACCTGCATTGGTTTAAAGGAGTGTGGAATCTCCACATTTCACCAAAAATCAAAATGTTCTTGTGGAAGGTTTTCCAAAGAGCAATCCCTGTCGGAGAAACCCTTATGGATAGGCGAATAATTGATGATGGCACTAACATGTTAACTTCAATGAAGTGGGAAATTAAATGGTTAAACAGTGTATAATATTTAACTGTGGAAGAAATTCAAAAATACTACTCAAAAGCAATATTTTGCTGACAATTATTTTTAAAATCTCTACTTTATATTTGTCGCAACACCATCTATAAAAATAAAATATAAATTTTTATAGATTAGGGACCACAAATTTTATATAATTTTGCCAATATGTTATATATAGTTTTATAAGATAGTTGTAAACGTATGTCTCACAAAAGTTTTAATGCAAAAGCAGTGCTTGCCCATTCATTCTTTTGGACGCAAGAGAAGAGCCTATCTGTTTGATCAAGCTAGTGAACCATTTGCCTCTTAAAAGGTCAAACTAGGGATGCGATGTACCCAATCTTTATAAACTCAGTGTGCGCTAGTGAAAAAGTGTTCATGAAGAGTATCAAGACATGGGATGTGGTACTAGATAACGATTTCATATCTTACATCGACGACAAAGAAAAGGATGGACTGAATCGCTACAACCGTACACATTTGACCGATTTAGTACAGCTCTTGTGGAATACTGTTGTACACAACAGTAATCTTCCTCCCAATATCAAAGTTTGTCTTTTAAAACATATATATATATATCAACACAATTTTAGAACCTAATTTGAATTTCATTGATGTGTTAGGCTATTGTGGGCGACAGTAAAACAAAAGCTGGTAACAAGACCAATGAGGATTTCAAAACCTTCTTCGAAGAAGCGTAAGGAAGGTTAGTGTATTTGGTATATGTGTGCTCTGTCTGTGTAATGTCTCTAGCGTATGAAATATATGAGTCTATCCTTTTTTTTTATAGGTACTCTCTCTCTCTCTCTCTCTCTCTCTCTCTCTCTCTCTCTCTCTCTCTCTCTCTCTCTCTCTCTCTCTCTCTCTCTCTCTCTCTCTCTCTCTCTCTCTCTCTCTCTGATAAAGCATACTTGCAATGTTTTGTTCCTCAGACTTCAATCTTCTGGCATACTTGTTTGTTGTTGGACAAATCTACTGTTTTGTTTTCAGTAATAATCCTTCTTATTGTTGCTGCAATACTTCTTATTTTTCAGAGCTCTGTTGTGTTAGTTCGACTATATGTATTTCTAATGCTATTTCATGTATCTGACTGATTGCACTGGCTAGCAACTCTTTTTTTTAAATTTCTGATAAAGTTTTTTAAAATGAAATGTCTTCACGGGTATCTTATAGTCCCTTCTCTTTGAGGAAAAGACGGATACCAAGGAAGGTGTGACTGACATGCGTGACTTGGATAGGAACTCCAAGTACTTAGCCACTGGCTTTGCCGATGGTACAGTGAGCGTTTGGGACAGCTTGTTAGGCAACTGCGTCCATACCTTTCATGGCCACGAAGATGTGGTCCAGGCAATCTCAGTCTCCACCAACACGGACTTCATTGTTTCGGTCTCTGTTGATAACATTGCTCGTGTCTATGAAACATCTGAGTTCCAAAACAAAACGGCATAGGCGAGTGAGAGAACACTTGTTAACATACATGTCATGTTCTACATGGTATTGGTTCGGATAAGTGTGATAGGTACCATCAAGCTTATGTACGGAGGAAGAGAAGCGAGAATGAGACGGAGAAAGTAAGTGACGTGGAAGAAGACTTGGGAGGACCTTCTGATACAACCGGAGGCTTTGCAGTTAGCTCAGATACTGAAGAGTGAAGAAGGAGCTAACAGAAGACCTTTAAATAAACTGTAGATGCATTTACATTTCTTATGCTTGTTGTTGTATGTTCTTGACGATATGAGTCAGAGCTTCACGTTCGCTATGAGAACGATGATCTAGATTGCAATCGATATGAGATTGTGATTCTAGATTGTACTTCAAGCTTTTGTCATTTCATTGATTCTTAATACCAGAAGTTACAGAGTTATCGAGTTATCGCTATCAAGACTCTATCATTGGTGCGGTGAAAAGTTCGAGCTCGGCGACGGCGATGACGACGAAGGAGAAGCAGTTTCGATCGGGCGAAGTAGCGGATTCCGACGAAGAGGAGTCGGATTTGAGGAATCAGGTTACGGATTTGGCGCGTAGCGTTCATCGATTAACGGAGGATAATACGGCTACGAACATGATGATTAAGGAGATGAATCAAGCGATATCAGTTATGATGAAAACGATCGGGAAGATGCCGATGAGAGATACATCTCCCCCAGCCGAACGTTATCCGACTTCACCTCAGGTAGATCCTTCTTACTGGGAACCACAGGGAAGTAATCCGTTAGGTTATCGATCTGAGGCATTGAATCTTGCGAATCGTGATAGTATGCTAAAGAAAGTTGAGATGCCTTGCTGTGATGGTTCTGGTGTATTGGAATGGATTACGGATGTGGAATATTTCTTCACTTTGGGAGGGTATAGTGAAGGAGCAAAGCTAGATCTGGTGCCTTTGTGCCTACAAGGTGCTCTGAAGAAGTGGTATAGCTGGGTTAAACGGAGAGGAGGGTTCAGGAGTTGGATGGATTTTAAACAGAGGATGGTGGTGCATTTTTCAGATTCTATTGATGATGAACCAGAAACGCAGCTGTTTGCTCTGAGACAAACAGGATCTATTGCAGAGTATGTCTCAGCCTTTGAAACTCTTTCAGCTCAAGTACCAGGAATATCAGATCATTTGTTGGAGCGCATCTTTTACAATGGATTGAGTACAGAAATGAAGGAAGTGATAAGAATGAAGGAACCTCAAGGTTTGAACAACTACATTTTGGCGGTATTACGAATGGAGACGAGTGTATTCTGTAAAGTGGTGAGCAATGTGAACACTTCAGGGACCAATAATTCTAAACGTCTAAGTTCTAATGATAAAGCAACGACTGTGATTCCTAAGTGGCAAGCGAATGAGAAGAACAAAGGTGATCGTTTGCAGAATAAAGAGAATGTAGCACCAAACCAAGCTTACCAACGACCACGCCTGAAACACACTGATGCAGAACTGGATGAGATGAGACGAGCTAAAGTATGTTTTAAGTGCAAAGCGCCATGGTCAAGAGCTCATGCTGAAGTGTGTCCTAATAAAGAATTGCGTATCCTCTCTTTATTAAATGGTTGGGAAGTAGAGGTGTTGGAGCAAGAAGAGGAAGCATTGCTTTGCGATAACATACAACGACGACAAGAATTAATGACTCTGTCATATAATTCTTTTCTAGGGATTTCTTCTCCTAAGACGACTAAGATGAGAGGGAGAATTAATCAGAAGGAGATAATAGTCATGCTCGATAGTGGAGCATCCCACAACTTTATTTCCCCATCAGTTGTGAAGAAGCTGCATTTGAAAGTTTATGCGGATTGTGGCTTAGATGTGTTGTTAGGGAATGGAGTAACTGTGACAGCAATGGGAGTATGCCGATCAGTTGACTTCGTTCTCAATACTACTACATTCACATCAGACTTTATCTCCTTAGAACTGGGAAGTGTTGATGTCATCTTAGGTGTTCAATGGCTGGAAACCTTGGGCAGATGTGAAGTTGATTGGAAGTTGCAGGAACTCACTTTCATCTACCAAGTAAACTCTCTCTCAAGTCATTGTCTCCTAGACGCTCTAGTAGTATAACTGGAAGGGAAGTGCAGTTAGCTGCGAAAGCAGTGACATCCGTAGTACCAGAAATACTTGAAGTACTTCCAAAGGTGTTGGAGAACTACGCAGATATCTTTGCTTTACCGGTGGGGCTACCTCCCATTCGTGGACAGGAACATTCGATCACATTACTTCCTGGCGTATCTGCGGTTTCAGTTCATCCATACCGATACCCTCATGCACGTAAAGTAGAAATGGAACAGATGGTCAAAGAGATGTTAGATTCGGGAATCATCAGACCAAGCATCAGTCCATTTTCAAGTCCGGTTCTACTTGTTAAAAAGAAAGATGGTGGACTACGATTTTGTGTAGACTACCGGGCATTGAATCATGCTACAGTGCCAGACAAGTACCCAATTCCAGTTATTGATCAGTTACTGGATGAATTGAATGGAGTTTGTGTGTTTTCAAAGCTGGATTTGAGGTCAGGTTATCATCAGGTACGTATGAAGGAAAAAGACATTAGCAAGACAGCGTTTCGAACGATAGAAGGTCATTACGAATTCTTGGTCATGCCTTTTGGATTGACTAACGCCCCAGCTACCTTTCAAGCCCTGATGAACAAAATTTTCAAGCCGTTTCTGAGAAGTTTTGTTCTAGTCTTCTTTGACGACATCTTGATCTATAGTAAGTCTGTGAGGTCCCATGTTCAACACTTGGAACAAGTCCTGCAGGTTCTTCGAGAGCAAAGGCTGTTTGCAAATCAAAAAAAATGTGCATTTGGTGTTTCTCAGGTCGAGTATCTGGGCCACATTATCTCACAAGCTGGTATAGCTACGGATGACTAGAAAACTGAAGCAATGCGTACATGGCCAACCCCAAAATCAGTGAAGCAGTTGAGAGGATTCTTGGGTTTAACGGGCTATTATAGAAAGTTTGTGAAGGATTATGGGATTATTGCTCATTCATTGACATCACTTTTGAAGAAGGATCATTTTTTATGGTCTACTGAAGCTGAGAGAGCATTTGAGAAGTTAAAAACAGCTATGACGCATGCACCAGTACTTGCATTACCAGATTTTTCTAAGGTGTTTATTGTGGAAACAGATGCATCGGGTTTTGGTGTTGGAGCAGTTTTGATGCAGGACAAGCAACCGATTGCTTACTTTAGTCATGCTTTAACCGAGAGGGAACAACAAAAACCGGCATACGAAAGAGAGCTGATGGCGATTGTAATGGCAGTAAGGAAATGGAAACATTATTTGTTAGGAAGGAAGTTTCAAGTTCACACGGACCAGCGCAGTATAAAATACTTGTTAGAGCAGCGTGAAGTGAATATGGAGTATCAAAGGTGGCTCACGAGATTGTTGGGATTTGACTTTGATATCTTTTATAAACCAGGCTGTGAGAATAAAGCGGCTGACGGATTATCCAGATGCATGGCTGTTTCATCATTGTTGCTGGCTTTGACAGTGCCTAAAGTGTTACAGTGGAAAGATTTGTATAAGGAGATTGCAGAAAACGAGTCTATTCAGCAGCTAATTTCTCAACTGACCTCGGGAAGTCTGGTGTCGAGTAAACTGAAGGTGATAGATGGACGATTATGGTCTAAGAAGAGATTAGTGGTTCCTCCAAGTTCGAAGTTTATTCGGTTGATATTACACGAATGTCATGATAGTAAAATGGGAGGTCACTCAGGTGTAGAGAAGACGTTAAGAAGGATACATGGTTCTTTTACTTGGAAAGGAATCAAGGCTTCGGTGAAGGAGTATGTAGCAGCTTGCGAGGTGTGTCAAACCCATAAGCATTCAACTCTGTCTCCAGCAGGTCTGCTACAACCACTGCCTATTCCTAACAGGATTTGGGAGGATATTAACATGGACTTCATTGAAGGTTTACCTACTTCTAATGGAGTCAATGTCATTTTGGTGGTGGTGGATAGATTAAGTAAAGGAGCACATTTTATTGGTCTGAAGCATCCTTTTACTTCAGCAGATGTAGCGAGGAAATTTGTGGGAGAGATAGTTCGTCTTCACGGGTACCCGAGCAGTATTGTCTCTGACCGAGACAGATTGTTCTTGAGCAATTTTTGGAAAGATTGTTTCAAGTTAGCAGGGACTACTCTCAAGTATAGTACTGCTTTTCATCCACAAACAGATGGTCAGACAGAGGTTTTGAATCGTTGTTTAGAGACCTATCTGCGGTGTTATGCTTCTACACATCCTCGTTTATGGTCTAAATTCTTAGGTTGGGCAGAATATTGGTACAACACTTCATTTCATTCATCTCTACAGGCCACTCCTTTCAGAGTTATATATGGTCGGGATCCTCCTACGTTGGTTAAATTTGAAGAAGGCTCGACTAAGAACTTTGATTTGGAAGAATCATTACGAGAAAGAGATGAAATGTTGAACAGTCTGAAGAAGTGTCTATTGCGAGCTCAAGATCGTATGAAGCAACAAGCGGATAAGCACAGGAGGGATGTAGAATTACAAGTTGGTGATTTGGTTTACTTAAAACTAAGACCATACAGACAACAATCAGTGGTGAAGCGGTTTTATCATAAACTGGCAGCTAAGTTCTATGGTCCATATAAGGTGTTGGAAAGGATTGGGAAAGCAGCATATAAGTTGGAGTTGCCATTGAGATCTAGAATTCATCCGGTATTTCTCATTTCTCAGATCAAGAAGGCGATTGGGAATCACAGTGTTGTATCGACATTACCACCAGAGTGTTTGGGTGAGAATTTTGATGAGTGGTGTCCTTCGGATGTTCTGGCCAAGAAGTTTAATGATCAGGGTGGTTTGGAGTTATTAGTTCGTTGGAAGGACAGAGCTTCAACGGATGATTCTTGGATGACTTCCTGGGAGTTTGTAGCACGTTTTCCTTCTTACAAGCTTGAGGGCAAGCTTGGTTTCGATGGGCGAGGTATTGATAGGTACCATCAAGCTTATGTACGGAGGAAGAGAAGCGAGAATGAGACGGAGAAAGTAAGTGACGTGGAAGAAGACTTGGGAGGACCTTCTGATACAACCGGAGGCTTTGCAGTTAGCTCAGATACTGAAGAGTGAAGAAGGAGCTAACAGAAGACCTTTAAATAAACTGTAGATGCATTTACATTTCTTATGCTTGTTGTTGTATGTTCTTGACGATATGAGTCAGAGCTTCACGTTCGCTATGAGAACGATGATCTAGATTGCAATCGATATGAGATTGTGATTCTAGATTGTACTTCAAGCTTTTGTCATTTCATTGATTCTTAATACCAGAAGTTACAGAGTTATCGAGTTATCGCTATCAAGACTCTATCAAAGTGATGAAAACATTCTGCTTTTCAATTATCTATGCAATGCAATATCAATAATTATGTTTCTTGTGTAGCTGATGAGCAAATATTAATTAGCTCTTAGCAGTTTAGTTGAACAGCACACATGACACTATCAATCTAGCTCACACATGACATTATTAATCTTGCTTACACATCACAAAATTTTTTAAAAGTTATTTTGTTAAGACTTAAGTCACTTAACCACTCACTTTCTTTTCAGTTTACTATCTTGTTATATTTTGAACACTAATCAACTTTTTAAAAAGAAAGAGCAATTAAATTCATTCTTTCGCAAGTCCGAATAGAATGTATTGACACAGGGCCGGGTCAATTGAAATAGGGGCCTATGGGCAAAAAACAAATTTAGGCCATTCCATTAATATTTTTTTTTAAACAATTGTTATTAGATAACTAAATATTTAAAATTACTATAAAATAGATATTCTATTTGTTCTTATCTGATATTTTATTAACATATATTTTAAAATAACATATTTTATGGTTTAAATTTACTTATACATATTAATAAAAATGGAAAAAAATGACAAAAATGAAAGAGAAAATGAAAAAAAAAATGATTTTTTTTTAACCTTGGCATGGAGCGGTCGCACTGACCTCCCGCTATGCTAAGCCGACAATGTATTGACAATGGATCTGTTGTTAAACATATCCGCATCAGGCTCATATGATAAGGACACGTGTTGGTGCTACTAGTTAGCCGTTAGTATTAGTATTCAGAGACGAATAGGGTTGGCCATTTTATTCGTTAAATTTTATTCGATTCGTTATTCGTTTCGATTCGATCCAAAAAATTTCGAATATCCATAAACTTTCAAAGCAAAGCAAATACTAAAACTCAATATTCGTTAAAATCGAAGCAAATCACAAATACTAAAATTTTGGGAAGCGGATATCCGATCAGATCCGGCAATATATAAATACATGTATATCTTGATTATATTTAAAGTTTTAAATGTATAAAATTTTATGATTATTATTCTAACATATGATTTGACAAATTCATATTCACATTATTACTTATATAAAAGTATTACATAAAAAGAAGAGAAAAAATTTATGACAATTATATTTTTTTCTTAAGTTTTGTGTTATTATAATTGTTAAATAATTTTAAAAAATTTACAAAATATGTAGATTCGCTACTTCTTTTAATTTTTATATTTTTTATCATGCAAAAAATATTTTAGGAAACAAATTTATATCAAAATTTTAAGATTATTTGTATTAATCCAAACAGATGAGATATCCGTAAGTATTCGTAAATATCCGCAAATATCTATTTATTTTTCAGATATCCATTTTTCCGAATATTCATATTTTACCGAAGCAAAGCAAATCGAAAAATTAGATATTCGTGACATACGAAGCAAACCACAAATAATTTCAAAAATCTGGATATCTGATTCGTGTCCAGGCCTAGAGACGAAGCCCAATTCAGTAAAAGAAGATTTATCCCATAAATGTCCCCAAAAATCAACAAAAAAGATTATACAATATAGTATACTTTAGTTATATAATAATAAAAGTAAGATATTTTTTGTAGAATTAATGTGAGAAATGCTAAAACGGCTATGTTGGAACTTGGAAGTAAATGAGAAATGAACAAAGAGTGGGGACTTCATTAATAGCAAGGTCTCTATGAGTCACGCTTGATGGCAGGTAGGACTTTGATGATAATGAGTTTATATATACATTAATACAGATATATGTGTGTGCATGCCAGTGTATTGCCAGAATATGAGTTCTTAAAAAATAAAGCAAACAGTATGAAGATTCAAAAATTAATTGATAAGGATCAAAGAATGTGAAAGCCTTGGAGAAGTAAAGGATGAATAAAAAGTAAGGATGAATCATGTGAATCTAACACTATTTCATTTAAAATTGTTACTGTCACTCTCTTATATATCTTCGTCGATCTTCAACTCTACACTTCATCGTTTCATAACATTTTCTTCCATTTCAAAAGAGTTTCTATATGCAGGAGGACCTAAATCAATAACTAAATGAAATCGCTATCTTTGTTCGTGATTCTTCTTCTTCATCTCTTGGTTAGTAGTAATAGCTTCCGAGTCGACCTCTTCAACGGTGAGTATTATTTGGAAAATTACATGATTCCGTCTTAAAGAATCAACACTATAAATTATATGATGAGCGATTGTTTGGTTGTAGATGGGGCAAGCGGGTCAAGCATACCGGACTGCTCGCACGCGTGTGGACCATGTATACCATGCAAGCTCGTTGTGGTTACTTCCACGTGCTCCACCTCCGAGGCTTGTCCTGTCGTCTACAAGTGCTTGTGCAAAGGCAAATTCTATCACGTGCCTTCCAACGCCTAAAACCTCCCTCCCTCTCCCTCACGTGACCACTTTGTTTAACAATTTTAAGACAGCTTAAGAGATAGTACTTAGATTGTCTGTTGTTGCTTTCCCAAGTTTTTGTCTCAATTTAACGTGTAGTTGAGTTGTAATAAAACGGATAATAATAATAATACTAGATTAATGGTTTATAAAGCAGTGAGCACAATACAAAACTTGACAAGTGATGAATATAAAAGATCTCCTGAGGTTGAACATTCATGGTAAATACTAATCTATAGAGAGAAGAGAGTCAGATTTGGATTTTTTTCAGAGCTCTGTCTCGGTTTCGTTGAAGTTCCAGTCTCTGACAATGTCTCTTCTCACTGCACGGCTTCGCACTAACCTTGGGGAGGCTCCTTCTGTTATCATCAGATCACCTCCTTGGAGATCGGGTTGTGGGGTTACCTTTGAGGATGATGAAGCAGGGAAAGTGTTGGATCTTGCAGCTTGAATGAGTGATTTCCTTGTGAGGCAGCTCGCGATCACGGCGCATCTTCCTTCATTGTCTGAGCTAGAAACAGAGTAGCTTCTAAACGAGTGTGACGGGCTCTCTACACTGTGGCACACGAGGCACGCAAAGCTCATTTCTTTCGCTTTTGCGTGTGTGAATATATTGTGTGTAGCTGAACAGTCACAAGAGAGACCTTTTAGGACTTCTGCATTTTGACAAAAGCCAGACGATTCAGCAAATTCCATTTCTATGGAACAAGAACTTTGCACAGGGAAAATAAAAAGAAGAAGAACTAAGCTAGCCATTCACTAAAGTCAGTAGAGTAAACACCTATAGAGACCCATTACAAAAGCTCATTCCATAAACAAAATCTGATAAGTTTTCAACCAGCACTGTAGGCTGAAACAGCAGCATCAACAATAAGATCATGGCAATATCTTCTCAAGGATGAATATTTTCACTAACTATTATAAGTAAGTAGATAAAGAAAGCCCACTACTTTCTCACCCAATTAAGAGTTCTCAACACTTATGACTATTAGTAACTGGTAGCTCCGAATACATAACCAGATTTAATGACAGAACCAACACTTGAGAGACTAGACTCCATTTCCAGAAGCAAATGGCTGAGGTTAGAAGGGAGAGGCATATGAAATGGAAGTGATCACCAGATTCCAAAGTCCAGAAATTTGTTCGGACGATGACCACTGACAGAAGAATTCAGGAGAATGCACTAATGATACCTCACAAAAAGCAACATCTTGCTAGATCAAAGGTGTATCACTAAAAGCACATACGATTCTTAAACATGACCGGTATTGCTCAGAGTCTTGAGATTACAACAAAGTAAAACCCTCAACAGAAAATTCAACCTAGATGATACAAATTTTCCCAAGAAAATCCATCAAATGGTTTCGACGAAATTTGTGAGAAAGATGCCAAAGATCCACAATATATTCAATTCAAATTGCGCGTTAACGAGAGAGAGAGAGAGATTTGAGATCTAAAGAAGTAAACTTACCCTTGACATATTATTCGAATTGGATGAAGAAGAAGAAGAAGCCTCGAGGCGATGATTGCTTCGATGACCCAGAAGCTCAGACGGGGTTTAATAGTTAAGTTTACTGCGCGTGGCGACACGCTCCGCCACAAGCGAGATTTTCCCGCGTGACGAGGATGATGACTCTACATTTTTAACCGCTTACAACTTTTCTTTTACCAGCTAAGCTCGGTTTAGTCTTAACCAATAAATGCCATTCTTATTTAAATTAATCTGGAACCGATTCCAACTAAATCAAACCGGTTTATTAGTAGAAGAGCCTGAGGTACGGACTAATTTTAACAATCTTCCGTCGGCAAATTCATTTGCTTCGTAACCACGCATTTTCATAGCAATATCAATAGTTATGAAAATTAATCACCAATATGCAAATTTTACAGAAATTGAAAAGTCTCGAATTTTTTATAACCACAACTGGTTTCTCCACAATCAGCTTAACGTGCGTGAAAGCATTCTCCTAACTTTTACTTATGCAGAGGAGAAGAAGACTACACGACAATGTAGCATTCAGCTGCATTGAAGATAGAGAAGCAGTGTAAGCAAGATTTATACATTAACCCCCAAAAAGCTTTTGCATGCTTAAATTGCTTACCCTTTATGAACTCGTTCCAGCATTTGTTCCTCCGGTTAGATCTTCTAGTTCATCAACAATGGCGTTGTAGCAAAAGAAGTATTGATCCTTCAAGAGTTAGATTTTAACAAGTTAGAACGACCACGAACAAAACAACAATGTGTTAACATACTGAAATTTTTTTAGTAGATTACCATGGTTTGAACCATGCCAATGCGTTGGCTGCGGAATATTGTCACGGTTTTAGCAAGATCCAACGCAGACATATCCCCAACAAGAATCCTCTGGATTGTGTTATGTATCGCACAGTATGTTCCGGTTCTTCCTATCCCTGCACTGTAAAATAGAAAAAAAAAAAACTCTCTCAGGAGCTATTGCAAGACACTTGCGTATAGACGCATACGTTGATTGACATGCATCGTACCTGCAGTGCACAATGATTGGACCGAGACTCGGCGGTACTTGATACAGTCTTTTCAGGATTTCACGGGCAGCCACTGTATCCTTGGGAACTCCATGATCAGGCCATTCCGGATACTGAATGTGCAAAACGGACATGGGCTGCTGACCCTCCGTCTGAAACACATACACCACACAATTTTTCACTTTAGGTGAAACATGTATATGACTCTCTGAAGAGATAGATTTTGATCCGATAGAAAGAAACAATAGAAAACGGATACAAGATTATTACCTCCTTGTAGTTAACCTCAAGATTTCGCAACAACAATGAAGTATCAGTCGTCTTTACCCATTTGGCCATAACAGATATGTTGCCAAATTCTCTGGGTTTATTAACTTCGGCTGGAAAGTAGTCACCGCATTTAACAGTCTGTAACAATAAGCCAAATACGTTAACATGAAAGATACAGAGCTAAATCAACATCATCAGCGAGATATATATATATATATATATATATATCATCAACACTACCTATGGAGTAATAAAACTAGCATAATGAGCTAATGTTAGATTTAATTAGAAGGAACGGCGTCAGAACCAAATGCTCGCAACAACTCTACCAATATTCCTTTCCTTCTACTTGGATCATATTGAAATGATATCCTCTAAAATCAAATACAGTCATAGCTTCCCTTGATAATCAGCTGAACAAGTCTGTGAACATCCTTCCTTGTTTGTATATTCTAAGGTACTTTCAATCAATTATTTACATGAGGGACAGTATGACTCAGATATTAAGGTAGATACATATCAATTGGCCTCATAACAGCTCTCAAGAAGAAGAAAAATTGGTATTAAAATCAATATGAAACTAACAAGATACTAATATTCCTCTTCTTTTCAAGCAAAATCAACACGATTCAAACGCACAGAAACAAGATTGAAAACAAGTAGTTAACGCAACCAAGTACCTTGTAATTATCAACCAAACGAGTGAGCATCACAATGACGGGACAGTGCTGTTGAACCACCATCTCCCAGAAGTCCTCTATCGTGTGTGGTAGAGGACCTTGCGTAGCAATGAACTCAGAAACACTCTCAGACGACGACGAAGACGCCTGCAACACAATAAAACCATTGTTTAAAACCATTACCAAGAAAACACACAAGAGAATATAAAACTGATAAAGAACCGTCACCTTAATCAAGCTTGCATTCACAAATCCATCTGCAGATGATCGAGAATCTTTGCACGGATTCAGAACAACTCTGTTCTTGTCAACTAAATAACCAAACCAAGTCAGATTAGAAACTGTCACGCTAAACCTAGCAAAGCAACAAAAAAAAAAAGATTACATGGAAGAACATCGGTGTATCTGTTCTTATCGAAATTGGCATTGCTCATAGCCACTGTAGCGTTTAGTAACATATCCGATGCTCGCATCCTATTAGCCTGTGTGTTTAAAGAGAGCGTGTTATATAGTATACAACACACATAACAGTGAGACAAGGAAGGGGGACTCGAAAGATGGATCTATAACCTGCAGATTCGCGAACTCCCGAGAGATGGAGTCAGGATCTGAGATCTTTTCCTTGAAAATCTTGAGAGCTTGGTGGCAGTAGCTGAGCTGATCGGGTGAGAGAGAGAGCTTGGGAGGAGGCGAATCAGCGGAGGAGAAATCGAAACGAGTCGAGCCGGTGGAGAGATTCGCGGCGGAAGGAGAGTTTGCGGCAGCCATGATCGATCGCCGGTGGGATTTAGCGCGACGGCAGGAAGAAGTGAGATTTCCCGTCGTGTGAGGCGGTGAGAATCGACCCTTTTCTTAGTAGGTTATTTTGAAGTTTTATTTTTATTTGATCGGCTGAGAAGTTCTATTTATTTTTACCAAAGTCGGTCTTTTTTTAATGTCAGTAAGTCGGGCTTTTTTGGTTTGGTGGCAGACTCTTGGACGGGCCTGTGGAAAAAATGCAACTATTTATTCAAGCATCCAACCAATTATCGTTACTTTATTAAAGTTGATGATGACTATATGATAATATGATCGTCTTATGTTTTGAATGATATATTGGCAAAGTTTTAAAGCGAAGCAACCTTGCTGTCCAAAAGGAAAAAGCCAATGAACTCTAGTTTTTGAATGATACTATATTGCAAGCCTTTACAACGTAAGGTTTTAGATCTGCATTTATTAATTTCGTTTGTTAAACATACTTTTGTAGACTAAAAAAAAGATTGAAAACCTTTGGCAACCAAGCACATTATAAGTGACTAATCTAGTGAGCATCAATGCTGCTGAATTACCATCTCCGAGAAGCCTCCATCGTGTGAGGTAAAATGACCTTGTGCCAGTGTAACTAAACAGAGACGTCTGCAAAACATAACCCTTTGCATCAATACAATCAAAACAGGATCCTTTTTATGGATTTACCCTTAAATTTTCTCGGAATATTACTTTTTGTCCCATCATAGTTATGCCTAAAAATCAGTTTTTCATAAAGGGTAAAATGGGAAAGCAAATTAAGATCAACTAAATCATACTCCTAGCATAAACTTCACTATAACTAAATATATCCTATACGCCGCCAGAGAGAAAGTCAACAGAGAAAAAAAATAGATCTGGTTATGTCTGGTGTACGGCCGACGCATGAGCGACCGTGCCGTCACCGGAACCTTCCTTCTCCCATCAATTAGCTAGTTCTTTTGCTTCTCCTTCGACTCCACTTCCCTACCGCCTTGTCTGAGCTCTGGTTCGGCTTCCTTCTTTGATTTCGTCTTTAGCTCACTGAGATGATCAATGTCAATGGTGGCTCTGCTTATTCTGGAGTCAAGGAGCGGTAGTGTGAGGGTTTTCGATTGGTGAAGTCGGCTTGTCAGGTTTCCAGAGAATATCGATTTGCCCTCCTTAGGGTTTTCATTCTCTTGCTGTCTAGTTTTGTTTCAGAGATGATGCGTCTTTCCGGTCTGTTATAGCGGAAGATTGGCTACGTGGCCTTTGAAACGCAGGGGGTGATAGAGAACGGTCATGAGGCATTCTTGTTTGGTCTTGGTGTTTGGCTTCTTGGGCTTGATTACAGCAACGTTGTAAGTAGTGGTGTGCTACTGATGTGTTTTGTGTGCCGTTGGTGAGGTGGTGTGGGGAAAGCAGAACAGGTCTAACACCTTTGAAAAGATTCAGGTTCTTGTCGCCGTTATCTCTGTGTTTTAGAGTCCTTCTCCTGGACTTTGAATATTTATCTCTTCCGGAGTGTCTTGTGCCTCTCTTGTCCTCGGTGGCTTCGTTTAGTGGAAGCATTATAAAGAGGCTGAGGCTGTTAAGTTCTCCGATGAAGGCTCAGTTGAGAAGGGAGCTTAATCTCAAGGCGTTTGTTTGCTTCTTGGTGGGTGTATGGTGTTAGGCTCGCTAGTTTGAGTTCTGGTTTGGTACCGTGAACTGAAGGTTCAGGTAATCGTAGTCTTATGTTGTTGTGAAAGCCTTTGCATCGCTGTTTCTCTCTTGTGCAGTTCGCGGCAAGAGGTCCGGCTCATCAAAGCTCAGAAGTCTTATCTCTAGTCTCATTCTCAAGGTTTGTTTTCGAGGCTGGATGCAAGAATGAAGACTAATCTAGTGTTCGTAATTGGTTCTGTATGTCACCCGCTTATTTTGGGTTTGTGCTTCCCTTCCTATGGGATTTAGTTTCCCTTCCTATGGGATTTAGTTGCTGAGGATATCTACTTCTTCCTTCAGCTCATATAGTAGGCTTTGTATTTCAGTATTGTTTTATCTTAATAAAGTCCAACTTGACGGAAAAAAAAAACTAAATATGTCCTATACTAATGCTTAACAACTTTAACATTTTCTAATTCGTTGGTACAACATCATAAATAAAAGACCCGCCACCTTTATTGGTCAAATATTTCGACTTATATGTAAGCCTATGACATAAGATAAGTTTTTTTTTGGACAACATGACATAAGATAAGTAAATAGTTTATTAATAATTTCTTTCCTAATTTAATATATAGCTACATTTATCTGAAACTTAAGAAATCGATTGTAATATTTTTATTTTTCAAAAAAATATATTGTAATAAATATAAAATATTTCTGAATATATATATATATATAATAATAAAACAGAAAAAATTATATATATATATATAAACTGATGGAAATATATTTCTTAAGTTTGTTTACTATAACATGAAATTTTAAAAGTTAACTAATAGTAATATTAATTAATGGTGAACGAGTTATTAATGATATTTAATTTTATGATTAATGGGGTTTAAGTGGAATTTTAATAGAGATAAATATTCATATAAACTTATTTACTTTAACGAGTTTTAAATAGGTTATTCGACTTTTTCATATTTTTCAAAAAAATTGTTTGTTTTTCGGTGCGGATTGGAATTGATATTGGTTTTCGGATATAACACTTTAAGAATCCTTCGAGTATATAATTCAGGTCTAATAGAGTGTGAGACTTTGATTTTTCGGGTCGATTCCGAATCAGGTTTTTTGGATACAAGTATTCTTGACTAATTATGTTAGGTAACCACTAAGAAATTATAATATATTGTAAACTTTATGAATAAAGTTTAAAAATGATTTCTGAAATACATATGGGACAAGTGTATAATTATGCAATTTGACATATTCAATATAGCTACCAAAAATATATTAAATTAAATTAATATTAAGCACAAATATGATTAACAACAAACACAAATACAAAAATTAAATTTCTCAAAAAAATAAAAATCTAAAACAAAAATATACTTGTCCTTCAAAAGATGGATTAAAATATAGAAATCAATACAATTAAAATAGGATTACTTTTATGGATTTACCCTTAGATTTCCTTGGAATATTACTTCTTATGCCATCATAGTTATGTCTAAAAATCAGTTTTTCATTAAGGGTAAAATGGAAAAGTAAATTAAGATCAACTAAATCATACTTCTAGCATAGATCTCACTATAACTAAATATGTCCTATACTAATGCTTAACAACTTTAATATTTTCTAATTCGTTGGTACATCATCATAAATAAAAGACCGGCCACCTTTATTGGTCAAATATTTGGATTTATACCTAAGCCTATGACGTAAGATAAGTTAATAGTTTATAATAAACATCTTTCCTAATTTAATATAGAGCTAGATTTATCTGAAACTTAAGAAATATATTTTAATATTTTTCTTTTTCCAAAAAAATATTGTAATAAATATCAAATATTTCTGAATATATATATATATAATATATTAAAACAGAAAAAATATATATATATATAAACCGATGGAAATATTTTTCTTAAATTTGTTTACTATAAATGAAACTTTAAAAGTTAACTAATATTAGTATCAATTAGTGGTGAATGAGTTATTAATGATATTTAATTTTATGATTAACGGAGTTTAAGTAGACTTTTAATAGAAATAAATATTCATATAAACTCATTTACTTTAACGGGTTTAAATAGACTATATTCGATTTTTCATAGTTTTCAAAAAATTTGTTCGTTTTTCGGTGCGGTTAGATTTGATATTGGTTTTCGGATATAGCACTTTAAGAACCGTTCAAATATATAATCCAGGCTGAGACTTTGATTTTCTGATCGATTCCGAATCAAGTTTTTTGGATACAAAACATTTTTGACTAATTATATTAGTTAACTACTGAAAAATTATAATAAATTATAAACTTCTATCTATTATAATAAAGTTTAAAATGATTTCTGAAATACATATGGCAAAAGTACATAGTTATGCAACTTGGCATATTTAATATTATACATAAATATGATTAACAAAAAAACACAAATATAAAAATTAAATTTGTCAAAAAAAAATAAAACAAAAAATATAGAAAGGACGGATTAAAATCTACTAAACCTTTTAAAACCAATCACCAGAAAGTTTCAGAATTACTTAGGAAACCGTCAAGCTTCCTAGACAATTGAACCAGATATGGCACAACATCTATCACCAGCGCAATCCTAGACAATTTAACTGGATATGGAAAAAAAATCAAACCGAACTGAAATAGAGATTCGGTGTGGATTCCAATAGCGTCTAGTTAACCAAGTGAACATTTTGAATTTCGGTTCGGTTATTTTTTTCCGATTGTTTCTATTTTCAATTTTTTTTTTCTGTTAAATCCTCTTTAAACCCTTCTCCATTTCGTCTTCCCCGAAACCCTAGAGTACCAAACTCGCCGCTCTCCGAAATGAAATCCATCTTCCGCTCCATTTCTCTCCGCCGTCAAACCGGCCGTCGCACCTTCACCGATACACCCGAAGAGACCTACAAATTCGTAAGAGACAGAGGCCTCGACCACGCCGTCGAAAGAGAGAAGAATCTCAGACCTCTCCTCAGCATCAAAGACCTCGTCACATCGGAACCATCCAAATCACTTCCGATCTCCGTCATCACAACGCAGAAAGACTCCCTCCGAGTCCCCCTCCGTCCGATCGAATTCATCCGAAGCTTCCCCTCCGTCTTCAGCGAGTTCCTCCCCGGAGGAATCGGCGTCCAGCCTCACATCAGCCTCACGCCGGAGACTCTCAACCTCGACGCCGAGGAGCAGCTGGTCTACGCCAGCGAGGATTACAAGCAGGGATTAGCTGATAGGTTACTGAAACTGCTGATGATCAATCGAATCAACAAGATTCCTTTAGAGATTCTTGATCTGTTGAAATGGGATTTAGGTTTGCCTAAGGGATACCTTGAGACGATGGTTCCTGAGTTCCCTGATTACTTCAGAGTGATCAAGTCGAGGTTGAGAGGGTGTAGCGGCGAGCTTGAGCTTGTTTGCTGGAGCAAGGAGCATTCTGTGTCTGTGTTGGAGAAGAAGGCTAGAGAGTATACTAAAGGCTCTCCGATTGCTTTTCCGATGAAGTTCTCGAACGGGTTTGTGGTTGACAAGAAGATGAAGAGATGGATCGATGACTGGCAGAAGCTGCCGTATATCTCTCCTTACGAGAACGCGCTTCATTTATCTGCGACGAGCGATGAGTCTGACAAGTGGGCGGCTGCTGTTTTGCATGAGATCTTGAATCTTTTCGTGTCGAAGAAGGTTGAGAAAGATGTGGTTCTGCATCTTGGTGAGTTTATGGGGTTGAGGTCGAGGTTTAAGAGGGTTCTTCATAACCATCCTGGTGTTTTTTACTTGTCGAGTAAGCTTAGGACTCATACTGTGGTACTTAGGGATGCGTACAAGAGGGGAGTGTTGGTGGAGGGGAATCAGTTGGTGACGAGCCGTAACCGTTACTTGAAGCTCATGAGTAAGGTTAAGAAAGAGAACAACGCAGTGTCTAGCAGAAAGAGAGAAGATAAGGGGAAAGTAGAAGGAGAAGGAGAAGTCTGTGACGCTGATGCAAAGGGTGAGGATGATGGTGTTTCTGGTTCTGAAGTCGAGGATGAGCGTGAAGATAATGTTGTTGATGACGACGAGGAAGAGGATGATGATGATGATGATGAAGAAGTTGATCAAGACCAGAGTTTGAAACGTGGTCGTAGAAACTCAAGTCCAAGAGGTGGTAGGAGGAGTTTTGGGAGTTCAGGTTCGCAGGAGAAGCCGCATTCTAGGTCAAGAGCAGGTAGGAGGAGCTTTGGGAAATCAGGTTCACAGGATAAGCCACGATCAGGGCGCAACAAGGTCAACGTAACGACAGAGAAAAGGCGCCAAATGTCTTGAAGACCGAATCAATGTTTACCGGCGGCTACATTTTCAGCTGGTTCATGTGTAGTTGCTCCAGTGCTTAACTTTTTCATTCTTACTTCTAAATGGGGTAAAACAAGTTTTGCAAAAGAGGTTACAGTTCCTTAGTTATGCTCAGACCTTAAATCTGAATTTTCCAGGTGGATTCTGCAGATTCATGATCTATCAAGTGTTAAATTACTAGTGTGGAATGTTGTTTAACAGTACTGAATCTCAGTCAATATCAGTGTAAACCCTCTTCTTTAGGTCTGTCCTGAGTGAGATATTTCTCGAGAATCGTGTACGATATAGACAAATTCAGAAGAGTTATGAAGATATATGAAACAGTAACAGAGAAAGGAACCCTACACCAATTGAAGATTAGACAGCAGCATATCACAATGTCAGAACTCAGAAGCGGTCCTCTCGTGAACTAACAACTATATAGTCAATTGTGTTCAAATTGTTGTGTAAGAAAAAAATTTACAAAAGCTTTTGAGTTTTCATCTTCAGATCGATTTGTAGGTTAGATCTTTCTTCTGTTACATTAAGTACCATCTCTGCTACTGTTTCATGTTTTCTGCATATACTAATCATAAAAGGAATTGCTACGCACCCTATCATCCATTCTTGATATGATATATGTGTATTTTTTTAGAGTTTCATAACATGGAAATAAAAGTCTGAAACAATTTGAGTTACGAGAATTAGGAAACTTAATGGAATTGGTGTGTAACCAATGACACGTTTCTTTTAAATTCATAGCGGAGACTTGAAGTCCTTTGTATGGGGGCTAATATGGCAGTCGTATGTCCCAAAGATATTCTTTGGGAACATTTGTGTCTGTGTCGGGATTTGAATCATTGTGCTTTTCAAAAAATTAAATGTATCGTACCCCTTTCCTCATCATCGTTTCTTGACCCAACTTTATCACAATTAGACAAAAAAAAAAATTTTAAATGTTTTTTTGTTTGTTTGTGATGAAAACCACACCAAAAGGGAGACAAAGGGATATAGGCATGCATTCAATAGTGTGTGGCTTGATATGGCCAAAAAAGGTTTCTTACAAGCTTTAATTATATTCTCCTTTTTCACCATTTCTGGCAAAAAGACATATAATCCAATATCCCTTTTGATTGTCGTTTTTTACTAATCAGATTTTCAACGTCTAAAATGATTTAGCTTCCAAAGTTTCAATTAGAAAACGAAATGGACACAAAACATTAACAACACTCGCCACTAGTTAAAAATACCAAAGATCAACCAAACAACAATAAGTCTTTTAGACCCCACACTTTATTACAAAACATCACTCAACTTCTCACTACTCCCATTACGATCATCCACCAACAACAACGACGAGGACTCTTCATCCTTACCAACTTTCCCCATCTCCAAACTCGTCAATCTCATCGCCCTCACCGATTCCCCTTCCCAATCAGTCCTCGCCAAAACCGCATACAATATCGAAACTGCGCAAGCCGCTTGAGCTGAAAGCAGCCCAAACCACAACCCGCTAAACCCAATTTTCAACCAAAACGCTAGTCCAACGGCCACTGGCGTCCCAACGAAATAAAACGACCCAAGATTCACATGTGCCCCGACCGCAGGCCGGCCTGTCCCTCTTAGAATCCCGCAACCAGTAGTTTGCGGGCAGTTCCCTAGCTCGCAAAGCCCAACAATTGGCATAACCGAAGCGACTAGCACCTTGAGTGGCTCGTAGCCAGTGAAAAGCCCTGCCCAACGCTCTTTTAGAATCACGGTCCAAGCCACATTCACTGCTCCTATTACAAATGCGCAAGCTAGAGCCACGTTGGCTGCTAGCCTCGCCTTGTATGGTCTACCTGCACCGAGTTCGTTTCCAACCTGTGAAATATTAATGAAAAATCAAAATCTTAAAAAGTTAGTTATTGAAGCCAACCTTTTGTCACGTTTAAAGGAAACAGACAAGGACAAGTGGGTTTCGATGAAGTTGAAGAGTGTCATGAGATTGGCAATAATAAAATAGACCACACTTGACTACTCTCTTTTCAACCACTTTTTTATTTTATTTTATTTTTAGGTGTGTTAATGTCCAATCACATGTCACGGGGTGGTCTATTAATGGAAGTTGATGCAATACATTTTACAACCCCTACATCACACTGCACGTTTTCTATCCTTGGAAACACTCAAAAAAAGAAAGAAAAGAAAACTTATGCCAATAACAAGAACAAATTAAGTGCATCAAATCTTTCTTGAGTAACGTTTTTGCATCTCGTAAATTGTTTTCACAGCTTCAAGTTCCAAGACTTTAAGTCCTAATTTAATTAATTAATACTGTTATCTCATACATTATCATATCTAATCAAAAGACAAGTCTTAGCTAAAGACGTTTCAACTACACTTTGAATTTTAAACAATCATTTGTTTACTCGTAACTTGACCACTTGATCAACTAGTCAAGAGTCTTTGACTCAAATCTTGACGACTTAATTAATAATCATTGACTAGATGAAGACAAGACACGTACCCGAGCAGAGACGCATCCAGCTAAAGCCATAGGAACAGTATACATAAGACTCGTTGTCTGAATCAAAATCCCAGTGGCAGCCACAGCAAGCTTAGGATTCTCCAAGTAACCACCCATTATAGTCACAATCTCATACCACCACCACTCCAAACATATCCCCAAACAACTCGGAACCGCCACTCTCATCAACGGTCCCAACCCTCCAAAGAACTCCACCGCCGACGACTGAGCCGCCGCCGCCACCGTACCCGCCATAGACCCACCAACTCTCTTCTGCAGCTTCCCGCTAGCCCAAACATAACCCACCAGAAGCCCAACCATGATCAAGTTCGTCACAACGGAAGCAGTCGCCACACCAGGAACACCCCATCGCTTCACCATCACCAGCCAATAGTTCAACGGCACGTGGAACGCCACGGCAGCTAACGTGCACCACATCATCGGTTTCGTCACACGCTGTGACCTTAGGTAAACCCGTAACGGCTGAAGCAGAGTGTTGGTCAAAAGATCGGGAAGCGCGTAGAGACAGTACTCGGCTGCTGTAGCGGTTATCTCCGGGTCTTGGCCCATGAACAGCATGATGGGCCCGAGGTTGACCCATAGGAGGCTGATGGGCACGGAGGCGATCAGGAGAATAACGACCATGCGGTGGAGAGAGAGCGTGAGGAGATCCCAGTTCTTGCTACCGAAGGCTTGGCTACACACTGGCTCGAGACCCGAGGCGAGGCCCACGAGGACAGAGTAGCCTGTGATGTTGGTGAAGCCGATCGAGAGAGCTCCTCCGGCGAGCTCGAGGCTACCGAGACGGCCGAGGAAGAGGACGGAGACGACGGCTCGTACGTAGACTAGACAGTTCATTGCTGTGATCGGTAAGACCATGGCCCAGAGCTCTTTAAGCTCTTCTATGACTTGAGGGAGAGTTGGGTGTTTATGGGAAGAGAAATCGTCTGTTTGGTTCTTTTCCTCCATTGATTCGATCAAACAGTGGTGTTTCTTGATGCAACAGAGCAAGAGGAAGCTCTGTGTACGTTACACAAGGAGGATAGAGGAAGACATGGGAGGGGGAGGGAAGGTTGCGAGCTTTACGGTGAAACAAGAGGAAGACGTGAAACAGGGGAGCTAGATAGAAAGGAAAGCGAAATAAGAAAAAGAAACGCAGAAAATAAAAGATCTGTTCGTTTGTCTCCTGAAAGTGATAGGAGGAAAGCTGCATTAAATAGAGGGAGTTGAATTTTTTTTTTTTAACGCACTTATGTGTTTATTAGTGATAAATTGTCAGCTAAAATCTTGTCGCCATCGCTAGGATCGATAACATTCCAGAGACAAAGCTGCAAATTCACAAAACATAAAAAAAAAAACACAAACAGTCAGTATTACTAAATATATCTAGTACATTTTGATTTTATTTGGCAATATGAATAGCAAACTTTAAAAATAGATTTGTTTAGAAATTTGGATATCAGTTTTAAAAAAGAGGTTTGTTTGGAAACTTGAATATAAGTTTTTTTTTAAAAAAGTGTTGTTTGGAACATGTATATTAAGAAAAAAGTATCTATCTATCTTATTAAAGTAGAAGTACCTTTTGATTTTGTTTGGCAGTATGAAGCAGACTTTAAAAATAGGTTTGTTTGAAAATTTGGATAATAGTTTTAAAAAAGAGATTTGTTTGAAAACTTGGATAGAAGTTTTTTAAAAAAGTTTTGTTTGGAACATGTATATTAAGAAAAAGGGTATCTATCTATCTTATTAAAGTAGAAGTACATTTTGATTTTGTTTGACAATATGAATAGCAGACTTTAAAAATAGATTTGTTTGGAATTTGGATAACAGTTTTAAAAAAGAGGTTTGTTTGGAAACTTGGATAACAGTTTTTTAAAAGAGTTTTGTTTGGAACATGTATATTAAGAAAAAAGTATATATCTTATTAAAGTAGAAATACTTTTTGATTTTGTTTGGCAATATGAATAGCAGACTTTAAAAATAGGTTTGATTCGAAATTTGGATAACAATTTTAGAAAAGAGATTTGTTTGGAAACTTGGATAGCAGTTTTTAAAAAGAGTTTTGTTTGGAACATATATTAAGAAAAAAAGTAATGGACTTATGTTATTAAGAAAATTTGGAAGTCTATTACCTAAAAATATATTTTGTTTAAAATAATCATAAAAAAAATTAAACATTATATACATATTTCAAATCAAAATAATAATTTAAAATTTATTTATATAAAAATGATTCAAAACTATACATATATTCAAAAACTGAATTTTACTAAAATATTTTCTAATAACCATTATTAAAAAAATGTTTTCAATATATATAAGAAAAATACAATACAAAGCCCAATTTCATATACCAACTTAAATTATGGTTTTTATATTTCACATTAATTTTTAAAAATATAATATATATGATTATTTATATCATGGTACGTATAAAATATTACTCCCTCCGTTTCGATTTAGTTGTCATTGTAGAGAAAAATTTTCGTTTCAAAATAAGTGTCGTTTTAGAGTTTCAATGCAAAATTTATCAATAAGATTTTCCATTTTATTTTTCTATTGGTTGAAATGTGGTTAGGTGTATAGGTAATTGTATTTTTATTTTGGAAATATGCAAAATCATATATTTTATTAATCTATGTGCATAAACCTAGAACGACAACTAAAATGAATCGGAGGGAGTATTAATTATATGATTACTTATATGATGGTATGTATAAAATACGATTAATTATATGATGACACATATATGATATATAATAGTGACTAGGGGTTGGACGTTCGGGTACCCATTCGGGTTCGATTCGGCTGTGTTTGGGTTTCGGATTTCCGGGGTCAAAGATTTCAGTCATATTCGGATATCTCTAAATTTTGGTTTGGGTTCGATTTAGATCTTTGCGGGTTCGGTTCGGATTCGAATAAGTCATTTAAATTATTTTAAAAAATTTTAAATTCATTATATACTTTAATTTTCTCAAAATCTATTAACAAAATAATATATTACATATAAATTTGAATATCATATGTTAGAATACCTAAATTTATTATATAAATTGAGTATACTTTAACTATTTTAGATATTTACTTTTGACTATTTGTATATATTTTCAAGTTGTTAAACCAACTGAAAAATATCATATATATATTGTGGACGTTTTTATATACTTTAAATCTAAAATATAATTAATATATATAAATATATAAATCTATTTTTGATACATTTGGGTACCCTAAATACTTCGGTTCGGATCAGATTCGGTTTTGGTTCTTTAAATACCAAAATTTTGAATAATTCAGATATTTAATCAATTTTGGTTCGGGTTTGTTACTACTTTTTCGGATCGGGATCAGTTTGGTTTTTCGTATTTGGGTTTTTTGCCCAGTTTTAGTATTGATATGAAAAAGTAAATAGTAACATATTTTTGAAAAAATATATCCGCGCGGATGCGCGGATCAGAATCTAATATACATTAAAAGAGCTAAGATACAAGACTCAAGCAATAAACAATCTTTACAAATTTTAAATGATAAATATTTTGAAAAAACTTGATTCAGAAAAATAAATCTTGAAGTTTTGTGTAGCTTTAATATGAAATAATGATAGTAAAGTATAAAAAATAAAAATAAATTTATTAAATTATTATTAATTTATTTTTATTAAAATATAATAAAAATAAATCTATAATCAAATTTTATTGTATTTATAATGTACGAAATCTGTAGTTATATTTATCTACAGTAGGAAATATTAACTAGCATTAATTGTAGTAATGTACATTTTTGTATCTCATGATAAATATTTTGAACTTGTTTGAGAAAACAAATCTTGAATTTTTAGGTATATTTAATAATTAATAATATTAGTAAATTATAAAAAATAAACTTAAACTATTAAATTATTATTAGTTATTTTTAAAAAAAAATCTACTCAACTAAATACATTTATAATCAAGGATTATTGTATCAATAATGTATCAAAAGCTGTTATTATATTTATCTATAATAGAAAAATATTAACTAGAACTAATTGTAATATATTCTTTTGTATCTCTTGATAAATATTTGAAAAAGAAACTTACAACAGAAAACAATCTTGAAGTTTTTGTGTATCATTAATAGTTAATTATAATAGTAAATTATAAAAATAAACTCCAATTTATTAAATTAATGGTAATTTTTTAAAAAATTAACCAACAAAATACATTTATAGTCAATTTTTATGTATTAATATGAAAAGCTGCAGCTATATTTATCTATAATAGAAAAATTTTAACTAGAATCAACTGTAGTAACTGATGTATATTTTTGTATCTCATGAAAAAAACTTATTTCAGCAAAAAAGTCTTGAAGTTTTAATATATCTTTAATAGTAAATTATAATAATTGAAATTTATTAAATTAGTATTATTATTTTTTAAATTATAATCAACAATATACATTTATAATCAAGTTTTATTGTATTAGTAATGTATTAAAATGTAATTATATTTATCTATAATAGAAAGATATATTAACTAGAATCAATTATAGTAAATGATGTATTATTTTTGTATCTGATGATTAATATTTTTTTTTAAAAAACTTGTTTCAGAAAAACACTTGAAGTTTATGTAGCTTTACTAGTTAATAATAATATTAAATTATAAGATATTAAAACTTAAATTTATTAAATTATTATTAGTTTGATTTTTACAAAATTTATAATCAAAAAATACATTTATAATCAATTTTTATTGTATTAATAACGTATGAAAAGCCGTAATTATATTTATCTATAATAGAAATTTTAGTTAGAATTTATTTATTTTTTTGAAAAAAGGTTAAACCCGGATCTGTTGATGTAAGATGTCTGCCCTGTAGTAGTTGCTGACGTAGTTGCTGTAGCAGACGTCGTGCTAAGTGGTGAAGACCATATGGAGTCGAGATGCTGAGCTGGAGTCGTGTAGACTTGGAGAGCAAGCGTGTATCTTAGAGATATGGAAAGAGGAATAAACTTGAGGAGCAAGTTTATGACTTAAAGAAAGAGGAATAAGTGCATTCCAAGAAAAGGAAAGTTGCACTTATTGATATGGAAGATGTTCATATTGTGGGTTCCTTGGAGACTAGGGTTTCGGGAACGTGGAGACTAATATAAGATAGCTATGGGGTCGTTTGTAGAGAGACAGAGACACAGAGGCTGATCTTATAGAGAGAGAGAAGCTCTTGGAGGTGTTCTTGGGTCGTGCTGAAGCAGTGGCTGAAGTACTTGATGGTGGAGAGACATAAGCGGGTAGCTTAGGAATCTTTCAGTACCAGCTGTTAGGGTGTTAACAGGCTAGCGAGGCTGATTAAGCAGAACTTGTAATTGAGTGTACAAGACGATTTCTAATAAAAGCTATTGGGTGTGCTTGTGTATTTTGTCTCTCTTGATTTACCTTCTGCAGTACTATTGTGGTGTCGTCTTTGCACGATCTATTAAAGACACATACCTAACTTCCAGGTGAGAGGTGCAGTCCACGGATAGACTCTCTCCCGGATACTCAAATAGACTGAAAAGCAGTAGTCCACATCCGTGTGAGTGATCAGAAAAATGTGACTTAGTTTTCCATGGCAGGTAGATCAAACCCGAAACGTGGTGACATCCCAAACCCTTTCTCTTACCACTTGATCACAAACTCCTGGTCTTTAGTTAGAATTTATTGTAGTAACTGATTATATTTTTTGTATCTTATGATTTAAATTCTTTAATAAATTCATTGATAACAAAAAAAAAATTTCTGCTCTATGCCGCCAATCACAATACAAACAAAATGTACAAAGTAAAACTAATGATAAGATTTATCAAAAAAAAAAAACTAATGATAAGATGACTAACATACAACATATAGGAGTCTCGTTTATTGGACGAGATTTTTCACTCACTTTATACATTTTCCCAAACAAACTCTTTCCAGTGGAATGCGCCTAACTAAAATATCAAAGAGTTTTCGGGGAAAAATATTTTATTCTTATTTGAGGAAACTTTTGAGATATTTTACGTGCGTAGAGTAACCTCAGCTGATAACCATTCGAAGACTTTTTTTTTTTTTGAAAAAGAACCATTCGAAGACTTATGCGGATGAAACCTGCACCTTATTTCTCCTAAAGGTTGAGTGCTTATCCGAAATTAAACTAGTATTTCAAATATCCTAAATACGCTTACCTGATGCATAAACTACATATGCAAAAGACCTACTATATCGAATAATCAAGATTATCAAATGAAAAGCCGTGAAATGGAACATGTTAATATGTACAATATCGAATAATAGATACATAATTTTAGGAAAGGAGGAATAGTCGGACTCAATAATGGACAAACCAATATGAAAAAAGAAATAGAAAATAAATATTGATATCTGCAATACATCACTGTTTTATGATAACCATTTGCCGAGATAGGAATAAAGAAAACCAAAAATGGTGGGGTGTCTGAGTCAATTAAGGAAAGGTAGGTCGAAATAATCCCGTTGCTATGATTATAATTGTTTTAAAGAAATGATCTAAATTTGATTTTACTAATTAAAAGAACATAGCCATTTCTATGTGTGTTTCACTGGTTCGGTTTGTAAGCTATAATTTGATAAGGACCACACTCAAACTTTCCTATGTATTCTACTCCAATAACATATGATAATACAATATTTACTGTATTTTTATCAAATAATACTCTCTTTATTTTTGAATACTTGATTTACAGAAATAATTTCATTCCAACAAATAGATAAAGTTTTAAAATTTTGATGTAAATTTTATTAATCTTTGTTATAATACCTTTTGTATTGATTGTTTTATTACTGGTTAAATTATGGTTATATTGATAATTAATGATGATTTTATTTATAAAATATAAATATACATATTTTAAAAATATTTATATGCATATTCATAAAATAGTCACCTAATGAAAAACGGATAAAATAATAAATTTTATAGGTTACATATGTTAAGGATATTTTAATGTATGTCCAAAATATTTAAGCTGGCATTGTTAATTTCATTGAATGATTTTATTAAAAACCCCATTAAATGTGTTAACAGAAAAATGTATCACCTAGCTTGAGTTCAACGTTAGTGTCTGTGTTGTGAATCTTGTGATTTCGTATGAAATCAGAACTGGTCCAGACATACTAACTGATAACATTCGTCTCGACATCCAAAATTTGTTTAATAATAACTGGTGTATATTTTTTTTTCCTGGAAACAGGAGGTGGTCTGATGCTATTTGTAGATTATTAATTTATAGTACCATAAACTAGTTTTTTTTGGTGTAAATGTTAAAATTCATACCAAGGCTTTTCTTTTACATTGTTTGTGGAGGACCACTTATTACAACAAGGAAAACAGAGCAAACAGTTACAAGTAAATCCAAACGGCTAAGGGTCTGGAGGCGGTAAGCGGAAGTAGACGAGCAGGGGAGACGGGGAGGAGTCAGAAGATGGTGAGAGGGAGATGAGACGATCACGCATCAGGCGATCGACGCGCACTATCACTCCGGCTTCAGTCGTAGACGTATACTGGAAGATGCGGAAGTTCCTCTCTCTCCAAATGCAGTAGATGATGCATTGCGTCAAGAGCTTAATCACAGCAGACAAAGAACCAGAAGAGGTGACCCGCTGAGTAGAGATAAATCCTGCGACATCTTGAAGAGAAAGAGGAGGCGATGGAATGACTTGGCCGCAAAAGCGAGACCAGATAGCTGTAGCAAAAGGACATCGGAAGAAGATGTGCTGATGAGATTCTTGGTCCACAGAACATAGAGCGCACTGCAGAGGAACCGGAAGTCCCCATGAAGCAAGCCTGTCCCGAGTTGGCAGTCTGGATAGCATAGCCATCCAAGTGATGAACGAACATCTTGGGATTTCTTCCTTAAACCATACCATCGAGTACCAATGAACTGTAGGAGCTGTCTCGCGGATAGAGTGCCAAGTTGCCTTAGTGGAGAACTTAGGAACAAAATGACCCTCCCCGTTACGCCATAAGTATCTATCGACGCCTCTGTCTGGTGTTGGAGGAGCCATAGTTGATAGGACAATTTGAAGTGTCTCAGCAACGTCCGATCTTGCTGGGGGTAGGGACCATTCGCCGTTAGCAGTTGCCTCAGCGACAGTAGCGTCGAGTCTAATCTGGAGTTCACGCGGTCCTCTATGACCGAAAGCTTCTATCAAAGGTCCTAGATCAGTCCAGAAATCAAACCAAAAGCTGGCTGCTCTACCATCCCCAATACTGCATCTAAGAAACCCTGCGACGGTCTCTTTGATTCTGATCATATCCTTCACAGTGGGTGACAGCCTCTGTGAGTCTAGAACAGCCCAATAACATCGCCTAGCAAACACATTAGCCTGCAACCACGCAACCCACAAGGATCCTGACTCAGAGAACATATTCCACACTCTTTTGAGGGCGAATACTTTCTCGAATTCCTCCAGTCTTCGCAGTCCCAAACCCCCCTCCTTCTTAGGCTTACAGATACTTTCCCAGCTAATACGAGCCCCAGACCCCGAAGACGCCCTGTTTTTCCAGAGAAAAGCACAACACAAGGAGTCGACTTTCTCGTAAAATCTCTTAGGCAGCGCAAAAATGGAACTCCAAAAATTGACCATTCCATACATTACTGAAGCCAGCAGTCTTACCTTCCCCGCAAAAGATAAGGTTTTCACGGTCCAGGAATGCAATTTCGAGGTAATTCTTTCCAAAAACGGTTGCAATGTAGCCATGCTTATTCTACTTGGGTTAAGAGGTAAACCCAAATATCTGGTTGGAAATCTTCCCAGCGCAACTTCAGTGATATCACTCAAGACCTGGCATTCCGTTACTGAATATCCGCCAAAGAAGATCTCCGACTTTGCTGCATTCATATCTAAACCCGTCCAGTCTTTGAAAGCCGCAAGAACCTTCTTAATACCGGTTAAAGAGTGGCGAGAACCATCCGAGAAGATAAGTAGATCGTCTGCAAAGAGCAGGTGAGTAATCCTCGGCTCATGACACCTAGGATGCAATCTGATCTCGCCCGCAATCACCGCTTCCTCCAGCATACGAGACAAAACTTCCATAGCCAGAATGAAGAGATATGGAGAGATTGAGTCTCCTTGTCTCAGCCCTTTTCTTCCCGGAAAGAAGCCCGCGAGTTCTCCATTAATAGAAACCGAGAACCGTGGAGATGTGATGCACTCCTTTATCCAAGTAACATATAAGGGAGGGAAGACCTGAGCCTCCAGAATTTTTACCACAAAATCCCAGGATAGAGTATCAAATGCCTTTCTGATATCTACTTTCAGCATGCAACTCCGAGGGCAAGATGAAGAATTATAATTTCTGATCAGCTCAGAGGCGAGTAATACATTCTCTCCAAGACTTCTACCCTTTAGAAAAGCTGCCTGGTTCATCGAGATGCTCTTCTGGAGAATTGGTTTGATTCTGTTCGCAATTATTTTTGTAATAATCTTGTAGACCAAATTGCAGCAGCTGATAGGTCTAAACTCACCAAGCTTAATTGCAGAATCTGTCTTCGGAATAAGAACGATGGTGGTAGTATTCAGATCCTTCAGAAGCCTGCCATTTCGAAAGAATTCTTCAATAGCTGAAATTACATCAGCCCCGACAGTGTCCCAAGAAGCTCGCAGAAACTCAATACAATACCCGTCAGGCCCCGGACTCTTGTTCAGAGGCATAGTATCGATCGTTCCTTTAATTTCGGTTGCCAGGACCTGTCTCTTCAGATAATCTTGCTGGATATCAGAGCACCTGAACGGAAGTAGATCCTGCAGTGTCTCCACTGCAACGGGAGAAACAGGCAATTCAGTCTCTCCAAGTATATTTGTGAAGTATTCGGCCGCATGAGACTTGATCTCTTCTGAGGTACCCAAAAAATTTCCCTGCTCGTCTCTGAGGTAATGAATGTGGTTTCGAGAATTCCTCTGGGTAACAGAATTATGGTAAAACGTGGTATTCCTGTCTCCCACATCCGCCCACCTGACTCGAGACCTCTGCCTAAAGAACTTGTGCTCCGCATTGAGAAGAACGTTAAGCTTTTCTCTTTCTCTATGTTCCTCCCTTGCAAGTGCTGGCTCAGGCCGTGTCAGGAGTACTCTCTGCAGGATCTCAACCTTAGATGTTTGCTCCTTCACTCTTGTCGAGATACCACTGAAGTGCCTTGAGTTAATTTTCCTCAACTCTTTTTTCAAGGTCTTCATCGTCCTGACTAACTTGAACTGGTTTGAACCGATGATAGTCCCAGGATTCCAAGCTGCTGCTACAACTGATGGGTACTCCGGGTGATCGATGATATGATGATAGAACTTAAAGGGCTTCCGAGAGTATCGCCGTAAGGAGGGCATCTTGAAAATACAAGGAGCGTGGTCCGATTGTCCAGGATCACCAAACTCAGCAAAAGCATCAGGAAAACGGGAAGCCCAAATCAGATTAACGAGAGCATGATCTATCTTCTTTGACACTGGAGCCTCTTCATTATTGTTCATCCAAGAGAAAGGAGCTCCTTTGGCTGGAGCCTCAAAAAGCTCTGCATCCTGCAACGCCAAGTTCATATCTTCCATACCATCAGTGTCTACTACTCTCTGCGGGTAGGCGGAGTGGTTAGCTAGCCTCAAGATCTGATTAAAATCACCCACTACTGCCCAAGGAGATTGTAGCATCGAAGGGGTGTCATGAATGTCAACCAAATCGTTCCACAAAGTCTGCCTGTCGCTAACAACATTCAGACCATACACAAAAGTGATAGTGAGATTTACATTCTCCGCCATTATGTAGATCCCACAAGTTACCGCTTGCTCTGTGGCCTTGTATATAAAGACCGAGACCGAAGGGTCCCAAACAACAACTATCCGACCAGCATTATGATGCTCATAATTACCAAAAAACTTCCAACCTCGTGGAATTGCGCTGCGAATCCTCTCTTCGTTACTACTCTGAATGTGCGTCTCAAGAAAGGCACCAAAAAGAGGTCTATTATACGTTATCCAATCCTTAACAAAAGTGTGGCGTCTATCACTGTTCAGTCCACGAACGTTCCACGCAAAAAACATCGACATAAATAACTATTGGGGGTTTTTGGCCTTGCGGCCACGCTTCCCGTTGGTAACCAGGAAGAAGGGATTTCCGGGATCGTCGGAAGACTGCCCCGAGTTTTTCAATTTGCTAACAGCCTTATTCTGGTGCACTTGTTGCCGCTCTGGACCACCATTCTGAATATCCAACTTAACCTCCGCTACTAATGCATTCCCGACACTTCCATCCAAGACAGGGGCGCTTCTCTCTCCCGAGGCCAGCCTGTCTGTTACCTTCTCTCCAATCCTGCCTTGCAACTGCTTGTCCACTGCCAGTTCCCCTTCCTCAAGGTCCTCCATATCTGCCCAATTCTCGGTGCCTGAGGAAGCCAAAGCCTTGGGGGGAATCAGCGAGCGACCTTGTCTGGAGCTGATACTGATCTTACTTTTACCTGCAGGACTGATAGATCTCTTTCTAAAGGGACTAGCCGGGGGGACATGTGTTCTACATTTCTCCTGCAGATGCCCAAACTTCTTACATAGCTCACACTTCATGGGGAGCCATGGATAACTCACCTCAATCGTTGTCTCCTTCCCATTAGAAAACCCAGAAATGATTTTCCTTGGTAATGGCTTAGTAAGATCCACCCTGACATACATTTTAGCAACCTTGAAATTTTCTTTAGGCTCTGTTTCTGGGTACAGAGAAACCGGTTTCCCCACCGCTGTGGCCAATCTACTCAGACTTTCCTGATTGAAGAGTAAGTAGGGTACATTCCTGAGCTCCACCGGGACTACTGCCTGTGTTAACGGAGCTTCATCCGGGGTGAAATCTGGAGACCACGTAGCCACGAACATAGGATATCCAGCAACGTTCCAGCAAGTACGCGATAGCAGGAATTCCCTGGTTTTAGCATTGGTGACCTTCAGTAGGTATTCTCCTTCACCCACATTATGGACAAATATTCTCGGCCCGGATTTTGCCCAAAGAGCATTTACTACTCCAATAATGCGACCCATGGCAGGCCAATCCCCATGGAATCTAGCATATATAAACTCCTTGAACTCCTCCTTTGCAGCCGCAATGTTATCATCAGGAATCAAGACAAACGGCACTCCGGAAACATGTTCCGATGGAGTTCCAACCTCCTCTAGTTCCGCTGAAGCTTTCAAGAGGCTAGCATAGCTCTTCGACTCCTTCTGTCTCTCAGGGGACTCACCTAAAGGCTCCTCCATAGGGAGCGCGTTAGAACATTTTGGTGTCAAGCAGACAACACCTACCTCCTCCGCATTAGTGGGAGTAGAATCCTCCAAAGTCAGCTGGATTTCCGACGAAGGTCCAGACGAATTCGTAGCAGCAGCAGAGCTAGAGCCCTCCTGAGATGCAAAATCTTCCTCCGTAATACACGGTAGAACAGACCCAATAGCCACCTCGGTGACAATTTCAGCAACGGAGCGATCTGCACCGGCGATTTGAGACTTGTTCTTCAACGATTTTACAGAGGCCGACTGTTTAGAGACGGCTTGAAAACGAGCCATCTTTGAGGACCCTCGGATGGCGTTGCGACGCTTCTTCTTAGGGGGCATAACGAACAGCAGAAAGAGAGAAAAAGGGGAAGAAATTCTCGCCGGAACGGCGTGAGGCCGCCCGACGGTTTGCGGTGGATCTAGGGTTACGGGAGTCGCACTATCGCCTTTTCAGGAGAGAACCATAAACTAGTTAAACATATATGTATTGATTATTTATTATTCAATCCGTAATTGTTTTAAGTTCCATTAATTTTAGAACAAGACCGGTCCTATATAAAATCATTAACCATGCTATTGTGAGGCTGTGTAAAGTCCGACCAATACATATGCTAGCTCTCGTGTAGTTTAGAACATAGTTTTGCCGGGACTGAAAATTAGCAGGGTGAATGAGAAAGGCTCCAACGGTGCGGTACAAGATTCCGATCATGGGTGAAAGTTGAGACGATCAGCTAGCTTTATATCATCCGAATAGACGATCACGCAATTCCAGAATGTAGAAGTCGATTCTTAACAAAAACATGAACTAGTGAAACAAAGGCAAACAATAAAACATATTCCAGATATTTTTTGTTTTTGTTTTGAAGATAATCTATTAAATCCATAATAAAATTTGCAAGCTATAATTGTAGAAAAAGTTTGACCTGTAAAATCAAGCATACATTTGAGCTAGTAGTAATATGGCATTAAGAGGATCACGGCCGCTACAGCCTTGACGACCCTGATTTTGTAAGCCATTTACCATATTCAAACTATTTTCAGCAAGTAAAACTTACGCTCGATTCATACGAACTTTGTTTAATCAATGGTCTATAATTACCAAAAAATGTAACAAATATCCAAAATATAGTGTTATAAATCCAGCCACTTTTGTTTCTTATACTTTAATAAAAATTGATATATTGAGAATTTAATGACATAAAATTTGATAGATTGAGAACTTTTTTCAACTCACGGTGACACGTTTTTTTTTCAATCAACTGTGAGTCTGTGACACGTTTTCTATCCATCATGTAGCAGTATTACACTATACTGCGTTTTTCTTTTTCTTTTTTTTTTTTTTTTTTTTTTAAGAAAACTTTTTGTTCTTACGAAACTTTAAACTAGCAAATCAGAGTCTAACACGATTTCTATACCATTATATTTCCGTCCCTGTTTACAGATTGGTTATAAATGTATTTTCAGGGTTATACTATTTGTTGACTTACTTTAAGTTAAACTGTGAAATACAAATGAATTAAAACAATAATTTGACTAAAAAGGAGTATACAAGATGCTGCAAACAAAAGTCTATTATTTTGTAACGGAAGAGTTATCGACAGTGAATAGTGATTCATACTTTTTGTTTAATTACATGGAATTTCTTATAATTTTTATATGTAAGATTGCAGCATGTTCTTTTCAAATGAAAGCTATATATATATATTCGAGTATCCTCTTATTTTATGATCAGAGACGTCTTAATTAGAATAATCTAAAAATTAATACTAGTTTACAGTTTCATCAAAATAAGTTAGCAACTGGCGTGACATATATGTTTATGTACAACAATACATATTTTATGTTTAACATACATCATTCAGTATTTAGCAAAAAAGAAAAAAACATACTTCGTTCAATTAAAATATGGAAAGTTGTTTTGAGTTGGCCTGATTTATTATTTCAATCTATTGGTTATACCTGTAGAAACTTCTCTATCAAATTAAAAAAAAAAAACAAATACCTATTCGAATGTAACAAATACTTCATCACAAATTAACATTCATTGCTCTGGGAATTTGATTATTAGACTGACAAGAAGCTAGGGAACCGCAAGAGTTTAAAGATTTTACAATGCAAGAATTGATACATCTGGGGATGGGAGAGAGAGATTGCACGTGTGCAGCCGCATGACAAAATAAGTGAGGGCACTAAGTCAGATATTTCTCTATTATTAGAGATATGTCACATAAATGTTACAAGTTGGGATACCAGAAAAGGACTAACAAAAACAAGTTTATTTTATTTCTTCTTTATTTTACAAGAAATTCGTTGTCAAAAACATATTGTATTTATTATTTTAGACTTGACAAGAATATTTGTTTTTTTCAAATAATTTTAGAAAACAAGTTCTTCAACTAAATATATGTCATGAAATTTACACATGTGGTTGGGGCTTAAACATATGAAATTGGAGTGAGAAAAACGTTATATAAGTTTCAATCCCTTAAATGTGAATCGTTGAGAACATCACTTTGTAGATTCCTCGTCCAAGTGTTTGTCGAGAAAATTATTTCACTTGATTTTGGATAGTGTTCAGAGTTTCTTTAATGAAAAAATATATAATAATTTATAGTCTATGTTAAAAAATTTGAAATGTATATATCAGTGATGTGATAATCATTAAAAATATATTTAGAAACTTAAAATTTTCATTTTTAGTTTGTTGTAAACTAGTGCAAAAATATATCTTCCACATGGCTAAAAATGATTCTTGTAGTCTCAACTCAGCGAATACAGTCTATAGCCCTTGCATATTGATTTGTTTATATCAGTTTTCAGGAAGATATGTTCATCAACTTGATTTATTTATATCAGTTTTCAAGAAGATATGTTCATCAGCTCGATATATGGTAAAATTGTTAATGACTGACTCTTGATAGCCATTATAAACGTTTTAGATGATAAGAATATGCGGATTTTACATGTAAGAAAAAAGATTATTTTAAGTTTTGGTTCACCACTTATCTCAATTAAGAAAATTGTTGGCAATTGCTAAACAATCTCGCATGTTTTTCTACCGCAAGTGTTACTAGAATGTTTTTTTAACCAAAATAAATCATGGTAACTTATATTAGTTCTTGAAACATGTAAAACTTGAAGTATTCTTCTAATTTAAAGCATCCACAACTACGAAGTGGAAATTCATAATAGAGAGCTATAGCTAGTTTGGTTCAGACTATGGTTTCTTTCGAAATATAGGGCAAATAACCACTCTAATTCAACCGCTTGACTACAATCACTTAGTTTCGAATATTACTATTTACTTTGATGCTAGAATATAATATGAGAACAATGAAATGTAGTCAATTACAAATTTAAGTTTTTGGTTGAGAATATCATGTGATAAAAAATCTTAAGTAAATTCAATACTTATGTTTCACTTTTTTTTAAAAAAAATCAACGCTTGTATATCTATATCATTTAAATGATCAAATCATATGTTGGAATAGTTTGAACTCTATAATGATTTATACAATTGTTTAATTGAGAATCTTAATTTTTCGTCTAATCTAGTCTTTATTTAACTTCAAAGTTATGCTGCTTTAAGTTTCGAACAAAACCTTTAACAATGCGATAAGACGCTCAAAACATGCCTATAAGTCACTAGTCATCACAGGACAACACCAACTAAATTGATGTTAATCCATTCAAGGATTTCTTTTACATTTTATATGTTAAATAAAGAATTGAAAGACAAAATGCACGTACGGCTACCCATAATCCCAGAAGAAGATAGTGACGGGTCCGATAATACGACACGATCACTATGTTTCTTAAAACATCACTATCACTTAAATTAATCTGATGTTTTGGCTTTATAGGCATTTGTTTATATATCGGCTTGTCGATCATAGTATCAATATAGAGTTATTAAAACAAATCAACCAAAGCATGTGTCTTCGGAATTCAACATAAAATTATATTGTTAGTGACTCGTACATCATAACAAGAGAGGTTGATGCCTCGTGGCCAATACGAAGGGGCTAAAGTTTCACAATCATACATACTGACATTTATGTAAATATTATAATTCTCCAATCAATTGAACTAGTTTTTAAAATTTTCATTTCGTCCTAGTATCAATTTCAGCAACAAATTAATTCGAATAAAATAAGGTTCATATGTCAGTAATTTACTATGTCTAGGGAAGAATCTTGGATAGGGAGACGGGGAATTGAAATTGGTCGTGTGAGTGTATTGTAGATTGTATTACATAATCACAAAGTAATTCTTTTGAACTTTTATAATCACATAAAGTTTCTTCGTGATTATATTATATAGTTTTATGTGTGGCTTATATGCGACAACTGAGTATCGTTATAAGAGAACAGATGCATTTATTTAATTTTACCAAATGGCAGACAACACATTCCTTTCGTTTAAAGCTTTATGAAAGTAGATTCCTATATTTTGGTACAACCTTATTCTTCTAACCTCTGATATTCCGCATTTTCTGATAAAATAACTATTTAGATATAAATCTACCTTTAGTGATGTCTTTTGTTATATACCAAGAAGAATTAGTGTAGTAGACAAATAACCCATCTATTTTCACAAATAAATAAAAAGTAGATTTTTTTTATATTTTTGTTTTATTAAAAAAAATCTGATGATTAATATTCCCGTTTCATACTTATTAATAAAATATATTAAAACTTAGTTATTAATATATATAGTTTTTTATAATTTTATATTTCTTATATTTAAACTAATAATTTTTTAAAAAGTTATAATTAATGTTTTTGAAGTTCACAATTTTTATTATTAGTTGACAAAAAATGAATCGAAAATATAAAAATACATCTTTTTGTAACAATATTTTTCCTAAAATATTTATCTTTTTGGAACAGAGAGTAGTGAAATAGAGGGAATCATGAGAAGTTAGGATTAACAGTCAAACTTTCATTTTGTCCAGAATGATTTTTTTTATTATTATCCGTTATGCATTTCATTTAGAAAAAGTATATTAATCATGATTAGTTTGATTAGTTGTATACTATTTTAATAAGTAGTTAACTGGAATCATTTTGAAAATTGTATATCAAGTTTTTCATTATATATAGCTTATTCTGTAAATTAGCTTTCTCCATTTAATCTAAGACTAGATTTTGATCTGCGGTTTTAAAGCGCATGATTACTTTTATTTAACAAATATTTAATAGAAATTATAATTTTATATTATTAATATATTTTGCAAAATTTATATTTTTAAAGGTGGGCTAAACATTTGTGTTTATGAAAAAAATATGGCCCACAACATATACTATTTTAATTAAAATAACTGAAATTAGATGAGAACAAACTATTAAAATTACAATTTTAATTTTGTTCTAACTGCATAATTTAGTTTTCGATCTTAAATTTCTGAATTAAAGGTGAAATTTATTTGGTGATCAATAATAAATTTATCGTTTGTGTTTGTGAAAAATAATTTGAAATATATATTCCATAGTTCTATGTATATGTTTTCGGTTGTAACCCGTTTTATGACGTGAAATTTTTTTTTAAATATTTTATTTTTAATAAGAATATTTTAAATTAAATTAGTATTATATGAACTTATATTTAAAATAATGCAAAACTGAAATTCAATAACATATTTTAACCCAGTTCATTTGGTAATAATTTTCTAATATGTTTTATTTAACGTATTTGTACTTGATTAATATTTTAAACATGTATCTATTTAAATTTGATAATATGATATTTTGGACTGCAGCCTATGTTTTTTACTATAATTTTATTTTATAATGTTTTATGTTTGGATTTACTTAAAATAATTAGAAATATATCCCATAGCCATATTTATATATTATTAGGTTGTAACCCGTTTATAACGTGAGATTGAAAAAAATAATATTATTTTTAATAATAATATTATAAATTTAATCAGTATTACATTAATTTATATTTTAAATATTATAAAATTGAAATTCGTAAATATATTTTTAACCAATTTCGTTTGGTACATTTTTATAATGATCTTCTAATAATTTTTAAATATGTTTGTTCAACCCATTTGTACTTGATTAATATTTTAAACATGTATTTATATGGCCTTTTTGACTGCAGCTTATTTTTTTCTAAAGTTTTTATCTGTGGATTTACTAAAAAGATTTGTGTTAAAATTAGTCTACAATATTTCTCACCTCTTTTCAGCTCCTATTGATATGGTTGTTCGGGTGGGCGTTCGGGTAACCATTCGGGTTTGGTACGGGTCTATTCGGGTTTCGGGTTTTCGGAGTCAAATATTTCAGCCCCATTCGGGTATTTTTAAATTTCGGTTTGGATTCGGTTCGGATCTTTGCGGGTTCGGTTCGGGTTCGGATAACCCATTTAAATTATTATTAAAATTTTAAAGTTCATTATATACTTTATTTTTTAAAAATCTATAAACAAAATAATGTATTACATATAAATTTTAAAAACATATGTCAAAATACGTAAACCTAACATATAAATTGATTTTGTTTTAATATTTGGATAGAAAATCAATAGATATTTAAGTATTTTTGGTGTTTTGAGTATAATTTAGCTATTTTATACATTTACTTTTGACTATTTGTATATATTTTCGAGTATTTTGGAAAACCTAAAAGTATCTTATATATTTTAGATGTTTTTAATATACATTATAACTAAAAACAATTAATATTATTAGGTATATAAATCTATTTCGGATACATTCGGGTACCCGAAATACTTCGGTTCGGATCGGGTTCGGTTTCGGTTTTTTAAATCCCAAAATTTTGAACCCATTCGAATATTTATTCAATTTCGGTTCGGATTCGGTGCTACTTTTTCGGATCGGATTCGGTTTGGTTCTTCAGATTCGGGTTTTTGCCCAGCCCTAGTTGTATCGGATGTGTATTGGCCTTACTCCGTTTTGGTTTGTAAATAAATAGACATATGTTTGAACTAATAACCTGTAGACTTATCTCACTAATAAAAAAAAAAGAGAGTTAATACCTGTAGCAAATAGCGCCAAAGAAATGCTTGTATATATAGGTAGAGAAGATATCGTAATAATCACATATATTGAGCAGCAAGATAATTTAAGTTATGTGAAAATAAATCTTCTGATTTAGTATATTCGATAGTGATGCTCAAAAAACTTCTGATTTTCTTGTTGTTAATTTTTATATTTTGGTTGGAACAGGAAGGCTAGATTAATGGAGTTTTGATAGTATAGATATGTTGAATATTTTCAACTAAGATGATAGGCCTAGTATTTAGAATATCTGCATTTAATAATAGAGTTAGAAAAAAAATTATGTATTTATGTTCAAATATAATTTACATTTTGGCTGGAATAGCCGAATAGGAAGGCTAAATTATTGGAGTAATTTTTTTTATTAATATTGAATATATATGTGTCCATATTTGTAGGTTAATGTTTTTTTTAATAGATGAGTGAAAAATAATTAAGTAAAAATGATTCTGGGTTTCGTAAATTAGGGGTTATTGACTTATAATTATGATTTTGTGCTATACATATTGATGTAATATTATGTTATACATAAGAATATGATCTCTTTCATACTATACATGTAAAGATGTGAAGCTTCAAAATATATACCTAAGATTCTGTATATATACTATAGTTAGAATTTTGGAATTTAGATTAGTGTAGCATGTAAAACACATTAAGCTTTATACTGATGTAATAGTTTGTTTGAAGAATACCTTCAAATGTTGAATCGTGAATCTTAAAACAGATTGATGGTGCTTGAGAAGTATATAAAAAACAATGTCATATAGTAAAACGTATAGCCACGATATTATCAATATTATAAAGGACAATTAAACATTATTAATTAACTAAAGAAATGGATAATATATGCATTTAAATAAAAGCAATGATTTTTAAATAATCAAAAGCAGCGATTCTGGAAGAAAATAAAAACATTAAATAAAAAGCATATGTTTATAATAATTCAGTGGCAGAGAATGGTAAATTTTTTTGAAACAGAAGGGCACCTCAAAAAAGGCCTTCGGTTTTAATAGTATTGATTCAACTATAAATTTGTTGTATAATCTCTCTGAAAGAAAAAATTTGGAAGAAAAAAGAACATCTTTGAATTTTGAATATCAATCCTTCCTAAATAATCTAAAATTTGAAAATATCATATTTTATCATTTTTACTTCTAAATAAGTCACTAACTGAACTCATTTTCTGTAGTAATCAGATTTTTTTGCCTTCAGTAGACTGAACAGTTATCGTTTGTCTTATTGATAGAACGATTAACGATATGAACTACTCCATCCGTTTCAAAATGATATATGTTTTAGAAAAAAAATTGTTTCTAAAAGATACATATTTTACATTTTCAATGTATCTAATAATGATAAATCGTAAATTTCAAATACATTAATTATGTTTATTGAATTTTGATTGGCTAAAAATTATGGAAAATGTATAATTATGGAAAATAATGGATTTATAATAAGAGTTTACTAATTTTCTTAATGCGTGAAAACTTTAAAACAGGAGTATATTATTTTGAAACAAATGGAATCTTAAATTTTGGAAAACAACACGTAATAAAATAATAGGACCCTACAGTATTAGTATAAGAATGAGCGATCGTATTCAGCTCCATTATGATAAAGGTGAATGCTAAGCTAGTTAGGTATGGAATAGAATATATATTCGATTATTGGCACACTAAAAAGTTACTATCGAGCATCGACGCACATATATTTTTTTTTTTTTTTTTTTTTTGCTAACCGAGTATCCTGGCCCCACCGAGATGGTCCAGACTAGAGACCGAAGTGAGCAAGGACGCTGCCAGGGCGTCACCATGTGGCTCACCGTGTAACGGTCTTCGGTCTCGGATGCTGCAGCCCATATGTAAATTCTGCAGTGGCCAAGACTCGAACCCAGGGACGCACATATATTCGAAGGTAAAAAAAATGTATTTTCAAAAAAGAGACAAACTTCGTACTCGTCGATACGGGTGGGCACGGATCGAATAACCCTGTAATTTTTGGTATTTGTGATTTGCTTCGCATCTTACGGATATCTAATTTTCTGATTTGCTTTGCTTCGGAAAAATACGGATATTCGATTTTTCGGATATTCAAAATTTTTTTTGGATATTTGCTAATAATTACGGATATTTATGGATATCTTATATACTTTGTTTAACACAAGTAAATTTAGAAAAAACTATACATGTTTATTTTTTTAAAAAAATTATATAATATTAAACCAAAAGTGAAAATTAGTGTAACTATATGTTCCATACTTTTTATAATGAAATATTTATTTGATAAAACATAGAATTTTAGAAAATTGTAGTTTTTATAAGCATTTTATAACCATTTCTTAATTTAATAGTTTATACGTATTTTATAAATAACAAAATTATATGTTAAAATAAATACTTATATAAAATTATACATTCAAACATAATATTTAATTGTAGATATACATGTTTTATGAACGGATCGACTTTAACGGATATTAATTTGTGATTTGCTTCAACTTTAACGAATATTAATTTTTAATATTTGCTTTGCTTCGAAAAATTACAGATATTTGAATTTTTCAGATCGAATCGAAACGAATAACGAATCAAATCAAATTTAACGGATAAAATGTTCAGCCCTACTCGTCGACATCTCCGTATTTGAATTTCGTTTGTTATAAATTTTATAATAATAAAATAATAATAAAAATTGGATGAGTTATAAGTCAAACTTCTAGGAATTTGGTAGTTAATTAAGTGCATCACGTTAGTCTAAGTGTTTTATTTTATATTTTATTCGGGATTAAGTCTAAGATCAATAAATAATTTTTAACTTGCACTTTTTATAAAATCCAGTCATACTTTTTCTTGTTAGAAGAAATGTTTTTTCTTTGAAAAAAATGATATTTTTTTTTATAACTACAAGGAAAATTAAAAATTGGTAACAGCACAATGGTAGATTGTAGATAAGTGAGGCTTTTGGGTGTGATTCAGTAAATTAATAGCATGATATAATGTAACGTAGCGTTTTTTTTTTGTAGCAACGTAACATAGCGTATTATCGGGTAAAATAACATGATAATGGTTAAAACACGTAGGAAACCCATATCATCAGATAATAGACGATAATAACACACATTTGGTTTTAACTGAAACGATGGATGTTGAAAAAAAAAACTGAAGCAATGGATAATAGCATCAAATTTAAACTGAAACATTTGGTTTTTTGGACATAAAACGCATCAAATTAAAAAGCCATTTTAGGCATACAATTAGTCAACTATAAATGTTGACTAATGATATGCCTAAAAATGATATGATCAATGAAAGTAAATGATTAAAATTGCTCGTCAATAAAAGTTGAGTGTTTTTTTGACTTATCGAAAAATTGGTGCTTTATTATAACCAAATTTGAAAATTGATGATTTAAATGACATTTTTCCTGATAATAGACAAACTTGTTTACGATTTTACCATTGATTTTTTCTTTTTGGAAAATAACTAATCAACATCATTGAGTGATCAACATCGGCCATTGATCCTTGTAGACAATAACCAACTGCAAATAAATTACCAACAATTTGTGAACGAGTAGATGGAGTTAGCCCAAACATGAAACAGTCAAGAAAAAGCACAGTATGTGTTGCATAGTGCATAGTCTGATGTGTAGAAGGCTTAAGAGCAACATTATTGCTGGGATAAAATTTTGAGCTCTTAGCATTTATTATTATTATTTTTAGACTAAGAGACAATGTTAAGATACAATAGGAAATATGTAGATTATTGGTAGATACTTATGTTGTCTCTTAGTAAATAAATTTCTTACTTAAAAGATGTGTTTAAAATACCAATCCAGTTCAAGGCCAATGTGAAAACTCAACTGCGTAGACGCATCCCTCCTACAAAATCACAGAGCTAAGTTTTGCTTACAGGTCCAACAAGATCAGATACATGGGAGACCGTGGTTCCAGAAGCAGCACCAAGATATAGAACTTTAGCACCAGGTTTCTACATTGAAACAAATTAAATCAATCAATACATGAACAATTCTCACAGACAGCAGCATAAATAAGATTAACAAAGAGTCAAACTTACAATATAAATGTTATCAACATCAGCAAGAATAGCAGCTGCCAACTTAGAACGGAAAGGGTTCCACACCCTGTATTCAACCTTAGTTCCATCTTCATTCTGTAGATTCCATCACAAACCAATTAAGACTTTCTTCTAAAAGAGGTAAACAAAACAAATACACGTCAAAGTCAATCAATCATCTATTTATACCTGAACAGAGATTCTCTTCTCGTTGTAAACAGCTTCACCAGGGACCAAGTTCTTAGTGACAAGAGCTTCCTCTTTACCCTTTGCAATGAACACTCCAGCGTGTCTGTTTGGCTCCACAATCACCTTGCTGCCTCCCTTCATTGCCTCCCTTCATCCCTCCACGTCCTCCGGGTGTTCCTCTTGCACGAGCAGGTGTTCCTCTTCCGCGACTGGTCATGCCTCTGCCGCGTCCACGCTCTCCAAAACCCCTTCCTCTACCTCTACCTCCGGAGCCACCCCCTCGTCCACCACTGAATCCACCGCCACCACGTCCACCACTGAACCCACCACCACCACGTCCTGAAACACAAAACAACATTAAAGGAGAAACTCAATATTCTCAATGCCCAATAGATTTCTGAGCTAAAGGTAACAACTTTGATATTCAGTTTAAACTAAACACAAACAGTTCCGACAAAACTAAGAGAGAACTAGATATTGTTACGATGGAGACCAAGGCGGCGGCTAGGGTTCTTACCACAAGTTAGAGGAGGTCTCATGTCTGATTGAGAAGAAAGAGACGATTTCAATCATGCAATCTACAAAAGATCGGAAGAAGAAGAGGAATTTCCCAAATCGGAAATCAGTCGATTTCAGAATCTGAGGATAAACAAAAGAATTCCTGAAAGAATCTATAGCTTAATAAACGAATCAGCACACCAAAAACAGAAAAAAACTAACCAATTTGGCGTCGATGTTCTTGTTTCCAGCGGTGACCATGATTGTTGATCTATCGAAAGACGGAGAAGGAAGAGCGACGCAAGAGCCGTCTCCTAATTAAAGAACAAAACAGACGTCGCTTATGTTTATTTCTATTTTCCACTTTTAATCTATATTATTAAAGCTGAAGTACAAAATCAATATGTTTGGATACTTGATTAGTAGATTTAATGAAATCTGTTTAGAAACCTAGATAAAATTTTTAAAGAATAAGTTTGTTTGGAAACTTAAATTGCAGTTTATTAATAAAAAATCAATGGGCTTATGATTAAGAAAAATTAGAAATTCATTATATTATGATCAACTATCTATATGGGCTATCGTTAAAATTAATGAAAACATGCCAATCTAATTACCCAAAAACATATTTTGTCTAAAATAATCGCAAAACAAAATTTAAACTTTATATACATATATCAAATCAAAATAATAATTTAAAGTTTAATTATATAAAAAAATGATTAACAAAAAGAAAATACATATATATTCAAAAAATGATTTTTACTACCAATAACCATTATTCAAAAGTTTTGCATTTAAAAAAATATTGTTACAATTTACAAAATAGTATCATTTTGAAGATATGTTGAGCATAAAAAATTATGAATTTAAAGTTTCATGTTAATTTGTAATTTACTTGGTCATATAAATTTTTTTTTTATTATGAAATAAAAAAAACACTTTTTATAATTTTAAGATATTTTCAAACTTGGGTAACAATCAAAATCATTAATACATCATTTGAAATATAAATTAACTCGAGATCTTTAAGATCCACAATTTATGGAGAATAATAAATATACTTACATTTTGATACACAATATCTTTCAAGTTTGGAATATTCTATTCATATGTTCCTAAAGCTAATCTTAATCCTAGCTTCACGTACACGATTTCTCATTAGTATAAATATGGCTTTGTTAAACGATTTTTAGACAAACCACTCATATTGTAAAAGTAGGTCGAGATTTATAATATTTCTGAGAATTCGATTGAGGTGGCTCTAGAGATCCATGAGATCTATGATAGGTTTGAGGTAGATGAATGGTAGATGAATGGTTTTGGAATATGCTATTCATATGTTCCTAAAGCTAATCTTAATCCTAGTTTCACGTACACGATTTCTCATTAGTATAAATATGGCTTTGTTAAACGATTTTTAGACAAACCACTCATATTGTAAAAGTAGGTCGAGATTTATAATATTTTTGAGAATTCGATTGAGGTGGCTCTAGAGATCCATGGGATCTATGATAGGTTTGAGGTAGATGAATGGTTTTAAAAGAGTTTTTTCTCATATACTTTCCAGATTATATTGCAGAAAAGATTTTGAGAGACGAGAAACAAATCTGTCGGGAGAAGTATTTTCTCTTTATGCATTTTGTTTTAAGGTTTTTCTGTTCAGTTTTTTTTTTTTTGGCTTATTGGATATGTGTTTGAGGTTCCTTCACTTGATTCACTATGGTTGATACTTTTTCTTTTATTCTATTAAATGGTTTACTTGTGTTCATGGGATTTTGGGGATCCAGTTAAGTGGGATGGATAGTCAAATATAAAAGTAACAAGAGGTCACAAAAATACTAAAAGTTCTCATGTTTATCTGGAGACATAGTACCTCAAAGGAAGTACAAGAAAGGAAATCGGGTGGTCTATTTTGGTACATATTACATGCGTTTTTGATAGATATATGATACACCATTCATTCACCATGTTTCTCAATGATCAAAGGTCTATGAGATGCAATAATTTATGTGAGGTCCTTATTATGGATTGACGGGTGTTCCTTTATTTTATTCCATATACAGCAAGTTATAAAACCTTTTAAAACATAAGTCTTACATACGTTGAAAGCACTACAACTATATGTATATTAGAAAACCAACTCTATGTATTTAGTAATCTATTTTTATTTTATAAATAAAGATAATCATTACAATAAAAAAAATATAAACAATCAACGAAATTATATAACAAACTTATATTATAAATAAAGATAAAACCTATGAAAAAATTACATTTTACCAATATTTTAAAAAATAAAATTTAAAAGGATATTGATCCCGCGCTTTTAAAGCGCAGGTCAAGTACAAAATTGGAATGTTTGGAAACATGGATTGCAGTTTGGAAAGAAGTTTGTTTGGAAACATGAATAACAATATTAATTGATAATTGTTTGGAAACATAGATAGTAGTATATATACTTTCTTTTATATACATAATTAGTCATTTCATTTATAATAAATTAGGTACTTCCTTTTTGTGTTTTTTTTATTTACAGATTCTACCGCTACATTTAAAATCAATTTAAACTAAATATTTATAATTCCAAACTTATCTAAACAAATCGATATTCATGTATTAATTTAGCCAAACACATAAATTTTTTTTTGTTTACGGAATCATTTAGTCATACATATTCGAGTATCCATTTAGGTATGGGTCGTTTCTTTCGGGTATAGATTTTTTGGGTTTTGAAATTTCTTTTTAGGTGCTTTCTTTTTGTATTTATTTTTATTTACAGATTCTATCACTATATTTAAAATCAATTTAAATTAATTAATTAAAATTCCAAAAATTACCTAAACAAATCGATATTCATATATTGATCATTATTAATATTGTACAAATATTACTAAATAAAAAATTAATATTTCGCTTAATTTAGTTAAACACATAAAAATAATAAAAAATTATTTGTGTTTGGAATCAAATATACATAGATATTTGGGTACCCATTTAGGTACGGATCGTTTCGGGTATACGTTTTTTAGGTTTTGAAATTTTTTTCTAGATATTCCTTTTGTATTTTTTTTTATTTACAGATTCTATAACCGTATTTAAAATCAATTTAAATTAATTAATTGAAATTTCAAAACTTATCTAAACAAATTGATATTCATATATCTATCTTAATATTTTTTTAGATTCTTTAGTTGACTAATTTTTATATAGCTTATACTGAAATAAATATATTTGAACCGAAACAAAAAATCAATATAAAAGTACTGTACATTTGGAATCAACCGTTTCTTCTAACAATAAACTACACAAATATGTTAATCTGTATAAAAATTTAAATTACAATGTAAATATTTAATTAATATAGAAATATGTCATATTTTTTAAACAAAATATCAATATAAAAGTATTGTACATTGACGTTCTAAAATCATTTATTTTAACAACATACCAAATAAATATGTTGACTGGAGAGAGAATAAAACAAAGTCAGAAAACACATACTCTACCAGAGAGACTCTATGTTTCAAATTTATTATAAAGAAAGTTTACTAAGATAAAATACATTCAGTAATTACAAACAAATAATATATTTCATAAAAGTGAAAAATAATATCCGCCCTTTCAAAGACGGCTCAAAACCTAGAAGATCAAACCTTACGGTTGAAATTTAATAAATCCGGCAAAAATTCTTAAACTGAAATAAAATCAAACAAATGAAAAAGCCAAACCTTTAATTGAATCTCTCGAGTATTTATAAGATTAGACTTATATTTAAATTCACAGAATAGTAGTATTTAGAAGATTAGGGTTTCAAACAGATGAACCAAGACTAACCTAAAAAGTATACTATTTAAACTTTCAGTCTACAAAGATCGTTACATATGTTCAAAACTAAAAATAAAATTCAAAACCCGTGCGGGATACACGGGTCAAAATCTAGTTCTAATTAAACTAAAAGACGCTCCTAATAGCTCCCGATAACGATGCTCTAACATAGCTTGTTTAATTTATGAATGGGCCTGAATGCTATCCACATATTAAAACAGACCCATTAAAAATACTGTTTCTCACTTCTTCTTTTTCTTGGTAGTCTCTTTTTCCTGAGAATTTCGATATTATCATGTCATACCATTTAATATAATCTTCTTTCCAATGCCACTCGATCTTATGATATTTTTGTATTTTCATTGATATGTTTCCAGCTCAACTAGTCGTGATAATTTTGTTTTTTGCGGATCCTCGAAGTCCTGAATTCAATCCTCAAGTCTTCTCATTTCAGCCTTTTCCTTTTAGCTTCTAGTCTTATAGGACTCATGACCGGTACTGCAAAAAGATATTGATACTAATTTTATCTTTAAAGCATGCTATTATCAGAAAAACTCAAGATCGATGGAAAGAGACTAAGAGGGAAAAGAAGAGAAGAACACGCATGTAAGTTGTCAACTAGGGTTTGAGTTATGAGTTGTGATACAAATGTATTTCATAATATGAGTTTTGACACAAATGTATTTCAGAATTATGGTTCTTCAACTTGTGCGAAGACTTTTACGTTTATATTATTTAATTTTTAAAATGTTTAATAGGAGTCGATATATTGTACCACACTATACCACTTCAGCTTAGTGGTGTCTTTTTGAGGCATGCGGCTGGTAAAAATAGTCGCAAGACTCTCCACTCTTGGATTTCTTGAAATACATGTTTTATTTGATTTCAAATGGAAAACAACAGAGAATATTTTACGTTGTTTGTTTCCTGGCCTTCAGGATTAGCGGAGTCTTCGGACCCGGCCGACCCGAATTACCTATAAAAAATGGAAAACGAATATAGATCTTCGGTTATTCGTATTTTCGACTCGATAGTTACTTTTAAGGAAAAAATGTCATTTAAATTATCAACTTTCAAATATGTTTGAAATAAAACACTAACTTTCCGATAAGCTAAAAAAACACCCAATTTTTATTGACGAGCTATTTTAATCATAAATTTTCGTTGACCATATCATTTTAGGCATATCGTTAGTGACTTTTTGTTGTGAATCAGTGAGAAAACTTATCTTATTCCATAGCCTAAAAGCTCCATATATATACAAGGTTTAGACCGTCATAAATAGACCGTCATAAGATAAATAGAAAACTAACAATTCCTAGTCTAACTAGGAAAAGGTAAATACAAATATGTAAAAGTACAAAGTAGATAAGTAAAAGGAAAACATAATATGGGTCGTCTTTTCCTTCCTCATGTGTTTATGGACCGTCAACCATATGATTTATAACACTCCCCCTTGGACGCCATAACTGTTCAGGGTTCGTAGTATGCTTAATGTTGCCTCATTAAAACCTTACCAGGAAAACCCAGTGGGACAAAACCATGGTGAAGGAAAAAGAGTACAACACACACTACTCCCCCTGATGAATGCATCACTGAAGGTCTTTCAGTCGACACATCCCAAGCTGATGTATGAGCTTCTTAAATGTCGCGGTTGGTAAGGCCTTAGGGAACATGTCAGCTGAATCGTCACTGGATCGGACCTGTACCACTTGGACCACACCGGCCTTCTGCATCTCGTGTGTAGAAAAGAATTTGGGCAGGATGTGTTTCGTCCTTTCCCCTTTGATGTATCCATCTTTGAGTTGAGCAATACATACTGCATTATCCTCATACATCACGGTTAGACCCTTGTCTTCTGTCATCCCACAATCTGATCGTATATGTTGGGTCATCGACCTCAACCAGACACACTCACGGCTGGCCTCATGTATAGCCAATATTTCCGAATGATTTGAGGAAGTGGCCACGAGTGTCTGCTTCATTGAATGCCATGAAATGGCCGGTCCACCATGTGTAAACACATACCCAAATCTTTCGTTCCTTGTAGGTAACGAAAAACATGTTTTATCCCGTCCCAGTGTCTTTTGGTCGGACAGGAGCTAAACCTAGACAGTAGGTTCACGGCAAAACATATATCAGGCCGTGTGTGAGTTGCTAAATATATCGATGCTCCAATGGAACTGAGATATGGCACTTCGGGACCAAGGACATCCTCATCCTCACCGTCCTCCTTGGGACGAAATGGATCCGTGTCCAAGTGATATACCATGGATTTTACCCGTTTTTACCCATGGTATATGAGTATTTTTACTACTATTATCTATGTTTTGGAGTCTATTAGGTATGTTTTCAGGCTCAGGAGCATTTTGGAGAAAAGTGATGTTTTAGGTGCCTTTTTGAAGCTTAAAGAAGAGTTCACCCGGGATCAGACCAGAGGTCGACATCCAGAGCTACACATCGATCGATGCACACTCTGTGCTATCGATCGATACACCTTGTACTATCGATCGATATCGAAGCGGCAGAAAACAAGTTGACCTGGCCGAACTTGAAGCCCAAGACATCACATTTTACAAGATTGCCCTTGACGAGTTTTTAACCTAATGAACTCATATTTATATGTGCCTAAGTGTTTTGGCACCGTACAACGATTTATACAAGTATTTTTCTACTCATTTCTTTTACTGTTTTCATTACTTTGCAAGTTCTCAATAACATTCTATTCAGTTATTTACTTGTTCTTCTTAACAAAGGTTATAGGATTCTAGATCTAGAGGAGAGATTCAAAGAGATTTGTGATTGGAACCTAAGTGTTCACCCTCTAATAGATCTATGAACTCCTATTATTACCTTGTTACTATGAATCATTTAGCCATGTCTGAGTAGATTCATTTGTTAGATTTATGGTTTAAATAGGATATGAGGGATTAGCCCCAGCCTATATTTCCTATAGTTGTGATATTTATTGTTAGGATAGTTCACTAATGATTTTTCTAGCTTAGCTACCTAGAACATGAACTTGGATTGTATTATTCATTCAATACAATTCCTGACAACATCCTAAACATACTATGACCCTCTTGAGACAAGCGGAAGCTGATCTAAGATCATGGTGAGCATTGTATCAACTCGCGCATAATGTCTGCTTAGAGCTGTATCGATCGATACTCCTATAGAGGAATCGATCGACGTAGCTAGAGGTGTATCGGTCGATATTCCTATCGAATAAACGATCGATACTGTCGGCGATATAGCTGACCGCAAATACCATTTAGCATCTAAGTTATAGATGGTCTAAATAATGCGAGAGCTAATGGATTCATTTAATAGTGTTGAGCTCTGACATATCATGCAAGCAACTTGTTAGCATTTATAGTATTTGTAATCCTGAATTCCTGAATACCTACCCTGAATCTAACTACTTTTTTTATTGTCTAAAACCAAAACCTTTCAACAAAGTAATCTTACCATTACTCAAAAACCTTCAATTTACTTTAAACCATTTTCAACCTAGCATAGTCACTAAGATTGCATCTTATTTGTACATTAGCTGTCTGTGGATTCGATCCCAAAGTACTACAACTGAACCTCTTATTTGAGAGAGTAAAGTCACTCCTTAGGATAATTTGAGTGATATCAAATTTGGCGCCATTGCCGGGGAGTTTTGATACAATAGGATTTAATCTGATTAGGTCTAGGTTATTTTTACTTTAATTTGTTTTCTGACACAAATTTTTTCTTGTCCTTTCAGGTACATGCCCAGCAGTATAAGAAGCAATAAGGCATCTCAATTTTTGTTCTCAGAAGACCCTGCTAGCTTGGAACGTTCAATCCGCAAGGAAATCCGTTCCGCATCGATCGACATCAATAACTGTCTGTCGACCGATACCGACGCATCCCTACCGACCGAGACACCGTCTTCGTCGACCGATACTCGCACCTTCCTATCGACCGACACTACTTCACCGTCGACCGACACATTTCATCCGACTTCGATCGATACCCCTATCTGTATATCGATCGATACTGTTCCGCGAGTCATGGTTGCGCCTATTATTCTCATACGAGATGAGAATGGAGACTTGCGTGACCAAGAAGGTCACCTTTGTAACGAAGCAGGTCAGAAACTCAATGCTCAGAATGAAGTAATCGCTGAGCCAGAAAATGCACCTACAGGAGCTGTTCAACCTGTAGGAGAGGCTGCTCGAACACTAGCTGACTACAACCGTCCAGATCAGTTCTACACCAAAAAATCAGCCATTCGTCCCCCTGCTATTCAGAGAGGCGATTTCGAGCTCAAGCCGCAATACTACACCCTTGTGAGACAGACACCCTACTGTGGGCTGTCCAATGAGCACCCCATGGACCATCTGGAGAGGTTCGAGGATATCATATCTACTATCAAAGCCAATGGAGTCCCTGTGGACTACCTTCACTGTAAGCTCTTCAAGCACTCTTTATCTGGAGAAGCTTTACAGTGGCTTAAGCAGCTACCACCAGGATATCTTACATTCTGGAGCGACATCAAAAACGCATTTCTGCGTAACTTCTTTGATGATGCGCGCGCTGAAGACTTTAAGGAGGAAAATTGCCACATTCAACCAGGAGCCTGGAGAGTCATTCAAGGATGCCTGGAGAGTCATTCAAGGATACCTAGATCAGATTCAAGTCTTACCAGCGAGATTGTCCACACCATGGATTCAACAAGGTGCAACTGTTCTGCACTTTCTTCAGAGGCATCGCGCTGAAATATCAGATGGCTCTGGATACTGCGAGTGAAGGCAACTTCACCACAAAGAATCCTGAAGATGCTGTGAAGCTAATAGATAACCTAGCATCCAACAACAGCACGAAGAACATTGTAAAACCAAGATCTGCAGCGTTCCTTGGAAAGGAACAGATAAATGAGGTACAGGCTACACTTGACAATGTTCAAAACCTACTAAACAAGCAAATCTGCTCAGTGGAGGATCCAGAAGCTGATGAAGAAGATGACTTCATAGAAGCAGAAGTCAACTGGATCAATGGAACTGGATTTCAGAGATCTAGAAACCAAGGAAACAGAAACTTCTCAGGACAGAGAGGCAACTTCAACAGCAGCAACCCCAACAACAACAAGAGTTATGGAAACTCATCTTACATGAAGCCACCCACACCAACCCCAGAAGAAAAGCTAGAAGACATGCTCAGCAAAGTTCTTGAAAGCCAGCAGCAGTTAGAGGTGAACTTCAATGGAAAGATCGATGCTGTCTACACCACTTTGAACACAAAGCTTGATGCTTTGAGTACTCATGTGAAGAAACTAGAGACTCAAGTGATTCAGACAGGAGAAGCTGTTAAGAAGCAGGAAGCCTTAAGAAAAGGGACTGGAGAAGAAGCAACATGCCACAACGTCAATTCTATCATAGAAGATAATTTTTGGAGAGTGGTGAAGCATGAGAAGCTGCAAGAGGGAGACTTCCAGATCGAAAGTTCCATGAGTATTGGCGGAAACCATTGGTATCGACCGATGTCCGGACATGAACATCGATCGATGTATGCCACCTCAAATCGGACGATTGACTCAGACAAGCATCGACCGATGGACCTTGAAGAATCCACTCACGAGTGCAACGCCGTAAAGATACTTACTCACGAGGAGTTCGCAGCAAAGCACCCAAATCCTCCCAGCCCTTACAAAATCGATCCACCGAATGGATGTCCAATCGATCGACAGAAGGATAAGGAAATCGATCGACATACTCCAGAACCTGTCGATCGATATTCAGTTATCACACGCCGAATGCAACTTCCAAAGATAGATGTTGCACGACTTAATGCACTTCGGGAGCAATCTAAGCCTTCCAGAAACCCACCAACCGCCATCATGAAGAAGCCCACGGATATCATTGATCCAATGGAGATAGAAAAGGAAAAAGATGGCAGAGTTCTCTGAAAAAAGAAAGAGAAGGTTCCTAAACACCTTAAAAGAGGAGTTAATGAGAAGGAGCTGGAAAGTTTCAGAAAGAGAGTTCTAAGAATACCTACAGAGAAACCCTTTGAAGAAACCTACTTTTCACACAGATTGTGGATGTTTTTCAGAGAAACTAAGAAGACAGAAGAAGACATCAGGAGGATGTTCAACCAAGTCAGAGACAGTATGAAGAAGAGGATCAAACTTGAGAAGAAGGGTGATCCAGGGAAGTTCCTTGTTCCTTGCTCAGTCCATGGGATCAACTTCCCACGTGTCCTATGTGACACATGATCTGGAGTCAGCATCTTACCCAAGGTGATAGCAGACCATCTAGGTCTGAAGATAGAGCCTACTGAAGAATCGTTCATATTTTTGGATTGTTCTTAGCAGAACTCCGGAGGAATTGTAAGAAACTTGGAGGTCACCATAGGAGAAGCCCTAATTCCAGTAAACTTCCATGTCTTGGACGTCAAGGTAACCCTGCCTACTTCTTTGCTACTTGGAAGAGCCTTCCCAGCCACAGTTGGAGCTGTCTGCAACCTTCAGACAAACAAACTGTGCCTAACCCTGATCAATCCTACGGTCAACTATGATCCGGTACGAGTCATCAAAGTTCTTGAGAAGATCCAAGACGGCTCAGACCTCGTAGCTGTTTGCTGTTGTGGAGATGAATATGTTTCACAAGACGCATACGAGACGGAGTACGCCGAATCGATCGACATTGGCACTGTCTCATCGATCCATTCTCGTGAACTGACATCGATCAACAGACATACATGGTCATCGATCGATTCACTATTCAACCAGATCGAAGAGGAGTTTCCAGACGGTGACTTCGAAGTAAACGAGTGGGAGAACGACCACTACATCCCACCACACGCTGTAGATACTACTCACACTGAGGAGTATACTAATGATTACGAGGAGGAGAGAGCTATAGAGTATCACTACCTTCCAGAAGATGAAGATCGACTACTCCACCACAACCTCAGAATCAACACATCGATCGACAGGACCTTCTCCCCATCGATCGATACTACTTGCTTCGCATCATTCGACAACACAATCAACAACAAGTGAGACGGAGACTACTCAATCGGGATCTGGGCAAGCGATTACCAGCACGAGAGCTTCGCGGTCGAGACCGCAACGTCAACATACATCACCCAACCCGAATAAGTCTCATCGATCGACATGGCACCATCACAATCGACCGATAGGCCTGAACAACCATCGACCGATCCCATACCTGTGCCATCGACCGATACATACATCAAACAATCCCAGGTAACAAATTCACATGTACTTTATTTTGGTAATCTAACCCCGGATGAGTTTGGTATTTTCAGGGATTCAAAAGGTTTTGCACCATCTTCAGCACCAGGAGGCAGACACAACAACTGAGCCAAAGGAAGCTGAGGATAATCATCTCAACACAAAGGACCCAGATTTTCAAAGGACATCGATCGATATGGAGTCCATGACATCTATCGATATGCGTCCTGAATTCGGAAAGAGAGCTTTTCGATAAGGAGTTCGAAAATTCTTTTGGGAGCAGAGAGATGAGTATGGGGTCTACAGAGACGAGAAAGGGTTTACTAGAGGAATAGATGGTGACGTCATCATAGTTTCTAAAGACTACATCAAGAAACTACTTCAAAGGACTTCAATGGACGAGCGTTCTTACATCTATTTACCAAAGCACGCCAGTTCATTTACAAGAAGAGAATTGGTGCACGAAACCTACACCAAAGACGAGATCAACGAGATGTTCACTGGTCTACTTGGAGAACGCAAGTGGGAAAAGCTCTCCATGGAAAAAAGTTTAGAGGATGCTACAGACAAACTTCGCAGTGAGATGAACTGGATGTTCAGTGCAGACCAGGCATTACTCAAGAAGGTTAAACGTCTTGAGCTGGAACTTGAAGATATTCGCAACACCAAGAACCACGACCAGACAGGTTCAATATCGATCGACGGAGTAACATCCACATCGATCGATATGAAGCCTGCACCATCGACCACCTACTCAAAACATAAGGTCGATGAGTCTCTCGGAGCTATCTGGAAAGAACTGAAGAAAGCAGAAGATCGTTTCAGCAGCAAACTCGCCGAAACCTGTGAACCTATCTTCCACAACCTAGGGGATTTAAGCATCTGCACAGAAGAGATGAAGAGATCTATCCGCCTTATCAATGAGGCGCATCCAGATATGAACCCCGCGGCACCTTGCAATCCTTTCGGAGAATTGACTCGTCTAAAAGCAGCTGAGAGGAAACTTGCTGATATACACTTCTTAGTAGACAAAGAAGTGGAGGAACTCGCACTACGCATGGATACTATGCTGCAGGAGGCTGAGAAGTTCCAACGTCAACTCGATTATCATGCTGCATCAATCGCATCTATCGATGAGCCAACTTCACATCGATCGATAGGCGACTGACTGAAATCGACGGCCAGATGAAGCTCTTTGCCGAGAAGCTTCACGAGAATCTACAGAAGCAAAAATCGAACGATGAACAACATGTTGCATCGATCAATATACAGACTTCAGAAATCTGCACTAGAGCTGAATTGGATAAGTTAGCTGATGAAGTCTACACAGCAATCACAAGCGTGGATGATTCGCAAGACAGACGTCTAGATCAGACGTATTTCCCGCTAATCAACGAGGTTGGCAGAATGGAATCTAGCATAGAAGGGATGCAAAACGAAATCAAAGCCATTCAGAGGCAGCTTGCGAGCAGACCTGCACCCTTAGCATCGATCGACAGAAACACCAGCTCATCGATCGACGGATCTCAACAGCCATCGACCGACAATTCAACAAAGGAATCGATCGATACCAGCTCTATCCACGACAAAATAATCCAACGCCTTGATTCAATGCAAGCAGAGCTCAGTGATCTTTCAGAACATGCCTACGAGAAATTAGGATGGCACGAGCTCAGCATTGAAGGTCATGCAGAAAGGATTCAAAGGATCAATGATGAGTTGATTGAGATAAAGAAGAAACAAACCAGAGAATATGAAGCCACAAGAAGCCTATGTGACTCATGGTTCGGTGAGAAGAAGGATACAGAGGATACTTGTTTCCCAACAAGTACCTGGACTTCATCTCAGTAGCTCATTCCATCCAAAGTCAAGCTAGATGACTATAATCATAGCGCTGAGTGGGAGGCAACCCACTGTTAGGTAATTTTTCATTTAGTTTTTATCTTTAGGATTTTATTTTTCGTATTTGTTTTTCTTTATAATTACGACTAGACGATTACCACTGAAATCGACCGACATGACACTGTCGATATCGATCGACATGCACCAAACAATAGCGATCGACGAAGGCAACTCAACATCGACCGATACGCATCACGGTCAGGTATTTCGCTCTAACTTTTTCGATATCAGTGTATTTTATTTTTGCCTATGCCTTCACCGGACTGGTTATACACTGAGGACAGTGTATGATTTAAGTCTGGGGGGATGATTACTGATGCTGTTTACCTTTTGACTTCATCTAAAAATGTTTTTAAAATGGTTTTTATTGAGTCAAGAAAAGGATAATGATATTTTAAATTTTTACTTTTTATCTAACCAAACTTTTAGGCACCATTCTTAGATTTGTTGATGCAGAATGTACTATAGATGCTAAAGTTGATCACCTATCAGCTATGACAACGCTTTCATTGATTGTCTGGAGGAACCAAAGCTGATTTCCAACCTAACCTGACATTCTCTGCTTGTCTTGGGGCTTGGTATACATGGGATCGGATGCTTCAAACAAGTCTGAAAGGTAAAGCCTTGTGTAGATAGTTTTATCACCCCCTGTCTCTCATTTTCAAATTTAGATTTAATTTTATTCAGTTAAAAAAAATAGAAAATTAGCTTAAATATATGTTCTAGGACTAGTTAGTTATTACTTAGGAAGGAATTCGAACAGGGTTTGGCGGTTACCCCCCCTCAAGGCTTGACTAGGAGAGAAATAATAGAGAGAGAGGATAGGAACTAATTTTTACCTGCAGGTCCAGATACTTGTTTGATCAACCTTGCATCCTGTGATCGATACTCCCAAGATAAAGCCTGCACTTTTATTTTTATGTACAGAAACGAAATCAGTAGAGGGGTTAGCCAAACATGATTGCTAAGTTGTTGGCTAGATGATCCAGGCTGTTTAATTAGGATATTGCATAATGTGCTTCTGTGATTGACAGATTCTTAGATGTGGTTTGCAACAAAGTAGAGGTTATGATTCTAAGTTTGAATTTGATTGAGTCCCTTCTTTTTAAAACCTCTTTCATAAAGACTGCCTTTCAGGCTCAGGAGCATTTTGGAGAAAAGTGATGTTTTAGGTGCCTTTTTGGAGCTTAAAGAAGAGTTCACCCGAGATCAGACCAGAGGTCGACATCCAGAGCTACACATCGATCGATGCACACTCTGTGCTATCGATCGACACACATTTGCCGAAGGACGATACATCGAGATCATAATCGATCGATGTACACCCTGTACTATCGATCAATATCGATGTACACCCTCTTTCATAAAGACTGCCTTTGTGTTTGTTTGAGGACAAGCAAAAGGTTAAGTCTGGGGGAGTTGATATACCATGGATTTTACCCGTTTTTACCCATGGTATATGAGTATTTTTACTACTATTATCTATGTTTTGGAGTCTATTAGGTATGTTTTCAGGCTCAGGAACATTTTGGAGAAAAGTGATGTTTTAGGTGCCTTTTTGGAGCTTAAAGAAGAGTTCACCCGAGATCAGACCAGAGGTCGACATCCAGAGCTACACATCGATCGATGCACACTCTGTGCTATCGATCGACACACATTTGCCGAAGGACGATACATCGAGATCATAATCGATCGATGTACACCCTGTACTATCGATCAATATCGAAGCGGCAGAAGACAAGTTGGACCTGGCCGAACTTGAAGCCCAAGACATCACATTTTACAAGATTGCCCCTGACAAGTTTTTAACCTAATGAACTCATATTTTTATGTGCCTAAGTGTTTTGGCACCGTACAACGATTTATACAAGTCTTTTTCTACTCATTTCTTTTACTGTTTTCATTACTTTGCAAGTTCTCAATAAAGTTCTATTCAGTTCTTTACTTGTTCTTCTTAACAAAGGTTATAGGATTCTAGATCTAGAGGAGAGATCCAAAGAGATTTGTGATTGGAACCTTAGTGTTCACCCTCTAATAGATCTATGAACTCATATTATTACCTTGTTACTATGAATCACTTAGCCATGTCTGAGTAGATTCATTTGTTAGATTTAGGGTTAAAATAGGATATGAGGGATTAGCCTCAGCCTATATCTGCTATAGTTATGATATTTATTGTTAGGATTGTTCACTAATGCTTTTTCTAGCTTAGCTACCTAGAACATGAACTTGGATTGTATTATTCATTCAATACAATTCCTGACAACATCCTAAACATGCTATGACCCTCTTGAGACAAGCGGAAGCTGATCTAAGATCATGATGAGCATTGTATCAACTCGCGCATAATGTCTGCTTAGAGCCGTATCGATCGATACTCCTATAGAGTAATCGATCGACGTAGCTAGAGGTGTATCGGTCGATATTCCTATCGAATAATCGATCGATACTGTCGGCGATATAGCTGGCCGCAAACACCATTTAGCATCTAAGTAATATATGATCTAAATATTGCGAGAGCTGATGGATTCATTTAATAGTGTTGAGCTCTGACATATCATGCAAGCAACTTGTTAGCATTTATAGTATTTATAATCCTGAATTCCTGAATACCTACCCTGAATCAAACTACTTTTCTTTATTGTCTAAAACCAAAACATTTCAACTTAGTAATCTTACCATTACTCAAAAACCTGCAATTTACTTTAAACCATTTTCAACCTAGCATAGTAACTAAGATTGCATCTTATTTGTACACTAGCTCTCTGTGGATTCGATCCCTAAGTACTACAACTGAACCTCATATTTGAGAGAGTAAAGTCACTCCTTAGGGTAATTTGAGTGATATCACCAAGTTCAGAGATCTCACGACCATAGGGCTGGACAAAGGGTGAGACTCGGACATTTTAAATCTCTTGAATATTTTTTTCTGTATATGCCATTTGATGCACAAGGATTCCATCATTTATGTACTCAAGCTGTAATCCCAAACATAATTTTGTTTTGCCTAGGTCTTTCATTTCGAATTCTCTCTTTAGATATTCGACTGTTTGGGAAATCTCTCCAGAGGTTCCAATGATGTTTAAATCATCAACATACACTGCTATAATCACAAAGCCCTTATTTTCGAATTTCTTTATGAAAATGCATGGACTGATAGGATCATTTATGTATCTTTCTTTTATGAGGTACTCACTTAATCTGTTGTACCACATCCGGCCAGATTGTTTCAGTCCATAAAGTGATTTATTCAACTTTATGCAGTGTTGTTCACGAGAGCTCTCTTTATTTTTCAATTCAATACCCTCTGGGACTTTCATATAGATTTTATTATCCAGTGGGCCATATAGATATGATGTAATGATATCCATCAATCTCATATCTAGATTTTCTCTTATGGCCAGACTTATCAGGAATCTAAAAGTTGTTGCATCCACCACAGGGGAATATGTTTCCTCATAATCGATTCCTGGTCTCTGTGAGAATCCTTGTGCAACAAGTCGGACTTTATACCTCACGACTTCACCATTCTCATTTCTCTTCCTCACAAAGACCCATTTATATCCCACTGGTTTTATATCATTTGGTGTTCGGATTATTGGACTGAAAACACCTCTCTTCTTTAAAGAGTTTAACTCCACGTTTATGGCTTCTTTCCACTTAAGCCAATCTTTTCTTTGCATGCATTCATATATAGACGTGGGTTCTTGATCCTCATTATCCATTAGTTCGAGTGCTACCTCATAAACAAATATATATGTTATGTCGATATCTTTTCTATTCTATTGTTTTCCAGACCGGACATAATTTATTGAGATCTCATTATTGTCCGGACCATCAGTACCATGAACCCCTGCGTCCCGAGGATCACTGCTTGGTACGTCCGGACCAATATCCATTTCTATGGATTTATGTGCGCTCTCATCTCGGGTAAGATCGGCCACTTCCTTGTCTGGGGATCCAACCTCGAATATAGCACCTTTCTTTGTTTTTCGAGGTTTCTTATCTATGGAACCAATTGGTCTACCATGTTTTAAACGTATTTTGGAATCTGTAGCAACTTGATTGTGTCCCTCTTGAACATCAATCCGAACTGGTGCATTAATAGCTGGTATATGTGACTTAGTCACTCTTTTCGGGTCAGCAAAAGAATCTGGCAATTGATTAGCTAGCTTTTACAAATGTATTATTTTCTGGACCTCAAGATCACACAATTGAGTCCGAGGATCTTGCCAATTTATGGATGTCTGATTCCATGTTATTTCTTTTACCAGCTTATTATCTCCCCCTAATGCTGGAAGTTCGGATTCACTAAAATGACAATCCGCATACCTGGCCTTAAATAAATCACCCGTAGTTGGCTCAAGATATTTTATAATTGTGGGGGAGTCAAATCCAACATATATTCCCATTCGTCTTTGTGGTCCCATCTTTGTTCTCTATGGTGGAGCAATAGGAATATAAACCGCACAGCCAAAGGTTTTTAGATGGGAGACGTCTGGCTCATGACCCGTTAGTAATTGGAATGGGGAATATTTTTGTTCACTAGATGGCCTGATGCGTATAAGCGCGGCCGCATGAAGGACCGCATGTCCCCATTCTGAAACCGGCAGCCTCAGCCTCATGAGTAATGGTCAGGCAATCAGCTGTATTCGTTTTATAAATGATTCAGCTAAGCCATTTTGTGTATGTAAATGTGCCACGGAGTGTTCCACTGTTACCTCCATGGACTTACAATAATCATTAAACGCCTGGGACGTAAATTCACTAGCATTATCAAAACGTATAGTCTTCAAAGGAAAATCTGGAAAGTGATCTCGTAATCTTATTATCTGAGCTAGCAATCTTGGAAATGCCAAGTTGCGGGTCGATGGGAGACAGACATGCGACCATCTGGTCGATGCATCAATAAAGACCATAAAATATCTGAATGTTCCACAATGTGGGTGTATTGGTCCACAAATGTCTCTTTGTATTCTTTCCAGAAAATTAATAGTTTCCTTTGTCACCTTAATAGGTGATGACTTTACTATGAGTTTCCCTTGTGAACAAGCAGTACACATTAAGTGTTTAGGGATAACTCGTTTTTCTTTTAGTGAATGGCCGCTGGTATTATCAATCCATTTACGCATCATAGTTGACCCGGGATGACCCAGCCGGTCATGCCATAAATGTAAATTTTCGATGGCTATTTTGTTAAATGTGGCATTGGTCTCAATCATACTGACTTTAGCATGGTAAAGACCAGTAAAGATTGCCGGTATGGATTCTAAGACTTTCTTATGGCCTTGGGCGATTTCATAGATTTGAAGGAATTCTTTGTCTCCCTCGCTTTTAGTTTCAATATGATAGCCATTCATTCATTTATTATTAAGTTTTAATAAGATAGTTTCAAAGAAATGACAACATAGAAATGAAAAACACCAAACAAAGAACAAGCAAAGAACACACAAATGTCGAAATCAATCTTTTAGAACATCTGAAGTTTCATACTCTATAAGATCATCTTTTTCATGATCAAAATCGTTGTCATCATCATGGATCACCATGTGGACTTCAGGATTCTTCCCTTTCATACTCTCTTGATAGAGTTCAACTAGATGCGTGGGAGTCCTACAATTTTTTGCCCAATGGTTGCTCATTCCACACCTATGGCATACATATTTGGTCGAGTTGTTTGAGTGCTGCGGTTTGAATGAAGATCCGCGGCCTCGACCATGACCTCGTCCAAACGAGCGTCCCTGGTTCTATTCTCGACCAGATTGGTTACCTCTTCCGCGGCCATGTGAATTGTATTGACCACGACCACGTTCTCTCCATCCACCACAGCCTCGACCGTGTGGTTTACCATGATGGACGTGGTTAGCCTCTTTATCAGCCTCAGTGGCCGCATGGGCTTCAGGTAATGGTGTGGATCCTGGATGTCTCATCTCACTGTTCATCATCAGTAATTCATTATTTTGCTAAACAAGTAATAAGCATGAAATCAAGCTTGCATAAGTCTTGAATTCTTTTGCACGGTACTGTTGCTGAAGCAACACATTGCTTGTGTGGAAGGTAGAGAAAGTCTTTTCAAGCATATCTTCCTCTGTTATATCCTCACCACATAGTTTAAGTTTAGAAACGATCTTAAACATTGTTGAGTTGTATTGATCCACAGACTTAAAGTCTTGGATCCTGAGGTTTTTCCATTCGTGTCTAGCCTTTGGTAACATGATCGTCTTTTGATGATCGTATCTTTGTTTCAATGCATTCCAAAGGTCTAGAGGATTCTCAATGGTTAAGTACTGATTTTTGAGACTCTCAATCAGATGATGGCGAATAATTAATATTGCCCCATAACGATCTTTTTCGTTAGCATTGTTATTCTCGGTAATACAATCACCGAGACCCTTGGATTTTAGAATAATCTTTGTATCAAGAGCCCATTGTAAGTAATTGTCTCCAGAGACATTTAGGGCAGCAAAATCCAGGTTATTGATTTTCGGCATCTGAAATTATATATATATATATATATATATATACTTATAGAAAATTTTATATATTTATATCAATACTCTATGGCACACGCATCAGAAAAATTTCTAACAAGTATATATGATGCAAACAATATGATCAAGGTTATAATGCATTAGGTTACATGACCATTAGGTCACACGACCATACTGGATGAAGCAACACAGCTATAATGAATCATCAATCCTAATGCTTGCTAGAGGCGCATCGATCGATACTCCTATAGAGTCATCGATCGATAGACGCGAGGCATCATCGATCGATACGTGCAATGGCAGGTCGATCGATTGACCTATTGATCAAACATGAATGCAATATAAGCCACACGGCTACTGATATGGACAATCGGATTCTATATGATTTTAATGCAACCGGATTTTAAAACACCTTAGCAATCACAGTTTCTAAGCAACTTATGAAACAAGAAACCTCAAACAATTTTTAGTTAATTCAAACAACAAAATTCGGATGAGATCCTAACAATTTGTTTCTAGGTGATTCAAAATTCGAATTTAAATAATCAAGCAATCATTATCAGGATTTTATAATCAACAATCAATCGACACGAGACATCATCTATCGACACGTTCAATGGCATGTCGATCAATATTCGAGACAGAGAAGCCACTACAAGAATACAAGTGTATAACGACCACACTATTCGAAGTTAATTGGTTGTAATGTACCCTTTACGACCAATTAACTTCGAATAACGATTGGTCGTTAATCACTCGTCGTAATGGCCAATTCGAGGAAAATTGGTCGTAAGGTACGACTAAATATGTTGGACGTAAATTGGTCGTAATAAGACGACTACAGAGATTGGTTGTAAGTTGGTCGTAATAAATGTGGTCGTAATGTAGACGTAAGACTTTAGTCTTTAATTGGTCGTAATGTTACAACTGTCTTACATCGACAGTAGATGTTAATTGGACGTTATGTTACGACCAACTAACATCTACAGTCGATGTACGACAGTTGTAACCTTACGACCAATTAGCATCTAATAAATAATATATATATTTATATATATATTTTTACCAAATTCGTATTTTTATTTAAATTCAAATATTTAAAAAATTAATTTGATTTTTAAAATTTGATAAAAATTTTAAAAAAATCTAATAATCAACCATAAACATAAATATTCATTAAACCAAAATATTCAACATACAAATTTTTTTTTTAACCTAAAAATTAAGGTTTATGTCATCAAAGTAATCAAAACCCTGCTGCGCTAAATCCGCCTGCTCAGCTGGAGTGGGGTCGGGGTCGAAGCTCGGACGTAAAGACTGCCACGCAGAGGTAAGAGCCGTGTTGGTGGTGGGGTTCGACTCGAGGATGAAATCGATCATATTTGCCATAGACCTTAACTTGTCCTTGTGGTCGGCAATGACTCGGTTGGCAGCTGTCATATCTCTCCGGAGAGAGGAATCTTCTGTCATTCTTACAGCGTTTGCAGCTCTCGCCCTCGGAACATCATTCACGGACCCGATCCCGATTATACGTCCCCTTTTCTTTGGGGCAACCTACAATTAATTAATGAAAGGATATTAATTTGTACATAAATATATATATGTAATTAATTAATTAAAAACCAATTTAAAGATTTAAAAATAGATATAAACATATATTTAAAAGATCGAATATTATACCTGCTCAAAAATTTCATCTTGTTGGATAGTGGAGAGTTGGACCGGTGCACCTTCCGGATTTTCTTGCGACAACTGAGTCTGAACCTCCTGGATCCGAGCATCGACTTCGTTGCAAATCCTCTCTGCTGTAGGATGGGAGAAGGTGCCATCTGAATGCTGGTGGGTGTCCTTGTATAGTCGGGCCATGGATGGTGGTGCTCCTTCTCTGGCAGCCTATTAAAAAAAATTAAACTCATATGCATATTAATCAATAAATACTTAGTACATATATATATATATAATATATATATTTAATATATAAAAACTAAGAAATTAAAGATCGAAAACTTATAATTTGTAGTGCCCTTCCGGCGTGTGGAGTCTGTCCGGAAGTATGAGTGATTGGGAGGTTGCCATAAGCATCACGGGTCATCCTGGCAGCAGAGCAAGTGAGAGATTTGGCGACTGAGTCAGGCAAATTCCAGTAAGTCTTCAAGCCTTTCCAAACGTCATTGCTGAGGTAGGTTTCTTTGGCGTCATCCCCAATAGTTTTCCACTTGCTCTTCCAATCGCCAACAATGTTCTTTAGGAGCGCCTGAGCCTTTTCGTAGAAGGCCTCCTTCACCGTTTCGTTAACAGCAATGGACCAATTCCATTTTTGCTAACAAAAATCATAAATAAAAAAATTAAAAAACATAATTAATTAATCATATATTATTAAAAAAAATTAAATATTTATATTTAAAACTAACCGCGAAACACTTGAATCAAGTCCTCCGAACGTGGTCCGGTGTAAGCCTCCAGTTCGGATGCGCATGGCGGAAGTTTGCCCTGATGATATCCCCAACACTAGATCCCAGAACAGTGTCCGTCTTAAACCTACAAAATTTTGAAAAATATACATATATATTAATTAGATCATTAATTAATATATATAAATAAAATAAAAACTTTAATGTTTTAAAAATTACCAATAAGTGTTGGGTGGTCGATCTAGATCGATGATGCGTAGACCTTCTCGTCCCGGCATCTGGAGAATGTCTTCCACTGTAAGTATTGCATATGGTGCAGTCGGTGGCACCATCAAATCAGGATGAACAACAGCCGGAGCAGCTGCAGGAGCAGCCTACTGTGGAGGAGACGGAGCAGCTGCATGAGCCGTCTGCTGTGGAGGCTCATGGTGAGGCTGCTGTGGAGGCTCATCATACTGACTCTGCTGATGATGAGGATAGTATGCAGCAGGGTCATCATAATGAGGCGCCTGCGGCTGAGGATAGTAAACACCAGGATCATATGCCTGTGGAGGCACATATGGAGCAGCAGCAGGAATCTGACTCTCAGGGACATTGTCTCGGCCGGAGGATGTCCCGGAGGTAGAAGCCGATGGATCCGACTGGCCGAGAAAAGTACTCCCGTAGGAGTTCCGAGACGACGGCGCAAGGTTTCTAAGTCTACTATTTCTACCGCCAGCCATAGCAATAATCGCAATCTGAAAAAAAATTAAACATGGTTAGTTATAATAACTTTTGAAATTAATTATATTTGAGAAGGGAGAGAGCAACAAAATTGCTTAGGCATGCTCGAGTTTATATAGAGTTTGGACGTCGGTCGTAATTTGGTCGTAAGGTTACAACCAATCAGGGACTGCGAGTCGTTATTTGGTCGTAAGCTTACGACTAATTATGGACCAAATACGCATTACGACCAATGAGGAACTACCCTTTTTTATAAATTACAACCAATTAGGGACGTTTTTAAAATTACGACCAATCAGAGACTGCGACATTACGACCAACTAGGGACTATTTAAATATTTACCACCAATCAGGGACGATAAAATTACGACTATTTAGGGACTAAAATTTAAAAACGTAAAATTGCAGAAGAGATATCTTAGGGATTTGGATTTATTAAAAAAAAACTCTATTTCTTAAAGTTTTTTTCTGATAAATCCACAATCCTATGAGATATCTCTCTTAACAATTTAAACACCAGAATGATACAAATGATACAAATATATCTCGCAATGATTTGTTTCACCCTGAGGAGTCGACCGAAGAAACTGTATTTTCAGTTTTTTCAGAGGAATCCTGAGAGAAACAAATCATTGCGGGAGATATATTTAAAATACATTTCAATGATTTATGAAAATTTTTATTTGATTTTTGAAGGAAAGTGGTGAGTATTTATAGGAATTTTCGAAATGTGTTACAACTAATTAGGGACAACAGTGGTCGTAATGTAGTTGTAAAGTAACGACCAACTAGGGACGAACAAGGATGCTTAGTCGTAATGTAGTTGTAAGTTACGACGAAGTAGGGACCACATCACATTTTGGTCGTAATGTAGTTGTAACTTTACGACTGAATAGCTTCGAATATTATTTTACAACTAAATAGGGACTGTTATACCCTACACCCTAAACCCTAAACTCCAAACCACAAACCCCAAACCCCAAAGCACAAACCCAAAACCACAAACCCAAAACCCCAAACCAAAAACCCAAAACCCCAAACCCCAAACCACAAACCCTAAACCCTAAACCCTAAACCCAAAACCCCAAACCACAAACCCAAAACCCTAAACCCCAAACCACAAACCACAAACCCTAAACCCTAAACTCTAAACCCAGAACCCCAAACCCTATATACCCTATACCCCAAACCCTAAATCCCAAACCACAATTGAGCAACAAACACATGACGATAAGTTTAACAATAGAAAAAATTAAAACAGATACATTGTACTGCAATAAAATAAAACAGAGAAACGATGTTATGCAATATAATACAATGAGTTTAACAATAAAAACAATATAACATAATCAAACTTGATCACTCATCTTCAGAAACATCCTCCACATCATCATTTTCTGCAAATTCATCTTCGTTGGCTTCGTCCGTTTCATCGTCTAGAAGTTCTTCATAGCCCTGGTTATGCGGATCAACAAGTAAAATATCATCTATAGCTTGCTCAGGTATTTCAACTTCATTTACGGCATCTTCTTGTAAAGGTGGTTGATCATCAGTCAATACTCGGCCCCGAGGTGTAACTTTTATAGCTGCTAACCAAGAAATTCCAGATTGTCTGATCCTCGGGTATGGAATAAAACAAACTTGGTCTGCTTGAGATGCCAATATGTACGGTTCAAATTTGTTGTACCTCCGTGTAGCATTTATATCAACAACTCCAAACTTGCTAGACCGAACACCTCTATTGACGGTGGGGTCAAACCAGTCACATTTGAAGAGAACGCATTTCAGCTTTACTAGGCCGGGGAATTCCACTTCGATGATCTCTTTTAAGATTCCATTCTGTTTCACCTTTCACACATACTCCATAGTTCATTGTTGCTCGCCGACTTCCATATTCGTAAGTGTGAAAGGTGTAACCTCGTGTGAAATACATAGATGTTGTGGTGACCTTACCGACCGGACCTTGTATCAATTCGTGAAACCACTGAGGATATAATGGATCATCATAATCAACCTGCATGCATTCATCAAACATACATATATAAATATATAACTTCATTAAATATATATATAACTTCATTAATTATATATAATAAAATAATTATATTTCATGCATACCTGTGTTTTTAACCACTTTACAAAGTGTTGGTCTTTCCTCTTATTGAGATCATTTGTTGATATCCCTGGTATAGCTTCTTCGACTTGGGAAACGAAATCATTGTTTTTAAAACAAAATGATCATTAATTACTAGTAATATATATACACGGTAAAATTAAACGGCAAAATAATTACCTTTCAAATTCCTCAAGCTCCTCGCAGTTAAGAAGTATATATGTGTGGGCACTATGAGCGTCTTCTGTACTGGACCACCAAACTTCTTTTAGTTTTCCACCTAAACGTCCAATCTGACAGAATAAGTCTGGAACATCTTCAACAACATATGTCGGCATAAGACCACCATCATCATATCTGCTCGTAGTTCTTTTCCGTGTCCGAACTTGTGACCCAAAGTAGTACGAAGTGAAGTGAGATGTTTCTTGGGCTAAACTCCCAGCAACTATTGATCCTTCCACCCTTGCCAGATTTTTTGCTTTCCCTTTCAAATGTTTCATGGCTCTCTCATAAGGATACATCCATCCATTATGAACAGGTCCACGAAGCAATGCCTCATACGGAAGGTGGACATCTAGATGTTCCATAACGTCAAAAAATGACGGAGGAAAATTTTTCTCCAAATTGCACATCAAGATCGGGATATTCTCGTCAAGTTGTCTGATGATATCTACAGTTAAGGTGCGTGCGCTGAGATCTCTGAAAAAAGATCTGATGCCTACAAATAACGTACAAGACAAACATAATGTATTTTTAATAAGATTTTTTCCAACAAGCAGTAATAATTAATTATAATTACCTGCAAGTGCTTTGTGAATATTTTTTGGAAGCAACTCCGCAAATGCAAAGGGTAAAAGTCGTTGCATAAACACATGACAGTCATGACTCTTCATCCCTGAAAACTTTTGTCCCTGCTCAACACATCTTGATAGATTTGAAACATATCCATCAGAAAACTTCACATCTGATGCCACCCACTTGAACAACGCAGCTTTTGCTTCTGCTGACAATCTGAAAATGGGAACCGGAATTCTCCCATCGCTTCTAATATGCAGCTCGATCCTAGAACATAATGCAGGCAAATCCAACCTTGAGTTCTTGTTATCTTTTGTCTTCCCAGGGACGTTCAACAATGTATTGATGATGTTCTCAAAGAATTTCTTCTCTATATGCATCACGTCAAGATTGTGGCGCAGAAGTAGACCTTTCCAATATGGAAGTTCCCAGAATATACTCTTCTTGTGCCAATTTTGCTGAGTCCCGTAACCATCAGGCATATTTGCAGTAGTATGTCAATTACCACCTTTGCTGACTGTGCTTAGTCCACCATAGTAATCAATATCCTTCTCGATTTCCTCGCTAGATAAATATGGTGGAGCGGTGTCCCGTACAAACCTTTTTGACCAAAACAATTTCTTGTTCCTTCGGTACGGATGGCAAATGGGAAGAAATCTCCGATGACAATCAAACCAGAACGTCTTCCTACCATTCTTCAACAGAAATGCGTCTGTGCTTCCCATACAATATGGACAAGCTAGCCTTCCATGCATCGTCCAACCCGACAACATCCCATATGCAGGAAAGTCACTAATAGTCCACAAAAGAACTGCTCGCATAGTAAAGTTTGTTCTCGTTGAACAATCATATGTCTGCACGTCTGTTGACCACAATTCCTTCAATTCTTCTATCAATGGCTGTAGAAAGACATCAAGGGACCTCTTAGGATGCTTTGGCCCAAGTATCAGTATACTCATGAAAAGCAATTCTTTTTCCGTACACATCTCTGGTGGAAGGTTGTATGGCGTCAAGAAGACTAGCCAAAGCGAGTATTGTCTTACAGACATTCCAAGTGGACTAAAGCCATCTGTGCAGAGCCCAAGATAAACGTTGCGGGGGTTGCTTGCAAAATCAGGGTACACCGAGTTTAAGTGTTTCCACGCTTTTGCATCAGAGGGATAATTGATCTCGCCTTCCTTCTGAGTGTGTTCCGCATGCCATCTCATCGTTGCTGCCTTCCTTTCAGATTGATATAATCTATTCAGTCTATCTTTGATAGGTAGGTACCACATCCGCTGGTACGGCACCCTATTCCGCCCACGTCCTTGCGGCTTATATCGTGGCTTCTTGCAAAATTTACACTCTAATAAATCTGCATCTTCTCCCCAGTATATCATACAGTTTTCTATACACACATCAATCATCTCCGAAGGTAAGCCAAGACTATGAACCAGTTTCTGAATCTCATAATAAGATTCAACAGACTGATTATCTTCAGGCAAATACTCTCTAAACAACTCAGTCCATGCATCCATACAAACTTCAGGTAAGTTATGATCAGTTTTGATATTCATCATCCTAGCTGCCAATGATAATTTAGAAAGACCCTCTCTACAACCTTCAAAAATTGGCTCATTAGCTGCTGCTAGCATTTCATAAAATCTTTTTGCATCCAAGTTAGGTCCCTCTACATTTTCTACCTCCTCTATTACTGATGTTGTTTCACGAAATGCATCTGTAACCATATCATGCATCCTATCATGATCTACCATTTGATGATCCCCATGAAGGTTACTTTCAGAAGGCAAATGTGGTTCATCTCTGTTACGAACATTTTCAACCTGATTACTACTACTAGCTTAATTTCTATTATCACCTTCTCCGTGGTTAAACCAGATATAGTAATGTGGAGTAAATCCTCTATTTACTATATGTTTCCACACTGTTTCACTAGCAGCAAACTTGGTATTGTTGTATTTACGACAGGGACAGAATATTTTACCTGTTTCCTGTGTGAGAGACGTCTGTCCGGCCTGGTACATGAATGTCTCTGCTCCGTTGAGAAATTCATCTCTTACTCTTCCCCGTGAATCTTTATGCGCATACATCCAACTCCGAAGCTCATAAATATTTCTAGACATTTTTTTCCTTCTCGTTCTTTTTTCTCTTTCACGTTTTTTTTGGTGCATCTTAAGAATGAGGGAGAAGATCATATTTATAGGGAAATTTCAATTTGGTGGCTACAATATTACAACGAATTTACATTTGATCATAACTTAACTACGAATGTGCAACTAAATTTCTCGTAATTTGTTGTAAGTTAGAAGGTAACTATTAGATGTAACTTAGTCGTTAACTTACAACTACCTTACGACCAAATCTAGTTGTAGTCGTAATTTAGATGTAAGCCCTACGTCCACTTTACGACCAAAGTTTTAAGAAGTAATATTACGACTAAGGTACAACGAAATGTACTCTAGTTGTAAGTTAGTCGTACTTTCGATGTAATGTTACGACTACTTTACGACCAAAAGTTTTAGACGTAATATTACATCTTCGTTACGACCAAATCTCATTTAGTTTTAGATTAGACGTAATGTGGTTGTAACCTTACGACCACATATCTGTGGTCGTAAATGTTGGTCGTTATTGGCATGTTCTCTTGTAGTGAGCCCAAATTTTTAATCTCAATTAAAATCAAGCAAGCAGTCAATCAATTTAAATAGATTCGATTAAATTTTAGGGTTTATGAAATCGACCAGGAAAAAGGGGGTGATCGATTTCTAGGGTTTTCGATTTGATCATTAAGATCAAAGGGATTTAAGGGACACGATATTATCATAAGATTTAGGATGATCATAGGATTTTGAGATTCAAAACTTTTTAGGGTTTTGAGTTTAATTGAAACAATCTCTATCAGACTTGAGAGCTCCGATTTACTCAAGAAGGGTTTTGGGATCTATTATCTTAGGGCTTTCAACATTAGAGATTTCAAATTTTAGGGTTTAAACTTTATCAAAACAACCAATTCATTTCATGGGTTTTAAGGTTTATAATTTTAATTACCTTTAGATTTGAAGGGTTGAAAACCGGACCACCAAAGAGAAGGAGATCACGAGCTGGTACTGGCCGCAAGAACGGAAGCTACTTGGTCGGATTGAAACTGCTCGGATGGATGCAAGTCGGATGGATCTTGATCTATGTCGGTTGAACCAATATCGATCGATGCGCGTGGTGGTACGTCGATCGATCTAGGGTTTATGGGATAATATCGAACCAGAAAAGGAAATTAGGATTAGGGTTTATGAGAAAGTAGTTGGCGGCTTGATTAGGGTTTTGAGGTGGTCGATTTTTAGCTAGGGTTTTTAGAGAACAACTCGGGCTGATAAAGTGTTGTGAATCAGTGAGAAAATTTATCTTATTCCATAGCATAAAAGCTCCATATATATACAAGGTTTAGACCGTCATAAATAGACCGTCATAAGATAAATAGAAAACTAACAATTCCTAGTCTAACTAGGAAAAGGTAAATACAAATATGTAAAAGTACAAAGTAGATAAGTAAAAGGAAAACATAGTATGGACCGTCTCTTTCTTCCTCATGTGGTTATGGGCCGTCCACCATATGATTTATAACACTTTTAAAGTTGATGTCTTTTTTGGTACAAATATAAATCAACAATTGTTTTTCAAAATCTTAAATTTCAAATATTGAATATATATATTTAATAACTATAACACTAATAATAAATTAAGAAATAAGAAATAACAAACCAAAAAAATAATTTTTTAATTTATCAAAGTAAAAATTTATATAATTTTCATTTATATTTTAAAATAATTATTTAACTTATGAGTAATTAAGAATTTAGTTATAAAATAATTATTAAGAACTTTTATAATTATCTACGATCAATTTTTCGCAACTGTTTATATAACCTTATTGTGATTATGTTTTATAATATTACCGCCAAAAATTTGTTAGTGAAGTGTTAATTCAACTTTTTATACTCAAACGAAAAGAATTATCCCAAAAAAATTATTTAATTCCTATAAATGTGTTCAAGATTCCTTCTGCATTTTAATTAAAAATAAATATCACCAAAAACTATTAAGATCCAAAATATTGCTATATAATTAGAATACTGTTGTAAATCAAGAGAAAGAGGGAATCAGTTGTTCTTATTATTCTGTAGATAACCATACATATCTATAGGAATACAAAACTAGGGTTTAAGAACCTTCTAGAATATGAGTTTTGTGCCTATGATGGACATCCATACAATTATACATAACACTCCCCCTTGGATGTCCATTATACATAAATAATCCTAAAGCGCATATGATGCTGCCTCATTAAAAACCTTACCAGGAAAACCCAGTGGGAAAAAACCATGGTTAAGGAAAAAAGAGTGCAGAGCGCATCTACTCCCCCTGATGAAAACATAACTCAAAATGTCTGAGACAATACAATCTCACATGAACAAACTTCTTCTTAGTCTTTGGCTTGGACCAGTTCACTTCTCTTGGCAGATTTGACACTCCTCACTGAAACTTGAGTAACTTGATGACCGTAGGAAAAAGTGACTTCAAACCACTTGGAAATCGAAGCTAACATCCATTTATAACTTTAGACACCAGTCTAGCTTTGGTAAGAAAGAATATCGAGCAATATTTTGAATATCAGACGATAGTAGGTATATTGAGACAGCTTGTACATGTCCCACGAAAACAGTCATATCTCGAGTTCTATCATCTGAAATGACTTGATTCAAATTGGAGATGAAAGTAGACTCAAAGATATTTCTCTGGAAAACAAGTTCGTATTTTAGTTCCATATAGAAAGTCTCTTTTGATTGGCAAACTTTCGACCTTTGATTTTGTTTCACTAATGGAATGTGTTCATACATTGATTCTTCTTCAAATATGATTGATCCTGATCATTCACTTATGTTTCTATCAGTCTCAAAAATACATTGGAAGATTGATAGATCTTTATTTCTTTACTCTCAGGTACCTGAATTTTTTCTTGTCATGTTTTCTATCTCTTCTTGAGATCTTTAATATTTCATTCCTCGATTTTGCCATTCTCATTCATGCTCCTTCTCTTTTCCGAGGATTATTATATTTGGAACCTATTAGTCTATCACGCTTCAGGCGCTCTTTAGACCCATTAGCAGTTTGATATTGTCCTTCTGGAACAGCTATTTTAACCGAAGCATTTACAGTTGGTACTTGTGACTTAATCACTTTCTTAGGATCAGTAAATGAGTTGACAACTCATATGTTAATCTTTGTAATAGAATTATCTTCATACATTCATTTTGGACTTATAATCACGCGCTTTAGTCCGAGGATCAATGATAATTCATTTCAACTCATTCATTTTCCAACTGTTTATCTTCTCCCCCTAATATTGGATATACTAACTTTGAGTCTTTCAATAAATCTTATAAAATCTTCAAGATTTTATCATCAATGAAGACATATCCAACATATTCATAACCTCATCATGTCCATCTTTCAGCGGTGTGGTGGAGCTTTGCATATAAAGCACAAAAATAAAATACTTATCTTAATAGGATGATCTGAAGTGGGGATTATAGATCTTACATGGAGATGGAACACTTTTGCTCTCTCAGCTCTTGAAAGTATCATGCAAAATCTTGTTTTTAAGAAACAATAGTGTTTATAAACCTGAGATATAGAATTTTTTTTTTTTTGAGATATCTTAATAGGATGATCTGAAGTGGGGATTGTAGATCTCACATGGAAAAGGAACACTTTTGCTCTCTCAGCTCTTGAAAGTATCATGCAAAATACTTATCCTGAGATATCTTAATAGGATGATCTGAAGTGGGGATTGTAGATCTCACATGGAGATGGAACAAGAAAGCTCAAAGCAATTGTTTGCTCATGAAATATGGCATCAATATTAGACATCAAATTCACCAATAATTAGTCTCACCATATACATGAATCAAAGCAGAAAGCTCAAAACAGTAGCATCAATCAAAGGTGTAATTTTGACCAAACAAACAAAAATAAACCAAACCAACAAATGTTACTCTTATCAATTTCAAGTAAAAATTCTCGAGTCCATAAATTCTATAAACATTTTTCTTATCAATTTCAAGTATATACCAAAGACCTATATATACATATTCGAACAAATTTAGTAAATATATAAATTTAAAAACTCAGAACATTAAACGAATGCGAGCAAATTAGTTATGAACCAACTACTCAAACCAACCGAAATTAGGCAAACCGGTTAAGTTTAAGTCAATATGTAATCAACAATTAATTATAAAGCATGAATCGATAACTGCAAATCATTTAATAATTATATCATAACTAAATATATAAACTAATATATACCTTACTTCAACAAAAGTTTTACTAGAGAAACTGAACCATTCAAATCAACCATACATAACCTTCGATTATCACCAAACTTTTTTTTGCTAAGTATGTGAATTTCATTATGGGAATAATGATACAATGAGATGCAATTGAATTTGAGTGATCAAAACCATTGGATCTAAGGAAGCTAATGAAAGCATGGATCTGTGAAAGCCCCAAAAAAAGAAAAAGACTACCACAGACAATGAAGGTTTAATCTACCTTACAAAGATTGATTAAAGCTTGACTAACTAATTCCTAAATCATCAATTACAGTTCCAGTAGATCAAAAACGGAGCCTTGCATCCGGAGCCTGAGCAAGCGCAATAATCATAGGAGGCAATCGACCGGAGAACAATCGTAGGCACGGAAGATTGTCCCGAAGGCGACCCGAAAGGACAAGCAGGCGAAGCGGGGTTGACCAAGACCCGGTCCGGCTATCACCCAGAAGAGTCCACTCCAGACGTCGAAGCACCTCCAGAGATCGACACATCTGTTACCTGGGAACCATCAACCAAGTGTAGAGGCCAGCACTTAACGAACGGAGTAACGCAAGAGGAAGCAAGCGGCGGTTTAAGGCACTCGGACACAAGTCCCTTCCCGCAGGCAGAAGACTCAAAAGATTTCCGGCATCAGAACAAGGAGGAGGCAGGGTACAGCTCCAGCGATACTCCTTCTGGGACAGAGAAGAACAAAGGAGTCGACATGAATCAACTCCAATCAACAGGCGACAGTAATAACCGCCATGGTTGATGCTACGGGAAAGAGACCAAATAGAAGTCCCCAACGACAGCCACATATCGCCTTTTCATCTCAGATCTGAAGAAGATCGAGAAGGGGAAGTTCTAACTGAGCGAACGAAGGAGGGAGAGATGGAGACAGGAGAGAGAGGTACAAGCAAGAGAGGCAACAGCAGCGACGCACTGCAGCTCCGACGAACCTCCGTGACTGAAACTGACCCAGATCCAGTCTGTCCTAGCTCCAGATCTACCACTGGATCAACGCTTCCTGAGGCCAGACTGTCTTCCATAGCCTCGCCAACACTGCAGAGACACCGAGTACACACACGACGTCCGGTTAGATACACCAGATCCGGCCGCAACCCGACGAAAATCCACAGCTGCTTAGCAAATAGGGGCTGGGAGAACGATGAGCAAACAGGGTGGAGGCGAGGAAAAGAACGCAAGAAGGGGGGGGGCGACCGAACGGCTGAGGTGCCGCCGGCCACCAAACCAGAAAAATAGGGTTCTGCCGAGTAGAAGTGGTGTCGTGGAGAGAGATTTGAGAGAAATTCTCTCTCTCCTCTCTTTACTTTTTGTGTTCTCAACTAGAGATACTTCGATTTATCACCAAACTAAAACAATGTTTTAGCCGATTTGTTTTTTTTAAACACTGACATATGAATATATGTTAATATTTTAATGATTCAGAGAATATTGAAATCAATAACAGAGCTATCATATCTACTAATCTAATATAAAATATGATACAGTACTTTAACATGTATTTGAAGATGACAGCGAACAAAAATTTCAACGAATAAAAGTACGTTTTCATATAGTATTAACATATAACTATAATATTATAATTGTGGCGATGAATATGCAAGTCAATCAAAAATATCAGATTCAACTAACATGAAAACTAAATAGATCTTATCTTGATTGATACGTATGGAGAAAAGACGGCAGCATCAGAAAATAAAGATGTGCCAATCAGAATTAGGGTTTTGAAAGCACGCTCATGTTTTATGTTTAACGGAGAAACTGTTGGGCCACCAAAAAAAAAATTACATTCCATGCACCTCACTTGTAAGAAATTGGAGACGTCCCTTGGAAACGGAGAGAGCGTCTACAATAGTTTTGATAACAGCCAAAACCAGCACAAGATTATATGTTAAATTTTAATTATAAAACTTCAAGTCATGTACAAAATCTTGTAACATCGAAGTATTTGTAAACTAAGTAAACTAAGTCACTTATCTTGATGATGGCGGTAGAGTTTTAATCATACGGCTCGGTATTTCTTGGCCACTAGGTTTTGCTCGGTAGCTAAGGTTGCGTCAAGAAGGGATATGAAGACGACGTCTAAGATCAAAACGAAGATGACGTGGCTAAGCTATGAGGATTTTTTTTACAGCTAGGATTAGAGTTTCGTACTGATAAAGTGTTGTGAATCAATAGAAAGAGAGAATCATTTGTTCTTATTATTCCGTAGATAACCATAAATATATACTAGGTGACCGGCCCGCACCCTGTGCGGGCATAAAAAATTCAATATATGGAATAAATAGTGTATAGTTTTAGAAATAACGGATTTTACATCATAATACCACCATCTTTGGGAGAAAGCATCAGCCATGGAGAAATGTTGTTACTCCGCCTTTGACATGGACGAGAGGGAACAAAATAACTTCGGTATGAAGAGGCAGTTATTGTGTGTATGTATAATTGCAACGTTGATTTTTAATTTGTGTGTTTAAGAAGATACTTTTATTTAAAATATTGATTAAATAGTGTATAGTTTTAGAAGTAACAGATTTTATATTATCACTAATTAGAATTGTATTGTATTTGTGTTGTAATTCCTAATTTTAGGTGTATAATATTATTATGTTTAAATTTATCGTAAATTTAATGTAAACATATTAAAGGAAAATATAATAAAATTCAAAATATTATCCATAAATAATATAAATTATGAAGTACAATTCTCGATAAAGAAAACAAAATCCATTAGAAACCTGCAAAACAATTATTAAATTTTGTAAGCAATTGGACGGGTTAACTTAATTTGATAGGTTTATATATTTCTAAATTTTATTGAACAGAAAATAATATTAAATAGACATACCATCATCGAAATAGTCAGAAAACTGGATGGTAATCAAATACAATCGGTCTGCTAACTCAGCATTACCCTTCTAGCAAATAAAAAAAACTGTAACAGTTTATATATTTAAAAAAATTTATTGGAAAAAGTAGATTAAAATTACGTATCCTGACTACGGAATATTCTGAAAAACTTGTTTGTAGACAAAATTCAATGTTTTTGTCTGAGGCTTTCCTTCTTTACCAGTTATTAGGATTTTTAATCCAGATCTCGACTTAACTCTTGAAAGTGCAACGTTGAGCTGACCATGAGAGAACACTGGCCTAGGCAGAAACAAACCAACATTTTCCAGTGTTTGACCTTGACTTTTGTTGATGGTCATCGCGAAAGCCAATGTAACTGGAAACTGTCTTCGACGCATTCTGAAGGGAAACTTCGTGTCAGGTGGTGTGACAAACATTTTAGGGATCCAAACCTTGTCTCCAACAATATTGTTTCCGGTTATAATTCTAGCTTCTATCACATGGGGCAATAACTAAGTAATAATTAGCCTAGTACCATTACATAAGCCATATGCAACATCACAGTTACGAAGACACATGATAGGAGCACCAACATTGAGCTTCAAACAATGATAGGAGCACCAACCTTGAGCTTCACACAATGTGTAGGTATTTATTTATTTTCAGTAGAAAATACCCTATTTATTTTTCTTCTGTGATTTATTTTCAGTGTCTGTAAACGGTTTATTTCTCTTCATGCTTCCCACTCAAAATCGAATGCTTCTGTTTTCAGTAATACCAAAACACTACCTATAGATTGAATCGTATGAAGTTAGAAAAAAGACTTGAATAAACTAATATAGTTTAAAAGAAAATCGAAGATATAGAGTTCACAAGCCGACCTCTTCGCCAAAATATAATAGAGATCGATCCATGACCATTACGTTATACAATCTTCGATTTTATACGTACAATCCTTTCTTGCCAAATAAAGTTTCCTTATCAAATTTTTACCATGTTACTATCTATTCCTTGCGCAAGTAAATATGATATTTATTGGAAAACACTTTATGAAAATATAATGCTATACTATCTTCTTTTACATTGTTTCATGATTTATTATGATTTTTTTGGAAGTTTAACATATAAGGTTAACCTTATTTTATGACCTTAGATATAGTCAATAAATCTACTCGCCATGCCTATTAAGCCAAAGAATAATAATAAGATTAACAGTGTTAAATATTGGTTGAGTAAATCCTATTCATTATATTTTGTAAGCCAAAGAATTAAAACCATGTGAAAAACAGTTTCTAATGATTGATTTTTAAATTTACCACCAAGGAAGATTTGCTATAATGTGGAAACAAAAATAGATTAAAGGAGCTGTTTATAAAAACGAATCAAATGACAGCTCATAATTCATGCTCATAACTATAAAACCAAAAACAGAGACAATGGAAAAAATAATGAAATTTGAAGACAACCAAAACAAATCATTTCTTAAACTCTTCCACTTTCACGTGCATAATGGACTTCAACTTTCTTCTTTTTACCATAACCGCTTAAATACTCAGTCCTCTTCCGACTCATAATCATTAAAAATCACAACATGTGTCTACACAAAATAATTATTTGGTTAGAACATATCTTGCCTATAAATAATTTTGAGTTATAACTATAAACAAATATTACATGTGGATCAAAGTGTTGAATTAAGTGTATATCGTCAACCACTAAATCAACAACATATGCTGAATTTTGTTCTTTTTGACCATAACCTCTGATAGTGATCTTAAATAGAAGTCTCCTCCCAACTAAATCAGTTAGAGATTGAGGTAGAAAATTTGGATTTTCCTGTAAAAAATATTTAAATATTTCAATAAATATATAGAAATGCCATATTCTTTAATATATATTAGAAATGAAGGAAATACCTGAGCAACCTCTTGTACTAACTCAAACGCAGGTCTCCTAATGAGTTTCTCCGCAATATTGTTGAAAAGCAAAAACTTGGCTTCTCCTTTTGATTTATCAGAGACACGTACAACCAAGTAGTAACTAAAAAATAAACAATTTTAATTTGTTTCAGAACATATAATAATATGAGATTAGAAAGATAGCAAGATTAATGAATATAAACGGCCATACCAGTGAATAACATGGTGAACATCTTTTTTGCATGTTTTGCAGTTGTATAGAGGGTTATGTTGAAGATGTTGCACATTTCTCTCAAAAGTATCTCCTTGTCTGACCACTTTTCTTTTGCAAAAATTGCAGGCAGTGTAATACCATGGTTTTTTCCAAATCAATGCCTCAATTATAGCAACAACCACGCACGTTCCAGCCTATTATGATTAATTTAAGTTCCAATAAATTTGTAGTGAAATCATATTTGAATTAGTTTTAAAAAAATGAAAACGCTTGGGAAAATCAACAAAATAAAATATTTACCGATATTGCTTCAATAATTTCAGAAATTGTTTTCTTCATGCTTTCCATTGCTTCAAGAATACTGTGTTTTGACAAAGATAAAAATCAACCTTCATACTCGATTTGTATAACCTACTAATAACATAATAATACATAAGATAGAAAGTGGAGATTGTAACCTCTTTGGCGAAATATGATGTATAGAATGTCGAGTATATAAACTTTATTTATAAGAGCATATGAGATATTAGTAGTCATAGAATGTCGAATATTTCTTTTTCACAATAAGGTAAGTAATTAAAAACGAATGAACACAATTTAGAAATATTTAAAAGTGGAATTAATGTAATACTAACTTGCGCAAGAAATGGTTATTCTCACTAAGGTAACTTTATAATGTCCACGTTTCAAACATAAATGACGTTTGTATATTTATTTTTCACAATAAATATTGAAATAGATTAAAGAAAGTTATTTCCTATTAAGGTAAGTCATTACAAACGAATTAAGAATTTAAAAACATTAAGGTAAATTGGCATTAAAATTTTCAATAAATGTGATAGTAACTTGCGCAAGCAAATTATTTTTTAAATAAGGTAACTTACATTTAAAATATTCATAAGTTACTTTTCAACTTGCGCAAGTAATACAAATATAAGGCTTTCTATACGGATATAAAATCATTTTATCAATTCAAATAAACATTTTTGTTTATTATTTTATGTAGTTTATAAGTATATAAAAAATTTGATCACACTATTACTCTTTCATAGTTTCAACAATTAGTTACCATAAATAATTACTGCTAATATTATGTAAATTATTTGGAAAGTGATATTAATTGATAACTGAATTATTTTTTCCTTTCAGATATAATTATAATAAATAAAACTAAAAATAATCTTTCAATCAAATTATAACAGTTTTAAGAGTTCATTTATGATCGACACGTAAGAAAAAATCACTTATGTGATTCTCAATATATAGTAGGATTTACATTTTATAAATAATTTATATCATTTTATAAAGTATTTTAAAATTCTGATAAATTTATTCTGTAAACAAAATTAAATAATTAAAATAATAATAATAATAAAACATGTTTGGATTTTGTAATATTAAAATAGTTATTATATAATTATATCTGAATACAATTCATCAAGTAAAATATAAAACTATTATAATTATATTATATAAAAATTCGTTCATTTTATTTTATAGTTTGTAAATATTAAAAGTAATAAATAAAACATTATTAATCTTTCTATAATTCCAGAATTAATTGCCATGCATTGTTATTTGTAATATTTTTATATTATATGGCAAGTAATCTTAAATGATTTTAGACTTACCTTAAACTTTTAGATCTAATTTAAATAAATTAAAATTAAAAACTATCGACCAATCAAATTATAACAATTTTTTGAAACTTCTCATATGAGTGACACGTCAGCAGAAATCACTAAAGTGACTTCTCATTTAATATATAGGGGGATAGAAATACAAAACTAGGGTTTAAGAACCTTCTAAAATATGGGCTTTGTGCCTATGATGGACATCCATACAATTATACATAATAAATACCATTAATTTTATTCTTGTGAGAATAAAAAATATATTAATATTTTACAAACAATAAAAATTGTGAATCATAAACTTTATTTATAAGAGCATATGAGATATTAGTAGTCATAGAATGTCGAATATTTCTTTTTCACAATAAGGTAAGTAATTAAAAACGAATGAACACAATTTAGAAATATTTAAAAGTGGAATTAATGTAATACTAACTTGCGCAAGAAATGGTTATTCTCAGTAAGGTAACTTTATGCTGTCCACGTTTCAAACATAAATGACGTTTGTATATTTATTTTTCACAATAAATATTGAAATAGATTAAAGAAAGTTATTTTCTATTAAGGTAAGTCATTACAAACGAATTAAGAATTTAAAAACATTAAGGTAAATTGGCATTAAAATTTTCAATAAATGTGATAGTAACTTGCGCAAGCAATTATTTTTTATATAAGGTAACTTACATTTAAACTATTCATAAGTTACTTTTCAACTTGCGCAAGTAATACAAATATAAGGCTTTCTATACGAATATAAAATCATTTTATCAATTCAAATAAACATTTTTGTTTATTATTTTATGTAGTTTATAAGTATATAAAAAATTTGATAACACTATTACTCTTTCATAGTTTCAACAATGAGTTACCATAAATAATTAGTGCTAATATTATGTAAATTATTTGTAAAGTGATATTAATTGGTAATTGAATTATCTTTTCCTTTCAGATATAATTATAATAAATAAAATTAAAAATAATCTTTCAATCAAATTATAACAGTTTTAAGAGTTCATTTATGATCGACACGTAAGGAAAAATCACTTATGTGATTCTCAATATATAGTAGGATTTAAATTTTTATAAATAATTTATATCATTTTATAAAGTATTTTAAAATTCTGATAAATTTATTCTGTAAACAAAAATAAATAATTAAAATAATAATAATAATAAAACATGTTTGGATTTTGTAATATTAAAATAGTTATTATATAATTATATCTGAATACAACTCATCAAGTAAAATATAAAAATATTATAATTATATTATATAAAAAAATTTTCATTTTATTTTATAGTTTGTAAATATTAAAAGTAATAAATAAAACATTATTAATCTTTCTATAATTCGAGAATTAATTGCCATAAATTGTTATTTGTAATATTTTTATATTATATGGCAAGTGATCTTAAATGATTTTAGACTTACCTTAAACTTTTAGATCTAATTTAAATAAATAAAAATTAAAAACTATCGACCAATCAATTTATAACAATTTTTTTGAAACTTCTCATATGAGTTACACGTTAGTAGAAATCACTAAAGTGACTTCTCATTTAATATATAGGGGGATAGAAATACAAAACTAGGGTTTAAGAACCTTCTAAAATATGGGCTTTGTGCCTATGATGGACATCCATACAATTATACATAATAAATACCAATAATTTTATTCTTGTGAGAATAAAAAATATATTAATATTTTACAAACAATAAAAATTGTGAATCATAATCCAATTAGAACTATATGAATATTTACAAAAGTGATATAGATATAGTAAGTAATTACAAAAAAATTTTATAAATATTTAATAAAATATAAACTAATGATATGTTAACTAACTATTTTAGAATATAAATAAAAATTATTTACATTTTATTTTGAAGAAAATAATGAAAAAAATTTATTTTTATTTAGTCAATAATTTTATGTATAATAGTTAATTGTTAATAAATAATTTATTCTAAAAGTTAAATTTTATTTTTTTTGAAAAAAAAATTGTTGATTTATATTTGTGCCAAAAAAGGCATGAACTTTAAAAGTCATTTTAGGCATATTGTTAGTCAACTATAACCGTTGACTAACGATATTCCTAAAATGATATGTTCAACGAAAGTTTATGATTAAAATAACTCGTCAATAAAAGTTGAGTGTTTTTTTGGCTTGCCAGAAAGTTGGTGTTTTATTTCAACCAAATTTGAAAGTTATGATCTAAATGACATTTTTCCCTTACTTTTAAAGGTATAACTAGATCTCGACCCGCACAATCGTGCGGGTATTTATTTTCAAGTTTATGCATATATATATTTGTTTTATATAATTAGTATATATTTTTAGGTTACTTATATATTTAAATGTGTATGTAATTTTTTCAAATGCAATAATTTTATAATTTTCATGCTGTAAATTAATTAATTATTTTAACTCATTACATCTGTATATAAATTGTTTTATTATATATTTTCCTACTGAATTTGCGTTTGATTATAAAACAAAAAATTATATGCACGAAAAAACATTGTTAAAAGTTATTTTGTATTTAATTTATTATGATCCTGACCCGTAATTCAAAGCGTTGGATTTTTTTTAACAATTTTTATGTTTATTCATTTTAGATAATAAATTACCGTATATATAAAAATTTAAAAGATATCAAAAGATGTTATGGTTTAAGTAATTAGAATATTATATTATATTAGTATTAAGGAAATACATTTAATAAAATTTCTAAATGATGGTCCAAATTAAAATATCACACATGAAAGAAGTCATAACTTCTATTTTAATAGATAAGATTATTAGACAATATATTGTTGTGAGTTACAAAAAAAATATGTTAAGAATGTTTTTTCTTTTTTAAAAAAAAATATTACATGATTTACAAATTTTAACTGTTTATTTATTTATTTAAATGAAAGAAATAATTAAAAAGAAATTAGGTTACTTTACTAATATACATAATTTTGCTATATTTATTTATATAGCATGTCTAATTTAATACAATATAAAGTATATTAAATTTTATAATATATAGCATATAATTTTATTTTAATTAATATTAATTTATAATAAAATTATATTGCTAATCAAGAAACTAGGTAATGTATTATTTTATAAAAAATATTTAAACTTTTTGGTAAGATCTTGTTAGATTTTTTTAACAATTTTCTATGAAGATATGAAATGTTATAATAAATCATAGTAATAATGATAAGATTAGAGAATAAATGTAACATGATTTTCTAGGAATAGATCCAACTTAAAAAATCACACATGAATCAATATTATAACTTATGTTTTAATATATAAGATATGACGTGTAGAAAGTAGTGTCCACGCTAATTAATCATGACTGGATTTTCCTGAGCTCTTATTAAAAAAATACATCATTTATTACAATTAAGCACTGTTTTCTATTTCAATTGCATGTCATTTTATCATCTTTCTGTTTTAAAATTAGTGTTTGTTTGTAATTTTCAGGTGTCAAGTTTTGATGTGAAAAAAGGAATTTGATCTGAATATTTGAAAAATACAAGAGAACTTAATATATTATATATTTAAAAGAAAACATAATAATAGATTTTTATATATTCATAATTTGGTTAAATCGAGTATTACCAAACGTTGATGTATTAACAACTTGTATTTAACATTTGAAATGGTAATCTGCGGTTGGCACGAATGAAAGACATCTACCACATTAGATCGTAATTCAGATATATTATCATCGTGTTATGTAGTGACATAATCAAATTAAAAACCTACTCATGCAATTTTTTAGAACATCTTCGTCCCAATTCCATATTTTATATCAAAATTGAGTGAACAATGGAGTAATGAACAAAAATAAATAAAAACATTACTTCATAAATGGAATAGTTTTTAATTTTTGTTCATTACTTAATTTTCCACTCAATTTTGGAGTAAAATATGGAGTTGAGATAGAGATAAAAATATAATAAAACACAGATTGGAAATTTGGTCATGTTTGGAATATGATTAAAAACTTTGAAAAGTTTATGGATGGTGTCACCTTTCCTAGTGATCATGTAATTAGTTCTCCGATACAAGTTTCTCCAGGTTTGTCTTCATTTTCTCAAAACTTAGACGATGAATATGAGATTACCAGTAGGTTTGAGAGGTGAAAAGTCAAAAATGAAAAGAAAACTTGATGATCAAACATCAACATTTATAAAATCCTTAGAAGAAGGAAATAAACAACTCTTGGAATAATTAAAGAAGTCAAAGTGCAGAAAGGATGCACTATATGGAGAGTCAAACACAAAATAATGCACTAAAAGAAGAAAAAAAAATTTGTTTTGTGATATAAGTTCCATACAATATCCGAATGTTTGTGCGTATATTCAAGCTTAACAAGTGCAAATAATATCAAAACAAAATGCTGAGTCACAAAATTAACAAGCTCTTTCTCAATCTTTTCCGTTTGGGCAATATTTCACTGGTCTTAACGGATCCGGAAACGATTTGCCAGATTATAAGATCACTTATTTTATGTTATTTTTATTTAATATTATTTATGTTTTTTAATTATGTTATGCATTTTTATGTCAAATTATTAAATAATAAAACATCTTGTTTTCATGTTATTTTATCTTTTAAAAATATTATTTAAGCAAGAAATAAGAACATTGTCAAATGACCATTTCATAAATAAAAAAATTTCAACTCCAAAATGGAGTAATATGTAAGATTACTCCATAAATGGAGTAACCCTAGCCATTACTCCATTTTGAAGTTGAAAATGAAGTGAATTTGGAGAATATTTTACTCTAAAATGATGTTTTGAGTAGAAAATTGAGTAGGGTTGGAGATGTCCTTAGTGGCTAGTGTACTGTACAATTCAGTTCGTAGTTTCTTAGTATTTGTTTTTGTTTTTCAACGTCATAAAAGCAAATGTTCTTTCCCATTATTTGTTAGTTTTCGTATTTCGTAGTAGAGAGAGAGAAAAAAACAGTTAATCATAAATTTTAGGGAAAATTCCTTAAAAATACACAGACTGAATTTCTTTTACTGAAATAATACACGAACTTTTTAGGCTTCCCGAAAAATACACGGACTAATTTTTGTTGTTCATAAAATACATGAACTTTTGAATTTTGGAGGTTTCACACCTTGAATTTAACGACGTTAATTCTGATTAACGGAACATCAAGACGTCGTTAGACGATGTTAACTCTGATTCGAAAGTTCATGTATTTTATGGACAATCAAAATTAGTCTGTGTATTTTTCGGGAAACCTAAAAAGTTTATGTATTTTTTAAGCAAAGAAAATTTAGTATATGTATTTTTAAGGAATTTTTCCTTTTTTTTGTAACATCATATTTCTTTTATTCAAGATTTATTATAATCAGGTTTAGCAGTTTAGGTCTACGCATTTTAGCCGGATTCAAAAACTTGAACCAGAGCTGACACGAAAATATTCGGTCCAAAACCAAACCGAAAGTTTAGATATTTCGTATGATAGATTTCGACTAAATTTGATGGAGTTTGGATATTTCGTATCCTATTCAGAGGCTAAATATCAGGATCTGATACGAATCCAAAAATTAAAAGTACTTATTGGGTCCAAATATCGTAGACCCGAAAGACCAAAAAGAACCGACCTAAACCTGATCCAAAGACCCGAAAAAACATATCTTCTATCACATGATTTAGATCCGAAAATTACATATATTTTATACGTATTTTAATTATAGATCTGAACCAACCCCAGAAAAACCGGCTTCAACATGAACCCAAATAAATATATTCAAAAATTACATTTTTCGGTCAAACAAAAAAAATACAAAGTCGTTGTCACCTTAGTATATTCTGGAAAATTCTTTAAAAATACACATACTAAATTTTATTTGCTTAAAAAATACACGAACTTTTTAGGTTTCCCGAAAAATACACAGACTAATTTTGGTTGTCCATAGAATACATGAACTTTCGAATCAGAGTTAACGTCGTCTAACGGCGTCTTAATATTTCATTAATCGGAGTTAACGTCGTTAAAATCAAGGTGTGAAACCTCCAAAATTCAAAAGTTCATGTATTTTATGAACAACTAAAATTAGTTTGTGTATTTTTCGGGAAATCTAAAAAGTTCGTGTATTATTTCAGCAAAAGAAATTCAGTCTATGTATTTTTAAAGAATTTTCCCTAAATTTTAACGTATCCATTCGCAGGTAGATGACTCATAACTCACGAATACTATTCGTTGTAACTTGTAACTTTAATACCACTTGAAACGAGTGCCTTTCTCGCATTTACTTCTCCTCGTTTTTAAGTATTGTTTCGGATTCTCCGCAGAAGGGTCGTCGACTTTTTTTCATTAAGTATAGCTGTATATAGGTCATAACTTTTCTTAATGCTGACAAAGTTTTCGATAAGTTTTTCAACGATTTTTGACTAACTCAATGTTTTTCCACACTGCTTGCATTATTATATATATATATATATATAATATAATGTGAACCAATTTTTTTTGGCAAACTAAAGAGAATCTCAGAAGATATTTATTTTAAAATGAAAGAATATTAAATGGTATATTTAAACATTTTAGAGAAAATTTGACAGGTAGACCAGATATCAACAAGATATGAATCTTTACATGGCCAACTCTATATCGATTCGACCCTATAGATGATTTATGTCCCCGTGCTCTTTGAAACTATGATCATGCCATTGGGCCTACCCTGTTTTCACCACCTCTATTAGTATATGCATGTGGAAAATCATATATCTACAAATCCACTCATATTCATCGTAAGTGGAAAATTACTCTTATGTATATGAGGAGACGTTTTTTTCTTTTCACATGCACCATCTAAGATTGGATTAACCTAGTGATTATACAGTTACTTCTTCACCAAAGACAAGACATATGTGTTATGGATTACATTAATTATATAATTCAAATATACCTCCAGAGAAAGCTTGTAATGATTTAATCATATCCTGTAAGTATGGTTTCGTCATGTAACTATCTCTACTTTAATTTCGTTACAGGCACAATAAATTTAATTGGAAAACAATTGTGCTTGGAAGCTTGAATAAACAACACTACTTGGCCGGTGCTAACGTTGACCGTATAATATCAACCAAGTGACGAGAGATCAGAGTCCCACTATAACGCCCCGACCCGCCCACGGCTAATGGGCCACCCACGTCCGCTCACTCGGCCCGTGGGCCCTATCCTATCCGACGATCGGTCGTTAATAACTCCGAAAGACTCGAAATCATTGTTTACTGACCCTACAATCACCACCCGACCTTTTCCCGTGCTTTGGCCTCACTCGCACGCTATCGGGAATCACTTCCCGATAGGTCACCCATCCTTCCACTACTCCAGCTCAAGCACGCTTAACTCTGGAGTTCTTTCAGGATATGCTCCGGAAAAGGTAAGTCGACTTTGATGACATAGGTAGCCAAATCAATTCTCTTAAGCCTTTCCACATATCACAACTCGGGATGTTACAATTCACCCCCTCTCAAAGAACGCAACGTCCTCGCTGCGTCCCACGACAGGTCTCAAGACGCCTCTCAGGTCAGAACTGAGACGGCTAACCAGCTCTGATACCACTTATAACGCCCCGACCCGCCCACGGCTAATGGGCCACCCACGTCCGCTCACTCAGCTCGTGGGCCCCATCCCATCCGACGGTCGGTCGTTAATAACTCCGAAAGGCTCGAAATCATTGTTTACTGACCCTACAATCACCACCCGACCTTTTCCCGTGCTTTGGCCTCACTCGCACGCTATCGGGAATCACTTCCCGATAGATCACCCATCCTTCCACTACTCCAGCTCAAGCACGCTTAATTCTGGAGTTCTTTCAGGATGTGCTCCGGAAAAGGTAAGTCGACTTTGATGACATAGGTAGCCAAATCAATTCTCTTAAGCCTTTCCACATATCACAACTCGGGATGTTACACCCACTTGGGTCACGAACCTGGGTCAATCATTGGAGACCATGCATGATACACTAGTTAGCACGTTAATCAAAATCCAATACCATTCCTCTTTACTTATTTTTGTTTCAGAGTTTAACTAAATTTAAAAATCTTGTTTGGTTCTCTCTAATTATGAATAATTGGTATGTACCAGAAAAGTTTGGAATGTTTGGACAGTATTCATATGATATTTCTAAACTCCACAGCAGAAAAATCGAAAAGCAGAATGAAAGAGACAAGACCTCAGACGACACATGAGTTGAAGTTGATGTTGCTGATATCTACACTATAATGTCAAGAGCGAGTTATGCAAAATTAAATAAATTATTACGTTTCAAGGAATATCCCAGAGTTATACAAGTATTATGCAGTTAGAATTAGATAATCATTTTAGATAATTAGTTCTTAATTGAATAATGAAAGTTAATATTTAATATTTGTATCCAGGAATGGTATACACGGGAAATTTTATTACATCAGTTAATTATATTTTTAATAATTTATATATATGCATATATGTTTGGTTTGTAATGAATATGAAATGTTTACCATCTTCTATAATTTATATACATGTGAATAAACTGAAGAGAATATGAAAAACATTTATTATTTTATATCATAAGTGAAATATATTAAAAATAACAGAAATGATAAGTTTTTATGTTCAAATTTTTAAAAATATTTAAGATAAATAAATTCAACGACTAAATTTTATTTAATTCAAATATAGAGTAAAATAATACTTTGACATTTTAATATAAACGCAATTAGTTTAAAAAACTAAAATATCTGATATATATATATATCATACGTTTTATGCCTACATTTTATTTGATTCAAATATATAATAAAACAATATTTAGCGTTTTAATATCAAATTAAGTAGCTTTAAATAAAAATAGAATGTCTAATAAATATAAATATTAAAAAATTAAATAAAATATAGCTAAGTGTTAGGTATAAAATAAATAGATTATATACAACGATGTCAACATAATAAATTCTGAAACTTAAGTATTATCAAGTATTTTTTTTAAAAAAATATTTATTTATATAATATGGTTTAGTTGGTCTTTAAATACAATAACTTTTACAAGATACAAATATTTATATTTATAAACCGTAAAAATTACTACCAGGATATTCCTATCTAATTTAAGGTCTTTTTTATAATGAATTATTTTTTCATCGTATAAATTAGTAATTTTTAAAATAAAAAATAATGCTACAAAATTCAAAAAATATATAAAAGAAAAAAAGATCCATGTTTTCAGTTTGAACATAATCAACTATCTTTCTGTCAATAATCATTATACTTGCTATTATAGTTGATGCAAAACAAATACTCAAAACAAAATAAAATAATTACATTTTCGTTAATTTTATCAATGACAAAACAAAAATAAGTATACATAAATTATCCTTTTCACCTTACTTATTCGTTCGCATGGCGGGTTAAACTTTAGTTTAAAATAATAAACATGTATGGGTGTGTGATTTAGATCAAATTTTTATTTCTGGAAGACAAATTAAAAATAAATCTTGAGGAATAAATTGGTTTTAATTTTGACAGCTGAGAGCCCTGTTAATGCCGTATCCGTTAACGTCATGCAAATAAAACCTCCAATCATGAACAGACCAACTGGGCTTGATTTGCAATTTTGGTTATTGCGTGCCAAATTTATAAACTTCAAGAGTTTTGGAACCAAATACAGTACAATGTTTTTCCCATGTGAGATCTTCACTTGGACAGTTATACGAATGATTGGCACATGGCAATAATTCAAAGTCCTATTATTTTGCCTTTTAAAACGTAAATATTTACCTGAAATCATGATAATTAGTTATTTCACCACTACAAGAAAACACGTTTTTAACGAGGGCGGATTTCATAGTTAATTTTTCGTAAAAGAGATTTTACGAGGAATTAACTTCGAAATCCATTTCGTCGTTAAATGTTCGTCGTAACGTAAATTTCTTTGTCAATTCCTCGTAAAGTTACGAGGAACACATTTCTTCGTAAAGTAAAGGTAAATGTTTCATCGTAAAAGACACGTAAGTTTTCCTTGTAAAGAACACGCTATATATTTCCACGTAAAAAATACGTAAATATTTCCACGTAATATACACGTAACATTTTCCTCGTAAAATACACGTAAGGTTTTCCTCGTAAAGTACACGTAAATATTTCCTCGTATATATCACGTAAATGTTTCCTCGAAAGTACATGTAAGTATTTCCTCGTAGAATTCACGTAAACTATAACTCGAAAAACACGTAAATCTTTCCAAGTAAATTCCTCTTTTACTATTTTTCTATTTTTTTCTACAATAATAATAAATAAAATCAAATTTAATTATATATTTATTTTAAATTTATTAAAAATTTAAATTATAATAAAATCAATACAAAAATATTTTATAAATATATAAGTTTAAAATTTATAATACAATAAAAAGAAAAAAAAAACTAAGTGTCGTTGTTGTTGTTGTTCTGCATCTCCTCGAAGTATTCTCGGCTACTCCTCTCTACAGCTTCCTCACCCTCCTGTATGCGGGGTGGCTCGGGAACGGGATTTTGTCTCCGCATCTCCGCCAACATGGCCTCCCATTGAGGATTTTGAGCCGCTATAAGATCCAGAAAACCCTCGACTGAACCCATACGAGCTGTGAACGCAGACCGAGTCGAGTTCAACTCAGACCGTAGCTCAGTGACCTCATCAGCCCGCCTCTGACCATAAGACGATGTCGCTCTCGGAACAACGTTGACGGAACCAATCCCCAACGTACGTCCATTTTTCTTAGGGACAACCTTTAAAAAAATATTAATGTTAGTGATAATATAAAAAATAGATTAAATGAATAATCATAATAAAAATTTTAAACTTTTTTACCTCCTCGTAAATCTGATCCACTTCAGCTGTGGTTAATGCCACCGGTATTCCATCGGGGGACTGTTGGGTCAGCTAGGTTTGGCGATCTTCAATCCGAGCAACCACGTCATTGTAGATTTGCTCGGATCTGGGATCTACAAATTGCCCAGACTTGTTCTTGTAGGTCTTCTCGTAAAGATTCTTAAGAGACAGAAGAACTACCGTCTCTTTGGCCTAAAAAACATTTAAGAAAAGTTAGAATATATTAAAAAATAATTAATTCAAAGATTTACCATCTGAAATTTTATAACTTAATTTTATGATTTTGTCGTAAAGTCCTTGTAAGGTAACGAGTACTTTACGAGGAAATGGGTTTTAACAAGGAATTAACAAGGCTCGTGTTTTCATTAACGAGAATTTTATGAGGAAATGATGTAATTCCCTAATATCCAAAACCCCAAACCTCAAACCCCAAGTTCTTTAAGCTATATACATTATAAATAAACTAAAAATCAATTGGATATTTCCAAACTCCCAAAACTACATTGTTTCTACACAAACTGAAATTTTATAATTTAATTTTAATATTTTGTCGTAAGCTAACTTGGTCTGCTTGTGAAGCTAGTATGAAAGGCTCGAATTTGTTGTACCTTCGTCTACCATTGACATCAATTACACCAAATTTGTTAAACCGAACACCTCTGTTGACGACGGGGTCAAACCAGTCACATTTGAAGAGGATGCATTTCAGCTTCAATAACCCTGAGAATTCCACCTCAATAATGCCCTGCAAGATCCCGTAGAAATCTGTTTCGTCTTTCACACATATTTCATAATTACTCGTCGCCCGGTGTCTACCATACTCATATGTATGAAAAATAAAGTCTCGTGTGAAATACATCGGTGATGTGGTGACCTTTGCAAGTGGACATTGAACTAATTCGTGAAACCATGTGGAGTAATCTGGATCGTCATAATCACTCTGCAAAAATAATGAGAACGCTGAAATTAATATCATACTAACGGCGTGAATACAGATCATGTATGCCAAAAAATTAGTCATACTATCGGTGAATACCTGACTCTTCAACCATTTAATAAAGTGTTAATCTTTCCTTCTGTTTACCTCAGTTGTGGATATACCTGACAATGTTTCTTTAATTTGAGTAACAAATAGACTGTAAAATCACATTTTCTACTAATTAATCATTTTTACAATTATATAATGTATACATATATGTGTGTTTAGAAGTTTCCATATATGTTACCTTTCGAAATAACGAATCAATGGATCCTCGCAATTGAGTAGAATATAAGTGTGTGCACTATGGACGTTTTCATCACTCGACCACCAAACCTCTTTCAGTTTTCCACCAATTCACCCAATTTGGCTAAAGATGTCTGGAACACCACCAACCGCATAAGTTGGCGCAACACCACCATCATCATATCTTCTTGGATACGTACTTTTTATGCAAAGTAGTACGATGTGAAGTGAGATGTTTCTTCCTTCAAACTTCCAGCAATTATAGAACCTTAAACTTTTGTAAGGTTTTTGTCTTTTCCCTTCAAATATTTCATGGCCCGCTCATACTGATACATCCATCCGTAATGTACAGGTCCACGAAGCAATGCCTCATGCGGGAGGTGGACAACTAGATGATGCATGACATAAAAAAAATGGAGGAAATATCTTTTCTAAGTTGCATAATAAAATGGGAATGTTCTCATGAAGTTGTTGTACGATATCTTTTTTAAGAGTGCGTGTACTCAGATCCCTGAAAAATGCTCCAATGCCTTGTATATTCCAAAAGCAATTAAACAAATTAGTAGTCATATTATTTATTTGTACATATTATAGTGTAATAAAAAATTAATGCGTACGTAATATATTACCTGCAAGTGCTTCATGTACGTTTGTTGGAAGTAGCTCGGCAAATACAAAGGAAAGTAGTCGTTGCATAAAGACATTTGATAATCATGACTCTTCATCCCGGAGAACTTTTGACCATTTTCAACACATCTAGAGAGATTTGAAATATACCCATCGGGGAACTTTACTTCTGATGCCACCCAGTTGAACAACACCGACTTATGATCTGAAGACTATCTGAATATCGGAACGGAAACTTGTCCATTGCTTTTTATATGTAACTCGCTTCTTGAGCAAATATCAGGCAAGTCCAACGTTGATTTTTGATGTCTTTTGTCTTCCCTGCGACATTCAATATTGTATTCACGATGTTCTCAAAAAAATTATTCTCTATATGCATCACATAGAGGTTGTGGTGCAAAAGAAGATCCTTCAAATATGGCAACTCCCAAAATATACTCTTCTTGTGCCAGTTGTGTTGAACTCCGTAAAAATCAGGCATATTACCCGGAATAAACCAATTACCACCGCGACAGACTGTTTCATGAGCTCCGTAGTAATCGATTTGCGCTTCAATTTGTTCTCCAATTAAATATGGAAGATGAGTGTCTCTCACAACCCTTTTGTGCCAACAATTTCTTGTTTCTTCGGTACGGATGGCTCAGAAATCGACGGTGACAATCGAACCAACTTGCCTTCCTACCATTCTTCAGGTGAAACGCATCTGTCATTCCATTATTATATGGACAAGATAATCTCACATGTGTAGTCCATCCAGACAACATCCCATAGGCAGTAAAGTCACTTATAGTCCACAAAAGCATCGTTCGCATCGTAAAATTTATCTTCGTTAAACAATCATACGTCCTCACCACTGTTGACCACAAATCTTTCAACTATTTTATATGTGGTTGTAGAAATACATCCAGAGACCTTTTTGGATGGTTCGGACCAGGTATTAATATGGTCACGAATAGAAACTCTCGTTGCATTCACATCTCCGGTGGCAGGTTGTATGGCGTAAGAAAGACTGGCCACAATGAATATTGTCTCCCTGACATTCCAAATGGACTAAATCCATATGTGCATAATCCAAGATACACATTTCGGTTATTGCTAGTGAATTGTGGATGTACTTTGTTAAAACGTTTCCAGGCTCTTGCATCTGATGGATGAGTCATCTCACCATCCATCTGAGTATACTCGGCATGCCATCTCATCTCATCCCTCCAGCAGTCTGCTCAGATTGGTACAATCTTTTCAATCTGTCTGTTATTGGTATGTACCACATAATTTGGTACAGTACCTTATTATGTCCTTGTCCTTGCGGTTTTAAGCGTGGCTTCTTGCAGAATCGACATTCTTCTAACTTCTCACCATCTCCCCAGTAGATCAAGCAATTGTCGATGCAAACGTCTATCATCTCCGAAGGCAACCCAAGACTATAAACCAGTTTCTGAATCTCATAATAAGATTCAGCAGACACATTGTCTTCCGGCAAATACTCTTTAAACAAGTCTGTTCATGCATCCATGCAACTTTCAGGTAGATTTGTGATCAGTTTTAATATTCATCATTCTAGCAGCCAACGACAATTTAAAGAGACCTTCTCTACAACCACTGTAAATTGGCTGATTCACAGCATCTAACATTTCATAAAATTTTTTTGCATCTATGTTAGGTTCTTCAACTTCATCATGAGTTACAAATGCATCAGCTACCATATCATGAACCCTATTATAATCTACCATATGCTCCTCCTGATGGTAAATATGTTCATTATGCAGATGATCAACCAGTTCATCCTGATAATTGCTATTACTACTACTAGCTTCATTCCCACAATTATAACATTCTCCATGTTGAAACCAGATATAATAATTTGGCGTGAAACCGCTATTTAATAAATGCTTCCATACATTTTCACGAGTTGCCAATTTCGAATTGTTGCATTTGCGACAAGGACAGAACATCCTACCGCTTTCCTGGGTGAGCGGTGTAGAATTTGCTTGATTCATAAATGTCTCCAGCCCTTCGAGATATTCTTTCGTCACTCTCCCGTTAGCATCTCTGTGTGTATACATCCACCTCCGCAACTCGAAAATATTTCCATCACCCGACATTTTATTTTCTTTCACGTTTTTAGTTTTTTTTTTTGATGTGTTCTTCGAAAGAAACACAAGGGATGTATTTATATGAAGTTTTCAAAATTGATAGGTGAAATTTTACTAGGAATTTACGAGAAAAATATAGATAGATAGCCGAAACAAAAACGTGTTCACAACTAAAAAGTTGGTATACTCGAGATTCAGTCGCTAAATTCCACGTAAAACTTTTCGTCGCAAAGAACTCGTTAAGTTTACGTTTTCTTTACGACGAAATCTTATTTCCTCGTAAAAACCACGTTAAGTTACGTGTTTTTACGAGGAAACTTTTTTGTCGTTCTTTTACGACGAAATTATGTTGATTTTTTTCCTCGTAAGAAACTCTTAGAACACGTAAATTTACGAGGACTTTTTTCCTCACTACTTTTCCCTCGCTAAAATCGTGTTTTTTGTAATGCACCTTGCTACAGTTGAATTTATCTTTTCTGTTCAAAAGCATTCAAGATATATATAGAACCATAACAAGGCTGAAGGCTCTAAACTACAATTTTATTTTCGTGGTGATAAACCAAAAACGCAGATTTTTATAAATATGAAATGGTATGGTTTAGATACGAGCAACATGAGTTGTATCTTTAAACAATTTCGTAAGATAAAATTGTTCTTTATTTGGAGTAATTTAATTTGTTATTGCTATATGCTGAAAAAACACGATTTTTGCCAAGAATTCTTCCTTAAACAAATTATGAATATTATGGATAAATTACTCAAAGGTAAATATATCGCGAAAGTAAATGGCAAATCATAGGATAAATATTACTGTTTCACAAACAGATACGCTCTAATTATCTTTTCCAGCTCACTGATATTATACTTTTATATTTTGCTAATTTCTTTGCATTGTTTTGTTTTCTAAATTTAAGTATATGCAAAAAAAAATTTTGAAAAAAGTATATACAAATTTCCAAACTCATAAACAATAGTATAAGAAAATAGTGTAAAAGTTACTTCCTCTATTTCGTAAATAGTGTTATTCTAATATATTTCATATAGATTTAGAAATAATAAAATATATTAGTATATTCCTATTTAATGTACAATTAATTAATTAAAATTAATTTATATAAACTTATTGATTGTTCAAAAAATTAAATATATAATATTATATTAAAATGTAAAATGATATTATTTTAAAAGAAAGCCAACAATTTTAAAGTAACACTATTTATTACATTTCTGAATTCCTGTGAATTGTTAAATTGGGATTCTTAGGAATTCGATCACAATTTGTCATTATTTATTACTCCCTCCGTTTTATAATATAAGATATTTTTCTTCGGTGCACAAGAATTAAGAAACTTATTTTTAAAAAAATAATATCATTAAATAGTGTAAATTAAATATAAATTAACTAATCACAAATAATGTAGTAAATTGCTATTGAATAATCAATTTTTAATAAAGCTAAAGTACGTTAAAAGTATCAAAACTTCTTATATTTTGAAATATCAAAATTTCTCCAAAACATCTTATATTGTGGAACGGAAGGACTACATTTCTGTATTCATTGTAAAACTCAATTAATATTTCCTGGGGAGAGAATATTTATGCCTTACATAAATTCTGGCCTATCTATAATTTTGTCTTGGAAGCTACAAAACTCCAAATTTGGTTTATCATATTAAAATTATAATGATTTTTATAATAGAACCACGTGATCCAACTAATTTAATTTTAGTGCGTCCCAGGTTTTAAAACGCGGCCGATTTGGACGTTTACTCGGTGTTTAATCGCTACTCGGTAAGGAACCGTGGCATTTTGCACCAAATCTCCCAAAAAATCGGATTCCATACCAAAAATCAACTTTTTCCTAATTTACAAGCTTAAAATCATGTGTTGAGTTCAAAATCTGTTACAAATGAGGGCAATCTAAGAAAAACGAGACAGAATGGCCCAGATTCGCGAAGAAAAAAAAATACAAATCTGAAAAATTAGGGTTTCTAATCGACAGAACCAAGGTAGAAGATGAAGGGCATTATTGTTTTTCTAGTTCATTAAAGAAAAAAGGGAAAAAACAGTCATAACCACCCGCTGTGCTAGTCGAACCCGAGGCTTCTATCACTTATGAACTCACACAAACCAACTCGGCTACGACATATATTGTTAATTTTGTTACAAATAATAATATATATATATATACAACTGCATAAAATTAATTCCCGATTAATCTCTGACTAATCTCCGATTTTCTGTCAACTCGCTAGGGCAGGCCGGCCGCACGCGTAACGCCTAGCGTAATTCTTGAACATGGAGTGCGTCTGTGGATATTAGCGATACGTTAGAATGTTTTGGTTTCTTAAAACAGGATCGTATTATGCAATTATGATGACAACTTGATAGATATGAAAATTTTAATAAATGTTTACTGACTCACTTGACCGTATGTTATGTGGTTTTACACATTGTTTATGGATTGTCATAGATACCACTTGCGGAAATCTGCAAAAGTTTTGATATTTATAGAGTATATTTTATTACATAAATTCTATTAAATTTTGTTAAAGCTTTTTAAAAATCATGTAATATATCTAATATTCCCCCATACATGTGCATATGCTTGTATAGTATTTTTTTTTTTGACAACAAAGAAAACTACTCTACTAAGAAGCCACCGGATCGGAGAGCCAAACCGGAGGTATGGAATCAACATATAACATAGCTGAAGGAGAACTCCTAGCACCACGTGCAAGCTTGTCCGCCATTGTATTTTGTGCCCTTGGAATATGTATAATCTTGAAATTAGAGAAAGAGATCTTACTGCGGCAAAACTCTTCCATATGTGTGGCAAAAGCTGGCCAATCCTCAGGTGACAACACCATCTTCACCAGTTGAGAACAATCCGTCGCAAAAACTACTTCTGAGAACTGCAGAGTCTTCATGCATTCCATCGCCCAAATCAGTGCTTCACATTCCGCATGTAAAGGTGACAGGCTTCGTCTTATGTTCATCGCCCCCATCATAACATCTTCTGAATTCCTCACTTGACAGAACCAACCCTGTCCCGTGAAGATATCTTGTTCCTTCCAGGCTTCATCAACAAAGCAAACCCTTGCGTACTCCATTGATTGCCAGTTGGTGATAGGCTGTGAATAACCGTGATGCTGCTGTGCCAATAATTGTGCCTCAGCCCAAAGGGTTCCTTCCACCTCTGCTTTACGCAATATTTCCTGAGGATTCCCATTCATGTTCTGATAAATTTTTTCATTTCTATTCTTCCATATATACCACATAATCCATGGAAAAAAATCTGAATCAAATTCCTTTGGAATCCTCCAAAACAAGTAATCCAGGCTAGTGTAAACCGAGGATGAAGGAAAAAATCCCTGGGGGAGAAGGTATCCTGGATAAAGCCCAAGTTTGTAATGCTGGTGGACATTCAAAAAGAACATGATTTATGGTTTCCTCCTCCACTCCACATATACTACATCGTGGATCACAATCTATGCCACGTGTCCTGAGGACCTTTGCTACTGGTAGAATTCCAGATAATGTTTGCCATACGAAATGTCTTAATCGAAAAAGATTCAGAAGAATATTATTTAGGGTTTGTGCGTTTTGCCACATGCGACTGCGGCAAGAAATCTACCCAGCGACTAGTCTCTAATCGTAATTTTTTGTTTGTTTGCTATCGCGCAATTGAACGTCCGATTAGTCACAAGTCGCTATTTTGATGGTGAGCGACTTAAAATCAAAACTTTTGCTCAATTGATCGTCCGTTTCGCATCAACCTCGAAACGGACAGGCCCTTAGTCAAAATTGGCCTTCAAATATATTGTATTTTTGTGCATGTATGAAACCTATTTGTACTTTTGCAATTTATAGTGATACAAATTAGAACGTCATTCCGAGATGGAACGATCTTTAAGAATCGCCAGACATGTACCTTGTTGTATATTAATGCAACTTGAATTTTTAAAACATGTTTTTTTAACACCAAACATGGTTATACTAAGGGATCCATACATTCTATATGCATATAGCTAGTATGTATTTCGGTGACACCGATATTTTAAAGTAATTAATATTTTTTTGTCATCAAAGTAATTAATATATACATATTTTTTTGGGGAATATGTTTTCTAAGGTATATTATTTTAGTAGTTCAGAAAAAATAAAGGAAAAATGGTCTGTATAACCAAGAAAAAAACATAATTAGTGAAATAGCCAATTTTCCTAATATAACGATACACAGTGTGTCTTTTCTATAATATTGCCATCTTACCCTTTTCATTCAACCGGTACACCTGCAATAAAATTATAATCTAAGTTAATAACTAGTGATTCTAAAAGAAAAACGTGTCATTGCTTACTCTCACATAGCTAACAAATTAAATGGTAAAATATAGAAAGGTCAATAGATTCATCTTCAGATTTGAGCGACTCAGACGCCACCGATTACATTCTTGGTGAGTTTGTGGAGAAGAAGACCATTATCAAAGGCTCGGTAGGTGAAAAACGGTGTGAGTAAGACGGCACCGTAACGGCGGTAAAACAAAGTCACATTCCCTATTATGTAAGTTGTTTTGATACTCTTAAATTCTCTGAATTTGCATTCATTATATGTTGGAATCTGATATTGTAAAGTAAAGTAACCAGAAGTTTGGGGTTTTATGCTTATAAGAAAATGGTGTTTGTATTCTATTTGCAAGACAATATAGTTGACTGCGTATAAACATGGAATAGACTCGATGAAGATAATTATGTGAATCTCTATTATTTTGTTTGTGTGAATTTGTAAATAAAATTGTGGTGGACGACTGTGTTGTATATAAATGGAGTAGTACAGATGTCTGCCCGCATAGTATAGTTATTGTTATGTTAATAGTATAGTATATGTTATAGAAGTGGTTTTCAGTTTAAAAATATTGTGCATTGACATCGCCACATAATTAATAATCATAATCTCTAGGTGATGTTCTGCGATTTATGGAACTGTTGATGAAATTTTCTCTGTTGATGGTGAAGGATTGTGGTGAATAATAGAGTTTTGAAGACTCGTGTGACGAACAACAAGACTTGTGCAGTGGTGATCACCTCTATCTATACAATCAAAACCACTGTATTTGTTTCTACCGCAATTTTCCATCTTCTCCTAATTCTACGACCGTATGTTCTTCTCTTCCATCTACTGAATCAACAACAAAATTCTTCTCTCCGATGCGGTTACATGTACTATCTCCACTGGTGTCGTTAGATACACTTATCCTTTATCATTGTGAATGACAAACAAGATTGAATGTATTGACCTTTCCATATTTTATAATGATGTGTATATTATTTTGTAAGGAGAAATAGTATATTAAACGAAAATGGAATAAAATTTATTATTACATCAGATAAAACAGAATACAATGTGATGTTGTGTGGAATGTTTTCATATGATGTTTCTTTAATATTACATAATATAATTTATTATTACACAATTTTATGTATATTTAGGTTTAGGGTTTATCTTTGGATTAGGGTTTAGTGATTTAAGTTTAGGGGGTAGTATTTAAAAGGTGAGGGGGTATGGTTTTGGGTCATCATTAACTTCTTCCATGCAATCATCTACATTTCATAATTTCACCAGTAGGTACTATGTTATTTATTTTGTTCTATTCTATTTGGGCTTGGTTTATATTTGGGTTTAGATTTTGTATTGGGGTTTAGAGTTTATATTTGGGTTTAGGGTTTATATTTGGGTAAAGGTTTAGTGATTAGAGTTTAGGATTTAGTATTTAGAAGGTGGGGAGGTATGGTTAGAGTCAACGTTAACTTCTTTCATGCAATCATAGACATTTTATAATTTCACCAATATGTACTATGTTATTTATTTTGTTTCATTCTATCTGGGTTTTAGGTTTATGGTTTATATTTGTTTTTAGGGTTTACTGATTAGAGTTTAGGGTTTAGTATTTAGGAGTTGAGGTGAGACTGAGATAAGATTTAGTATCTAGGGATTGGGGTTGAGATATGTTTAGTATTTAGGGATTGTAGGTGGAGTTATAATCCTATACTACTTAGGTGATACGGAACAGAACACTTGTGAATATGTATGTGGTCAATAAAGATATACATGGATGGTTCCTCTTTCTTTTATTTGGAATAGATTTCAGGTGCTCTTGATCTTTCATTTGGAATAGTTTACATTGTATCAGGGTCTATATTTCCGTGTATGATTTAGCTCTTATTTGATAGGTTCAATTTATTCGTGATCTATACTATTTTTCCATGTAGAATAGCAATTCAGATAATTTCTTTGTCCGTTAAGTTAACATAAGTTGTGTAACGCGTACAACTATCATCCACTCACGTCACATCCTTCTCTTACATCATATGTGTTAATTATGTACCACGAAAAAGAACCACGTCGTTTACTTTAGAAATTGCAACTGCAGCTTGTTACGTAAAGGGGCAGAACCGGAGAGAATGTGACCAAAAAGTCTGACATTTAATTATGTCAAAATCAGTGTTACCTACCTAATTTCATACTGAAATATGACTATTTCGCCAATAAGCCCAAAAATATATTTGATTTTTACATTTGTGTGGTTTATTAATATGTTAAGACTACTTTGCTATTAAAAGATTAGTACATTGTTAACATTAATCTAATACAAGTCTCTAACATGTTAGAATATCAATTTATTGCTGTGCAACACACAATAAAATGATGCGTGATTAAACACGTAAGAAATTAGACTCTTAGGATGCTTAGGTCCGCAACAATCTGTATTTTGTATACTCTACAGTATTTAAATCTCAGATATAATTTTGATTCTTCAAAAGTTCTTATGTACTTGCCGCATAATTAATTGATAGAAGTCACGGACAACATTCTGGTATTTTTTAATCAAAAAACAAAGAATCTAGTGAGCTGTGAATACCGTCGTCTGCAAGACCAAATTGCTTAACATGGTCCTTCAAAATTCGTTTTGGAAACCTGCATTAAAACTATTTGTTTTGTTGTTGCATAATGATAAAATAAAATACATAGTTTGTCTCTTTTGTGACTTCATTAATTTTGTCTTTCTAATTATCGTACCATCGCATTCTCAATTCGATCAGTCAATCTGTTACGCCATATTTCGAAACCCTAAATATATTTATTATTATCCTTGAAATTATTTGTAAGAGAGTTCATCTAAACCGAGAAATCATTCTTATATTTGCCTCTGTTCCTAAAAGATCTATATTTTAGAATTTTCATACTTATTAAAAAAATATTTCAAATTTTAGTTACCAATACATTTTTTCCGTAATCAACTATTTCCTACAAGTTTTCACCAATAGAATTTTCATAAATGCCATTATGTTTTTGAAGTTTACAATTTACATTTAATTTATACATTGAAAATATGAAAAATGTATTTTTTAAAAACAAATTTTTTTTCTAAAACATGGATCTTTTAGGAACGGAAGGAGTATTGAACTTCGTTGTGGTGATGCCGGTGATGGATCAATGAATCTTAATAGATAAAGCTCACTTCAAATTTAAGATATTTGAAGAGCACAATGCAATTTTTGTTTACAGGTAGTTATAAATTATCTAAACTTTTCTAAGTTGGCTATAGCGGTCTACCTCTGGGTCTAAAGTTAGATATATTAGGTTTCTTTGTCATTTTCTTATATATGCATCATTCGTTGAACGTTATTTTGCAAATAGCAGTATATAAATTACAGAAAATAATATAAGATTATACAATATAATACGTAACACAAAACCTATATATATAGACAGAGTTATTGAAACATGGTGAAGTTTCGAAAACTTGCAAAACAACTGCACTATGGGGAAATCCACTGAGATCTTCTAGATGCGCTAGTCCCTTGATTAAAGACTTACAGTTACATATCGTAAATTAGATTAGCGGGTTAGTATGTCATGCCAGAACAAACAAGGAGACAGAGATAATAATAGAATAGAACAAGGGTTTCGACTATTCCATAGACAAAAAATGGGCATGTTTATGACATTATGTAAATGTGTAAAAAGCAAAATAAGACGAGGAAGGAAAGTCAAAGATGAGGAAGGTGAGAGGGGTAAAGAGTACAGCGGGATAAATAAGATGAATCCGTCCAACAACTTGGCTATTTCAGATTCAGACACAAGACTTCTCCTCCTAGACATTGATAGAGTGATGGAGAGAGGCTTTGTCTCTCCTGTTGTCCTTGACTCCTTGCTATTTAAAGGCAACCAAGTCTCCTCTTGGTCCCATATCTTCTCAATGTTTTGGGCATTTCGGCAAATAAAAAATAGTTCCAGAAAAACATATATCATTATATTTTATAGAGTCTTAGCAATAGAAACTTGAAAGACAAATATATCCCATGCATGTTCAAATATTTTAATGTAAAATTAAATATTTCAAGTGATAATGCCTTGGAAGTATATCCCATATACGATTGTTTAGAAAGGCAATATTCAATAAGACCAGACCAGTGTAGGTCCTTCAGTCGGCTATTACCTACCGTTTTCTACTCATGTTCCATCTCCAACTGCAAGTTGCCTCCAATGTAATCCAATTTTGTTTTTCTTCTCTTTAACTTTTTTTCTTACCGGCCATTCTGTTTCTTTTGTTTAATTAGTTCATTTAGAGCATCTCCAAAAGACACTCTATAATTTCAAATATGAAGTTTTTTTTCTCCAAAAAGAAAATTCAAAACTTCAAATTTGAAGTTTTTGGTAGTGAAACTTCAAATATAGAGTGTCACTACTCAAAACTTCAAATTTAAAGTTTCACTTTTTATTTGCATTTTGGTCCTTACAATTACATATTACATTTTTTGATTCTTAGATATTTTGTTGTTTATCATTTTAATCTTAAAAAAAAATTATATCTCATAATATTTCATATTTTTGTTTTCATAGATTTATGTTTTACACATAAAACTAAATAAAAACATTAAAATAAGATTAAAAATATTTTAAAACTAGATTCATACAACAACAATATTACAAAAGAAACTTAACAAATGCACTGAATGATCATATATTTTACTCATAATTTAGTATTTAACTATGTATTCAATGTAGAATTTTATATTTTTGTGTAACTTTTTATTAACTAATATGGATGTAGTATTTATATATGTGTTAATTATTTATAAAGTTTTATGAATCTAAATAAATTATGATAAATAGAAGGACCAAAATATAAAATATAAGATTTTTGAAGTTGAATTTTAACTTTTACTTTTAGAAAAAAGCATTTTAAACTTCAAATATGAATTTTTTGCAAGCTTCAAAATAGATTGTTTTTTTCTTGTAGTTTAATATTTATTTATGTATTTATATATTTAATATAATATTTTATTAATTAATATTACTGTAGTATTTTTATATATGTGCTAGTTATTTATAAAAAATTTATGGATTTATATTAATTATAAAAATATAGGGATCATAATGTAAAATATAAAGAATTTTGAAGTTAAGTTTGAAATTTTGTTTTTGGAGAAGAACACTTTGAAACTTTAAATTTAGAGTTTTGCAAACTCTAAGATAGAGAGTCTTTTTGGAGATGATCTTACCAAACTTTGCTTTAAAATTCACTCTGTCATGAGCAATAAATTTTTGTATAGTTTTCCCTTATCTAAATAACCATCTAGTTTAATATTATTTGCACGTAACAATTGCGAATTTGTGATCACTACTATTTGCTGAATGAAGAAATTCACTGTCCAAATTCACATAATGAATGCTGAGCTATAAAAGCTAGGGTCGGATATCTCTGACTGTAATAGCTATTTCAGTTTGCTATTCAATCTGATTTCTAAAATCGAATAACAGTAAGGTTACGAAGTTAACATTTTTACCAGTATTCGTTAGAGATAAGAAAATTACACGTTTCTAAAAAAAAATAAACATGGATATTCGCTTTGCTTTCGATATATACATATGTAAAATAATTAAAAATAAAATCTTTGGAATATTATTTTGATGATATTATCAAATGGCCGAAGATACGGGAATCTAAGACTATAGTTGTAAGTAGGAGTAAAGAACAAGAGGAAAACAACAGAAGATACAACTCAAGTCCAAGAGATGTTTAAGCAAAAAAAAAAAGTCCGAGAGATGCGTCAACATTAAACTAAAGACATCAAATATTAAACGCGTATCAATACAAATATAACTCCAATTATTTTGGCCATAACCTCAACGGCTAGGTATAATAAATAGATAGGTAGTGGAACTAATGGTATGGTACAAGTTATCCATCACACTTTTGAATTTTCTATAACTGTTGAAAAAAATAAAAATTCTGTAACTAACTCTATTATTTGTCTTCTGTATCATTACTATGATTTTGTAAGAAGTTTGTGTTTTTTATGTGGACTGTATCAGTTAAAGCTTTTGAGTGGTGATACTAATTATTGCTGATTTATCTGTTAATAATTTTTTTTTAATTTCGTTACTACCCCTCCGTTTCTATAAGATCCATATTTTAGTTTTTTCACATTGATTAAGAAAAACATAAAATTTTAGTTATTAATGCATTATTTTTCTTAATTAACAATTCCCTATAATTTTGAACCAATAAAATTTTAGTAAATACAATTATATTTTTGGAAATATACAATTTTTCATTAATTAATATATTAAAAATGTAAAAAATGTATATTTTTGAAATGAAATTTTTTTCTAAAACATTGATCTTTTAGAAACATTGATCTTTTAGAAACGGAGGAAGAATCATTTGTCTTTGTGTTGTTTATGTGGACTGCGGACAGTAAAATGTTTGGTTTCTTCTTTGCTATTCATGTTACTGCGGTTTAAAATTTTGAGTAAAACCATTCAAACCTGAAATGTTCGTAGCACATCTTTAGAAAATTCATTTTCGTGGGTACAATTTATATGTGGTCTGTGAGTTTATTTGTAGTAAATGTATAAAATTCAGGTATTTAGCACTTTTTCTTGTTACAAAAGACCTTTTCTGAAATGAGTTTATGTTAGTGTTGCGAGAAGTATCTCAAGAGTATCTGATCGAATTGTGAACTGAGAAAAGAAGATAAGTTTTAATGTTAATCAGTAGGTACATTAGATATCAATTGAACATTGTATTGTGAGAGTGTAATTACGGAGGTCAACGGGTCAATAACATCCCTCGTTATCTTTTTTTTTGAACCACAACATCCCACGTTATCTTTTTGACAATTATGCACGCTATCTCCTCGAAACTAACAATGATGTTTATTTTCCATCAGAAAACTAGTATAACACTGATTTTAAACACCAATGTGAAGCTAAGCAAAAACATAGATATTGATTAGAGTCATTCGACGAGATCTTACGGTAATGCAGAGTCAGTACTTTGTGACATCAATACCACTAGACCAAGTTCACTTTTACGTAAATATGTGGCCAGTAAATTACTTAATAATATGATGGCTAGAAGCGCATGCTTTCACTGCTTCGGTCCAGGGCCGACATTGTGTATATGTTTAATTTTTCATGTCAACAACTTAAAAGTTTGTTCATAAACTTCCAATTATTTAATTATTTCGTAAAGTGCCAAATTCTATTTTTAAACAGAAAGAGTGAGAATTATTTAATTTTTATTCAACTATATATAGTGAAATTGCAGTGGAGGAAACTGGATGTAACCTAGTATTGAGCAGGAACAATTACATGATTGGGTGTATCCTAACTCCAGTGGGGGAGGGGGGGGGCAAAAAATTATTTGCACTTAAAATACTTTTGAATTTAGAAGTGGTTAATCAGCATTTCATGTTACTTATATAGTTATATTATTGACATGTCTATGAAAGTCAAATAAATTGGATTAAACTTGTGCCCACTTTGTTTTGCGGGAGACATTTACTTGGTTTTATTTGATTTAGTGAGTGTAATTTTTGTTACTGATGAGGAATGAAGAATTAAAAACACTTTCTATCAATATGGTTATGCCGACAGCATGCTTTGAACGTTGACATAAATGGTGCTTTTGGCTAAACGATGTTGCATGACTTCAGTTTATATAAACTTTATGTATAGTAAATAACTTGTGATCAAATTAGCTCCTGGAGGGGCAGAAAGACAGCGTTAAGAGTTTGTCAAACAAGTGATCAAAGTCTACAAAGATTAGTGCTGAGGGAGTCTACTTGAGACTAGTTCACGGACAACTAAAATCCAAGAGTTCAAAAATTAAATTCTTTGAGCATTTTTGTTTGTTATTTTCTATTCGCATGTCCGGTTGAAAAGTAAAAAAATATGTTCTGGAGTTCTCGTTGCTAAGAAAAGGTAAAATTTGGGAAAATAAGTAAAAGTCAAAGCGATAAAATCGGTGAGATAATCAATTCCAAGGAGACTACACCATTGTTGGGTCTACTCGTATAGAAACTTTTTGGAAAGTGTTTGCCAGGTTGAATTGTAGTAAGATCTAATCCCAAGTATGAACATTTCGGTATGAGAATGGGGTGATCTAAGGGGTGATCTGAGCAATGCTTCTTCTATGACGTGATTGGAGCCAATAAGAGTTGATCCACGGCAACTACAACATATGTCTTGACAATCCAAACAGGCCATTAGTGAAATTTGCCTTGAAGGCTTGAACCATGTGCATTAGGTGCCTTAAACTTCTGATTTTTAGGTCTAACGTTAATGGCAAACATGTATAACGTTTACCTGGTTAAACTAAATAATTTTTTTTTTGTTACATCGTTAAACTTTAGACATTTTTACTTGTACTCGATAGTCCAATATTGTTTGTGTGATTGTGTAGAATAAGTCAAAATGTTTTGTGAACCATATGATTAAGTAGGACGACTCACAATCACGTATTTGTTTTTTTGGTCTTTGTTTAAACAAGCCTTTAACTGTTTACCAAACAAAATATAATTTTATTTAATTACCTTGGTTTGGTCAAAATTAATATATTTTGTTTTGGTAAAGTATTTATATTTTAATATATTCATCAAAAATGAGTCATACATTCATCAGTTATTTCTTTACAGATTTTTTACTTTTTAATCGATTTGTAATTCAGAATTTATTAATTAACTACCAATTTTAACCATAAAGTCTTCTCTCATTAATTATTTGTAGTGGAACTTAACTTAATTATAATTTCATTGTACCCAATGGAATATCGTAGAAAAATCTAGTCAAGTAAAATGTATTGAGATTATTAAATTTCGGAACTTTTTCTTATTTAAAAGGAAAAATAGAAGTGTCACGGAAATTGAACTACGTCAAACTCACTTGATGCAAGAAGAACGAGAAACCAATTAAATCCCGTAAAAACAGAAAACAAATAAATAAAACAGGAAATAATGTCATCTAAATAACACGTGGCCTGAAGTTGCCATACAGTCATGCTAATTAATTTTCTTACTTAAGTCTCTTATCCGAAAAATATTCATCTCCAAGTTTCAAAATAATTAAAAAATCACTCCTCCTTCCTCATTTCACTATAAATACAACACCATGCTCTCGTCTCCTCAATCACCGAAAAAAACACACAACTTTCTGTACCAAAAAAAAAAAAGAGAGAAAAGACAGAAAAAAACCAAAAAAAAGGAAAAAGAAAAATAAACAAATTTTCTTTTATCTTTTTTTTTTTCCTCTATAACATATAAACTTTCTCTATTCGTGTTTTGTTGTTTTGTATGATAATGGGAGCTAAAGATACAGCGGCTCTAGAGACACAGTCGGTCGAGGAAGATTTCGACCAGCCATCTCCTCTCCGTAAGATGATCTCCGTCGCTTCCATCGCCGCCGGTGTACAGTTCGGGTGGGCCCTACAGCTCTCTCTCCTCACTCCTTACGTACAACTTCTCGGTATCCCTCACAAATGGTCCTCTCTCATATGGCTATGTGGTCCCATCTCCGGCATGATCGTCCAACCTATCGTAGGTTTCCATAGCGACAGATGCACGTCGAGATTCGGTCGCCGTCGTCCATTCATCGCCTCCGGAGCCGCCTTGGTCGCCATCGCCGTGTTCTTGATCGGGTACGCTGCCGACATCGGGTACAAAATGGGGGACAAGCTCGAGCAAACGCCGAGGGTACGAGCCATAGGGATCTTCGCTTTCGGGTTCTGGATCCTCGACGTTGCCAACAACACTCTCCAAGGACCTTGTCGCGCTTTCTTAGCCGACTTAGCCGCTGGAGACGCTAAGAGAACGCGACTCGCAAACGCTTTTTTCTCTTTCTTTATGGCGGTCGGAAACGTTTTGGGATACGCGGCTGGTTCTTACACGAACATACACAAAATGTTCCCGTTCGCGATGACAAACGCTTGCGACATATACTGCGCGAATCTCAAGAGCTGCTTCTTCTTGTCCATCACACTCCTCCTCATCGTCACCGTCACGTCTCTTTGGTACGTTAAAGACAAACAATGGTCTCCGCCGCCGGTTAACCCCGACGAGGAGAAGACTAAGAGCTTTTCTTTCTTTCGAGAAATCTTTGGAGCTTTCAAAGTCATGGAACGTCCCATGTGGATGCTTTTGATCGTCACGGCCCTTAACTGGATCGCATGGTTCCCGTTTCTTTTGTTCGATACTGATTGGATGGGTCGTGAAGTGTACGGTGGAAGTTCAGAAGGAGACGATAGGATGAAGAAACTGTACAACCAAGGAGTACACTCTGGTGCGTTGGGACTTATGTTTAACTCTATTGTTCTTGGTTTCATGTCGCTTGGTGTTGAGTGGATTGGTCGGAAGGTGGGTGGGGCTAAACGGCTTTGGGGAATTGTGAACTTCATTCTTGCTGTTGGTTTGGCCATGACGGTTCTTGTTACAAAGTTGGCGGCGGATTACCGGAAAACCGCCGGTCCTTATGCCGGACCATCGCCTGGTATTAGAGCTGGAGCGTTGAGTCTCTTTGCTGTTCTTGGTATACCATTGGCTGTGAGTATTGTGTTTTGTCTTTCATTGTGTTTTAATACTTTTTAATATTTTTGTCTATATATGATATTAACCAAATTCTTTTTTCTTTACAGATTACTTTCAGTATTCCGTTTGCACTAGCCTCCATATTTTCAAGCAGTTCCGGCGCCGGCCAAGGTAAATTTTAACTTATTTATAATATATATTTTTAAAAAATTCCCACTAATTTAGAAATGACTTTGTCTACCAATGTATGACCAGTTAATTAGCATTTAATAAGTTGAATACATTAAATAAGAGATTTGTTTCCAACTTTATTCATATCTAACTGAAACTAGATTTTTATTTTGCCAAAAAAATAAGAAAAAATAAGGGAGTCAAATTTTCCAATGTAACTTTTTCAAAACCTTGTGTGGATATAATAACTACCAGTTTATCTTATACTATCGTTTAATTGGATTTATTAGCTTAGTGATACTCAATTGACATCTTTATGTTATTCGTTCATGTACTGTATCTTTTTAATTACCCATGAATTTTTACCTGACACGCTTGATAAAAAAATCATCATTTCGAACATAAATAATTAAAATCTGTTTGTTTTCTTTTTGTTCTTTACAGGACTTTCTTTAGGAGTTTTAAATTTGGCAATTGTGATACCACAAATGATAGTATCACTAGGAGGAGGACCTTTCGACGCTCTCTTTGGCGGTGGAAACCTACCGGCATTTATACTGGGAGCAATTTCAGCGGCGATCAGTGGAGTATTAGCGTTAACCGTTTTACCTTCACCGCCACCGGACGCACCTGCCTTGAAGTCAGGAGTCATGGGATCCCATTAGTTTTACTTTTATGTTATAATTTTCAACTCATCATCAAATACAGTACTATACTTCAAAACTGCAAAACCCAAAAACAAAAAAAAGAACGCATAAAGTGTTAAAGTCTAATAACATTGGGTTGTCTGTATTTCACCCTTCATCTAGTTTCTTGTTCTTGTTACCAATTATCAATTTAAAATAGATTTTCTTTTTTAATGTTTGTTTTATCGTTTTTAACTTGTGTCTGACTATGGTAAACGAAAGATCCAACTACAGAAAATAACTCTACAATAAGAAATCAATCCTGATAATTAATTTTGTGAAAATACTTAAACGTGAAGAAAAGGTTGAAATAGGTGTTATGATTTTCTTAGCCCAAGGAAATAAACAAACTTAGTCAGTAACGATACTGGCAGTGCCGGTCCGGACTTACGTGGCGCCTAAAGCATACTTAAAAATTGATGCCCTTAATTATAACTAATTTTTACTGCATTTTAATTATGTAAATCAAAGAATGAGATATATTTTTAAATGTCCCAAAGATAAAAAAATCACATTATTCTTGAAAATATTGTTTTTACAGATCAACTTCCAATAACTAAAATTTTCAAGCCAGCTTGGTTCAAATATCATTCAGTCCATTTGGTCGATTACTAATCTTATATTTTTGTGGCATTTTCTATAAGAAAAACATAAATTGTATGATATGGAAATACAAATGATAAAACTATGTTAACATCAACATCATATTCCCTTTGTGAAGTGTCTTCACAACCTAATTTATGATAATTTGTTTGTTCAGATTTCATAAATTTCTAAAAATAAAAAAGTTACTGAATAAAAAGCAAAAAAAGAAAAACATGGGATACAAGAGTCACATTAATTTCGGTGAAGATCGAATAGAAATGAAAAATGTAGAATATGAGCAACTGATGATTTAAGCACATTGTTATAGTATCTCTTGTTTACACATCTATTTAATTAAAAGAAGAAAAAAACAGAAAAACAAATAAGGCAAGAAGAACGTCTATCTTCTAAAAACAAATATTTTAATTGCTATTATTCTACAATAAAAGCAAAAAGAAAAAAGTAGTAAAAGGGATAAAGAATCGAATTCGTTACCTGTCAACTAGAGGACAAGTACACAAACCACTAAACTAAAGTGAAATATTTTGTTCTGATTTGGCGCCCTAAGTATATATATAAAACCTGGCGCCTAAAGTCCTTGCTTTACGGGCTTTAGCCCAGGGCCGGCCCTGGATACTGGTTACTCTAAAACAAATAACTTCTTTTATTTGTTTTATTATATCGAGCTTATTTTTCTGGACCCAAACAAGTTGATACATTCCTATTGAATAGAAAGAGCCTTTTGCCCAGGAAAATATATGTAACTGTTAACCTGAATTGCGAAACACTAAAACTGGACCTTTAAGGCCCTGCTCAACATGTGAATAACTTTAGGTGGGAAATTGATAAAGAACTGCTTGAATAGTACAGTAGAACATAATTTGTTGGTGACATACAAAAACGATTATCAATTCAATGCAGACTATGCAGTAAAGTGGCAACATGATGCAGCAACATCTACACCGCCTTAACCACAACAAGATTTACAATATTTCCTTTTCTTTTAATTTTGCATTGTTTCCTTTTCGATAAGTCTTATTGTTTTTCCTTTTTAAGATAGGAATTATCTTCATAAGTCGGTTGTGACTTTGACGATAGATTCTTATATATAGTGTTTTAGTTTTGGCTTTTGAAAGACAGAATTCGATTATTAATAGACAAGCTTTTTTTTGCTTATTTCCTTGAGAAAGATTTGATTAAATTAATCTATTTCGAGAAGCTTTGAATAAGATTCGATTAAATTCATCTTCTTCAAGTTGCAGGTCTCTAGAGATTTCAATCGAAATCCCTAGATTGAGCTGAGTTATCGTTCTTACCCGCCATCAGGTTGGTATCAGAGCAAAACAAACCCTTCCGCCATCATGCCGCGCACACGCAAAGAGACTCAAGCCGAGATTCATCAACGTACCATGGAACAGATGCAGGAGCAAATTGCTCAACTTACCCAGGCGATGCAAGCTTTGGTTGCACAAAAGAATACCGCAGAGGTTGAAGATCAAGACACCGACGACCTTGAAGATGGAGACGCGAACCCATTCGCAGTTCTAGGTCGTAACGAAGCCCGTGTTCAACGTATTCAACCACATGAAGACCGATGGGAAAAAAATTTTAAGACAGAGATCCCTGAGTTTAACGGAGGACCAACTGCAGAGGAGTTACTTGATTGGATCGCCACAGTTGAAGAGATTTTGGAATTCAAGCATATACCTCTCGATCAGTGTGTTCCGGTGTTAGCTATGCGTTTTCGCAATAGAGCTGCAGCCTGGTGGACACAATTAAAGGCAACACGCAGCCGCTTGAACAAATCAAAGATCACGACGTGGGACAAGTTAAAAAAACACTTGCGGAAGACATTCTTACCGTATAACTACGATCAACTCATGTTTCAGAAACTCCACCATCTGCGACAAGGTTCTCGTACTGTTGAAGAATATTCTACCGAATTTTTCTTACTACTCAAGAGAATCGAGATCCACGATTCTGAAAGACAAGTCGTGGCTCGTTTCATCAGTGGGTTACGCCAACATATTCAACATACATTGAATTTATTCAATCCTCTAACCTTATCTGAAGCTCATCAACAAGCACTTACAGTCGCGGCTCAGAACCGGTCCAGCTCTTCCTCGTGGAAATCAGCTCGCCAACGACCACCAACTGCCTCTACTACACCAGCAACTACAAACACTAATCTCACTACCACCACCACCGATACAGCCATTGCTCCTACCGACCAAGCGCGTACGGCTCGAACCGGTACCCTTCGTTGTTACGCTTGTGGCGAACCAGGTCATAGACTATCGGCGTGTCCATCACGTAACCGTCGTAGACTGTTACTGGACGCCCGCGGGCTGTTATTGGGCGCCTCTGGACATGACGTAGAGGTGGAATATCATGACGACACTCAAACACCAGTATATGATGATTCTCCCGAAGAATTGGAAGCTGACTCTGGAGTCTCCTTGATGCTACGACGTTCGTGCCTTACACCCCACGCACCAGTCCTGCATCCTCAACGACATGCATTATTCAGTCGCGTTGCACCATTACAGGAAAAGTTTGCAACTTCATTATTGATTCGGGCAGCAGTGAAAACGTCATTGCCAAGGATGCAGTTCAAAAACTCCAATTAAAAGACGAAGTACACCCGAACCCGTATCAACTAGCGTGGCTTCAAAAAAACAACGAAGTTCATGTCACTCGTCGAGCACTAGTTACATTCTCTATTGGTGATGCTTACAAAGATCAACTCTACTTTGACGTAGTACCAATGCATGCTTGTCATTTATTGCTCGGACGACCTTGGGAGTTTGATAGAAGAGTGACCCACGACGGTTATCTCAACACCTACACTTTCAGGTTCAACAATCGCAGTTTCACATTGAAACCATCCAATCCACCACTAAAAACTTCGTCTACACCACAACTTCCGTCAACAAAACAACTTCCTTCAACACCACAACTTCTGTTAATGCAGAAAGCACCATTCGAAGCAGCCATGCGACAAGAGGACCATGTTCTCTTACTCTTGCCAACCCCAACACCATCAACCATGCCTCAACATATTCAGCCCGAGTTCGCGTCCCTCATTGAAGAATTCGCAGATGTTTTCCCCGATGATCTTCCTCCCGGACTACCTCCCCTACGAGATATTCAACATCAGATTGATCTTGTTCCTGATGCCTCTCTTCCCAATCGTCCACATTATCGAATGAGCCCAAGCGAGCATGAGGAACTCCGCAAGCAGGTTGAAACTTTGGTCACTAAGGGATTTTTGCGCGAAAGCTTAAGCCCATGCGCAGTGCCAGCATTATTGATTCCAAAAAAGATGGTTCGTGGCGTATGTGTGTGGACAGTCGAGCTGTCAACAAAATTACTGTTCGCTATCGTTTTCCCATACCAAGACTCGACGACCTTCCTGATCAAATTGGGACTGCTCGCATCTTCTCTAAACTAGATCTACGAAGCGGTTATCATCAGATTCGTATTCGTCAAGGTGACGAATGGAAAACTGCTTTCAAGACTCGTGAAGGCCTCTTTGAGTGGTTAGTCATGCCTTTCGGACTGTCTAATGCACCCAGTACTTTTATGCGGGTTATGAATCAAGCTCTGCGACCTTTCATTGGGAAATTTGTAGTCGTCTATTTCGACGACATACTTATTTTCAGCCTTAATCTTGTCGATCACCTGCAACATCTCCGAGAGGTACTCTTGGTCTTACGGCGTGATAAACTATTTGCGACAATCAAGAAGTGTTCCTTTGGCTCTCCGCAAGTTCACTTTCTCGGCTATATTGTTTCCTCTCAAGGCCTTGCTGTTGATCCTGAGAAAGTCTCAACAATACAGATGTGGCCGCAACCTACAACACTCACTGAAGCTCGAAGTTTTCAAGGATTAACGTCGTTTTATCGACGATTTGTACCTCACTTCAGCTCCATTATGGCACCATTGACAGACTGCATACGAACTGGCACGTTCTCGTGGACTGAAGCAGCAACAAACGCCTTCTCTATCATCAAGAATAAACTCAGCTCAGCGCCGATATTAGCTCTGCCTGACTTTACATTGGTCTTTGAACTTCACTGCGATGCGTCAAAAACAGGGATTGGTGCAGTTCTCAGTCAACAAAATCGTCCTATTGCTTTCTTTAGCGAAAAGACTTCGGGTGCTAGATTCAGATACAATACATATGACCTTGAATTCTATGCTATCATCCAAGCTATCAAGCATTGGCGGCATTACTTGTTTCATAAGGAATTTGTACTTTATACAGATCACGATGCTCTGAAACACCTCGGAAATCAGGACAAGGTTTCAGCACGGCATGCATCTTGGATCTCATATCTCCAACAATTTACCTTTGTTATCAAACATACTTCTGGTGTCACCAACAAAGTCGCAGATGCCCTAAGTAGGCGTCACTCTTTGCTGTCTGTGCCTCACGTTTCAGTGCCTGGATTCAGTTCTTTTTCTGACTTATATCCTTCTGATAGTTTCTTCGGTCCAATTTGGGAAGCTACCTCTTCTGGTTTGTCGTCATCATACCCCATACACGATGGCTTCTTGTTTCGCGATAACAGACTTTGCATACCGGATTGTAGTCTCCGTCGACAGCTTATTACTGAACTCCATGGTGAAGGACACATAGGACGCGACCGGACGCTTCATTTGGTTGCTACGTCTTACTTTTGGCCGACGCTTCGTCGTGATGTCGAGCGTTTCGTGGAACGGTGCGTCACTTGTCAAACCTCGAAAGGACAAGCCTCAAATGCAGGGTTATATCTTCCTTTGCCTATTCCTACTCAGCCTTGGACGGATATAAGCATGGATTTTGTGTTGGGTCTTCCTCGCACACAAAAGGGCCACGACTCGATCTTTGTCGTTGTTGATCGTTTTTCAAAAATGGTTCACTTTATACCTTGCAAATGAACGACCGATGCCGTCCAGGTAGCAACGTTGTTCTTCCGAGAAATCTATAGACTCCATGGTCTTCCATTGTCCATAGTTTCCGACCGTGATAGTCGTTTTCTTGGACACTTTTGGCGTTCTATGTGGAAGCTCCTTGATACTAGTCTTGATATGAGCACGGCTTATCATCCTCAGACCGATGGCCAGACAGAAGTAACAAATCGTTCTCTAGGGAATCTGTTACGCTGTTTGGTAGGAAGCTCAATCAAGACATGGGACTCCAAGCTTCCTCAGGCGGAGTTTGCTCATAACCATGCTCTCAACCGCAGCACCAGTTTCAGTCCGTTTCAGATCAATTATGGCATAATTCCCCGTGGGCCTCCAGACCTCTCTTCTCTTCCTGATCGGGTTTGCCTACATGGTGGTGCTGAAACATTTGTGGACGCTATTTTGGATACACACGCACAAACCAAGGTTAATTTGGATACAAATACAGCTAAATACAAGACTGCAGTAGATACACATCGTCGTCGTCTTGTCTTTGAAGTCGGAGATCTAGTGTGGGTTGTCCTTACTCGTGATCGCATGCCAGCTCGTGATTACAACAAACTCAAAGCCAAGAAGATTGGACCAGTGCAGATTATTGAGCGTATCAACGACAATGCATATCGCCTTCAACTCCCTGCTGATATTAATACGTCGGATGTGTTTAATGTGAAATACTTGTCGCATTATTTTCCACCGGATCATAATTCGAGGCCGAATCCTGTTCAGCTGGGGGGACCTGATGCAGCAACATCTACACCGCCTTAACCACAACAAGATTTACAATATTTCCTTTTCTTTTAATTTTGCATTGTTTCCTTTTCGATAAGTCTTATTGTTTTTCCTTTTTAAGATAGGAATTATCTTCATAAGTCGGTTGTGACTTTGACGATAGATTCTTATATATAGTGTTTTAGTTTTGGCTTTTGAAAGACAGAATTCGATTATTAATAAACAAGCTTTTTTTTGCTTACTTCCTTGAGAAAGATTTGATTAAATTCATCTATTTCGAGAAGCCTTGAATAAGATTCGATTAAATTCATTTTCTTCAAGTTGCAGGTCTCTAAAGATTTCAATCGAAATCCCTAGATTGAGCTGAGTTATCGTTCTTACCCGCCATCACAACATCATTATCATTCAGGATTTTGCATAGACCTCTCAGCATAAAATCTATGTCTATATATACATCAACACTTGTAAAAAAGCGATTGCATAGAGCCATCGACTCCTCTCAGCACAGAATCTATATTATCAGAAACTACAAGTATAGTGTCGTTAGGCGTATCATCATATATTGTGATCGAGGATTAGTTTATCATTAGATGATAACTCGCGCCTTGTGCGGAATAAGTTTTTTAAAAAATATGTTGTATTTAAATATTATAAACAATACATATTTTATTACAATATTTTTTTTTACATTTGATTAGGGATGACATTCGGGTACCATTTGGTTCGGTTAGGTTCTGTTTGGTTTGGATCTTTGCGGATTTGGTTCGAATTTTTGCATGTTCGATTTGGGTTTTGGTTCAGATAACCCGTTTATTATTATTTTTTTAAATTAAAGTTCATATATACTTTAAATTTCTCAAAATATAAAAATAAAATTAATATATAACATATAAATTTGAATAATGTATACCAAAATACTTTAACTTAATATAAAAATTGGTTTAGATTAAATATATAGATAGAAAATCAATAGATATTTTCAGTATTTTTGGTATTTTAAGTAACGTTTAGATATTTTAAACTTATACTTTTAACTATTTTTATATATTTCTAAGTATTTTGGACAATTTAAAAAACATTTTATGTATTTTGTATATTCTTTTAGATTTTAAATTTAAAAATAATTAATATATTTAAGTATATAAATCTGGTTCGAATATACTCGGATACCCGAAATATTTTGGTTCGAAGCGGATTCGGTTTCTGTTATCTAGATACCAAAATTTTGAACTTATTCGGATATCTAACTAATTTGATTAAAGTTTTCTACTACTTTTTCGGATTGGATTTGGTTCGGTTATTTAGATTCAAATTTTTGCCCAACCCTATACTTTTATTGTAACAAAATTTTAAACAAAGTGATGATGGTTCATATTGATTTTGGGTATGCAACAATTTTTAAACCAAAGCACTTTCTACTATGTATGTGGCCTATTTAGTTAATAATTAAAAAATTGTTTAAGGTCCATTAAAAGAAAACTATGGGTTGAACTAAAAAGCGTTACCATTGATCACAAAATTTTCAGTGTGAGACTTTTACCATTTTTAATAATTTATAGCCGTTTTTTGAAAAATTGAAAAATAACATATAAGAAAAAATCTAAATTTTTATTATATGTTTAATGTGATTGTTTAATTTTTTAATAATCTAAAATTAAACAAAAGGTATGGAGGATAAAAAAAGTTGTAAATCTTTATTATTCATAATCATTAATTGTGATATATATATTAATCATATTAGATAATTCCGTAGCTATGATTTAATGAACGAATAGAGAATATTCTTTTGTACACTACTAATTAATTTGATCTTTAGTTAATAAAAATATAATATATGTGTAAATGGACCAACCTATTTCTCTAGCAATTCCGAGAATAATTCTCACAATGACATGTGGTTACAAAAAAATGTTGTACTTTTCCAAGATTAATATATTAATATATAAGGGACTGTATAGTGTATTTAGTTAGGCTTCAAAATTTAAACCTAACTACGTTAGCTTAATGAAAAAAAAAACATTATAAAAATATATAAGATAGAATAGACCGAGGATTATGGTCGAATTAATATTATATAAAGTTTTAGCCTAAGAGATTATGTGGTTTTCGATCCATTTTTTTTAAATAAACCTAATTTAAATGATATAAAAGAAAGAGAAAACAGTACACCATATTTTAATTGATTTACAAGATTCTGATCTGCCTTTTGAAATGGCGGGTATATTTTTTGTTTTAATTTTTTTAGAATTTAATTTTCATATTTTTGTTTTTTTTTTGTAATTATATTTTTGTTTTATAAAATAATAGCAATTTAAAAGTTGACCCAACATACATTCGTTTTTTTGTAATTATATACCCGTATACCTTTTTTGTAATCATATCTGTCACACTCTTTTTACTGTTGAGTCTCTCATCGAATCCATGATATTCCCAGTACTCCAGGGCTAAAGGAGCAGCATGATAGTTTTTACTTGTCATTTTGTCTTACTTAATAACAAAGCTATAATGTTGAATGTACATCAGTTATGCCTCGCAGCTAACTCTTTATCTATTAACTGTAGGGTGGTAAGAATAGGCATAACACGTGAAGCAAATTACTGTAATTTTATGCATTTCTAATCCAAGGTCCACACATTGCTTGCATAGGTTTTGTTTTGTATTTTCTCTCAAATAATTGTTTTTTTTCTTATTATGCCAGTGTAACAAAATATGATGCACATAACTGAAAATTATATTCTGACTCGATGGCCTCAAAACAGTTTATATATGTGCATGGAAACCTAACTCAAGCACAACTTCGTCATGTAAGAATCTTGGACTCACCAGCTTTTGTTTTTCTTTTTTGATTACCTCGGCTTGGATCTTTGCAATAACTTAATTGGAGTGTCTTACAGTATGAGAAACTTTTTAGAAATAAAAAGTTGTTTTCATAAACTGGGTTTCATCGTAAGAATTGAGGAGAAATCTATATTGTTCCTAAATCTATTACTCGGAGTTGTACTCTGTTTCAATCTATTTGATCAACGTTTTAAAATTAATAAAGGGTTTCTGCAACAGTTATTTAAAGTGAGGAAAAATTTGTGTTTCACGCAAAGGGAGATAGAAAGATAATTGCTTACGTGACCTGATATGTAGGAGAAAGATAACTGATTTTATTGAAATATTGAAGGTGGTAAGCATGATTATCCCTAGAAACTCATTAGGTTTCTTAATGACTATTTAACTATTAAATTTTAGTTAAGAACTTTAGTTAAGAATCACTTAATTTTCTTGCTCCAGTGGAAGTTTCTTAAGTTAGGGTTCTTACAGAAGATTAGATTACACAAGTGATTGCTAAAAACACAGAACAAGAACTGTCACGACATACTAAAACAGAGAGATGGAAGTAGACATTTTTATAGTTAATTTCTTTACCTCTCTTGAAACAAAGAGATGGAACTAGATATCTTTACATCGCACACATACATGACCACAATGAGCTAGTCCCCGCATCTTCCACTCCCAATGCTACACCTGAAAATAATGACTAGATCAATGAACATGAACAATTTAAACATAAGAACATGATGAGCAGATCAATGAACATAAGGACATGAAAAGTTCAGTTATATCATCTCGAGAAGAACTCTGACAAAGACAAGTCATACTTCTACAGACACGATACACACACGCAAAACCATTTAGTTACTCAGCCAAAATAAAATCTCCATTGCAAATGACCCGTATCATCGCAAATCCTTAACAGGCAACAGAACTGGACCACATTCAAGGACGTAGCAGTGTGTCAAAGATAATCTAATAAGCTTAGCAATAGGATGTAAACACAAATCCCATAAACCCTATCATATACAATCTCGATCATATATATTCCAATGCATACCAGACATGAATCAGATTACCAACTAAACAATCATAACCCACGATGAAAAATACAAATTGAACAATTGAAGTTACCATGGTGACAGTTTTCCTCTTCTTGGTGAGTTTCTCCTTCTTAGCCTTAACCCTCTGTGCCTCAGCCAACAAAGACATCCGCTTCGCCGTCTTTGCATACGGGTTCAACTTCAACATCACATTCAAATTCTTCAACGTCTCTGATCGGATAGCTAAACCGATCAGAGAAGCTCTCTAACTGAACTCCGATTGATTTGCCGCCGCAGATCTCGGTTACTCTCTTCTTCCACCACCACCATACGGCACATTATTCGCCGCCGCTGGAGCAATCGATCTCCTCTGACTTTCAACGATACCAGAGAACTCATCCGTCCGATCTCGATACGACGATTGCCGTTGCCTTGCTTGCGTTTTCTTCGTTCGAGAACAAACTTCGGATCTGGGCTGGAAAATTAAGCAAAGTATCGATGGAGAAGACGAAGAAAGAAAGAAAATAAAAAGAGGAGAAAAAAAAACATAAATAAATCCACCTTTCATGGTTTACTGACACGTGTTTTTAAAAACTCTTTTGTAAGCGGTTCTGAAAATCCCATATCAAGGATCGGTAACATGCATTTTATTTATATTTGATTTAATTAAGAGAAATTGGTAGGACTACACCCGAACACATATATAACACACCATATACCCCTGAATCTTTGTTCCATTCTATTCTGACGATTTTACCCTTCACCTACAGAACATACAGCTCATAGCACTGGTCTGCGTTTGGGTGCGTGCCAGAAGTCCCCTTCATTTCCATTGGAAAAAACGATGGTTCTGCAACTCTACTTCTCTCTCCTCTCATCTCAAACAACTCTACTTTTCTCTTCTTTCATCTCAAACGTTATAAATCAATTTTACATTACTCTGATTAATTATTTTTTCTCTCATCCATCTTCAAATACATAAGAGTTTCACAAAGATGGATCCGAAAAAACGCTTGTGACGACGAAGAATGAGAAAACATTTTTGCTAAAATGAAGGTCAATCTCCCACCATCCTCGATTTTGAATCTCTTCTATACTGTTTTTTTTCTTATTATTTTCTGCATCTGACCATTTAAAATGATTTTTTACCAAGTTAGACTTGAAGTACCTTTTCTTGTTCAATTGGATTTATTTAATTTGTTTGATTGTCAGATTTGTTTGGTGGTGTAGGTGAAAGTTGTGTTGAATCTAAAGCTCAATCAAAATAGATTTTTGTGTAAGTTTGAGATTATTAATTTCAACACTCTCTTTGGATTAATTTCAAAATGTTCTTGCAGATCTTCAGTTTTATCAGATTTTTGGTGTTCTTGTGAGTTTATATGTTGTATGATAAATTATTTTTATATGATAAATGATTTGTTACATGTTTTGTTAGTAGACACATAGTTGAATATCGAAGAATTCATAACTATTTGATATGATGTTACAAAAGACTTAACGTTAACTGATACATGGTTTGTTTAACTGATAAATGGTTTGCTAACTTGTACATTGTTTGATACTTGGTTTATTAGCTGGCAAATGGATTGATACATGTCTCTGAAGTTATATGTTACATGATAATTTGGTTGTTAACCGATAAACGATTTGTTACTAGGTACGTGTATTGTTAGCTGATACATAATTCAATACTAAAGAATTGATAATTGGTTGGTATGATATTACAAAAGGCTTGACGTTCATTGATATATGGTTTGTGTAGATAATTAATAGTTGAATAAATGGCTTGTGAGCTTGTGCGTTATTGATACTTAGTTTGTTAGCTGACAAATGGGTTGATACATGGTGTGGATTAATAAGTTGTTATCTGATACATTTTTTGTTATCGGGTACAAGTTTTGTTAGGTGTTTTATAATTTTCCGGAACCGTAATTGGTGACAACCGAAAGATTGTGAAAGAAGATTGACGGCGACGTCTTTATGTGGAGGAACCAAGTTTTTATCGGATTGGTTGTTAATCATAATTTTTTTTCAGTTTATGTATTTGTTTAAGAGAAATTGATATTTATAAAATTTTGCTCAAAATTTTTTGTATTTGTTTAACAATATGGATAATCATTAATTATAAAAAAAATTCTCTAATATTTTTTGTATATGTAAATTTGAACAGATGTACTGATTATAATACCACTTACATACTAATATTATAGTTAATTAGTAAGTTTAGACGTTAATATAATCTATACTATTAAAAGAGAAGGAGTTTTGAAAAATCTACTTAAACAAGGTTATTGGACTCTTTCATTTTTTAGTCCAACCTATTATATATAACCAAATCTTATAACTAACCTATCTTATAGTAACCAAATAAAATTCCATTATTCTCCATATTTTATCTAATACGATATTATAATTTCCTTTTTCATCCCTAATATCTCGGGCTCATAATTCTTATCTTTAGTAACTAAAATCTACGGTTACATTATATATTTGAACGTGTGAAACAATATCATGACCATGGCATGTTCGACTATAATATATTTAACAACTACAAATAATTAATCACATTCTTCATAACATGCAACATTTCTTTTATATAATATATTATTTGGTATAGTAGAATAATATATGTCACATGCAACAGTGATATGCCACACCCAGATTTATATCAAGTTTAGTCGAAGACTAATTTAATATATTATTTAGTATAGTAAAACAATATTTGTCACACATTATATAGTTCCAAACATTTACAAAATTAAATTTTAATAAATCAAACCATATGTTAAAAATAAAATTATATACTTTAATTTAAATTATTTTTTATAAAAAGTGTTTATAATAAAATTTGATATTTAAGATAAGTTTTAAACTATTAAAAACCTTACAAATTTATACTATTAAATTAGTCAAAAAATATGTTAAGTAAATCTTAAGTTTTACCGGCTCAACAAATATAATTTTTATAAAATACACACAGAATATAATGAAAGAGAGTAGACCTGAGCATCGGGTTTTCGGGTAGGTACAGATCAGTTCACTTTGGATTCAAAAAAATTGAACATACCTAGGTATTTGAATTTTTTTGGTTCAAGTTTGGGTTGGTTCCCTTTGGATCCAGGTCGGTTCGAATCTATAGTCAAATATCAATAAAATCTCTGTAATATTTGGGTACGTAACGGGTCTAGATCGGTTTGATTATTTAGTACCCAAAAAAAAATTGAAATACCTAAAACCCCAAAAAAATATTGAAATAAGAAAAATACCCAAAACCCCAAACAAATAACCAAAAAATATTGAAATACCCCAAAATGAAACCGATCCATTCTGATCCGAGAAATAAAAAAGCCAATTTTCCGAATACCCAAAATACTTTTTTGAAAAAAATTGAAACTCTACCCGAAATCAAAAACTAAAAACGAAAACCTTAACCCAAAACTTAGAAAGTATTTGTAATACCAAAAACATATCTAAAATACTCAAATACTCCTAATATACACAAAATATTTCAGGTACCAGGTCTTGGGTATGATCTTGACTCGAAAAGAGACCTGCAAATCCAAAAAAATCGAATTTGTAAACCTGGACTCAAACCGCACCTATATTTCCAGGTCAGTTTCAGTTTGTTTTTTTTTGGGTTTGGTAAAATGTTCAGTTCTAAGAAAGAGTCATACAAGAGTGTTCATACAAAATTGTAAATAAACTAATTCATGAACTTTGTATAAAATCCAAAGAAAAACCCGCGCTTCGAAGCGCGGGTCAAAATCTAGTTATAAATTATAATATTAACAGTTAGCATTCTATTTTCAACTACGTATGACTCATCTGTTTATACTCTACATTTAACGATACTTATTATTGTTATCATTTACCAAAAATATTATATGCTAACATTTTATATAAAAATTGACTTTGTATCGTAACTTTCAATACTCCAACACAATACAAATATATTTAGACATCTAAAAATTGAAGTACACATAAATATATTTAGATCACTTTATGCAACCTATCAAAGTACATGGTGTATTTTTCGTTGTTAGCGTCTAATACTATTTTTATATATACATCTTTTGATATGTTATCTCATATATGCTAGATGATATACACTAATATGCCTTAGACGTTACACATTACACTAATTATAATTTGACCAAAAGTTAATTTTCAGCTAATATAACGTGTGTCCGCTAAATTATACAGTTATACATTTTTTAAGCTTGGTAACGTTTGGCAACAACAAAATTAACCGTTAATATATATATATATATATATATTGGATATGAAATACAACATATTAGCTGCTATAGAATATCTTATCGATAACATAATCTCGATTTGAACTTCACTGCTTTATCCAAGAGTCCATCGTCTGTTCTATTGTCCACTGTCCATCTGCAGTCTGACACACGCTCTGTATCTGGCGAATCTGTTTTCGATAAAGCGGGGGTATTTTTGTCCGCACAGTATCAAAAAGTTATTCTTTTTGGGTTATCTACATCTATGGGCATTTAGCCAATTTAAATATCTGTTGGGTATATTACACTCATTGTCCCTTTAATTAAATGGGCCATTAACTTTAAAAACCCAGGGAGAAACTGGGATAATGATGCTTTTAGAGTCATGATATATTTAGATGCAGTTAGAAAAATATGGTTTATTTTTTTAATTAGGTAACATGGAAAAATAATTATTGGACTAAACATATATCAATGGATTATGATCCTGTTTTAATAGAATAAACTAGATTTTGACCCGTCCTTTAAAGAGCGGGTATATTTTTTGTTTTAACTTTTTCTGAATAATTTAATTTTATATATTTGTGTTATTTATAATCATGTTTAATATTAATTTAATTTAATATTTCTTGGTAACTATATTAAAGATGTCAAGTTGCATAACTATATATTTATGCTATCTGTATTTCGGAAATTATTTTAAAACTTGATTCTTAAAATTTACAATATATTATATTTTTTAGTAGTTACCTAACATAATTAGCCAAGAAAATTCGTACAAAAAGAAATTCAGAATCGATCCGAAAATCAAAATCTCATACTCTATTTGACCATATCTATATACTCGAACGTTTCTTAAAGTGATATCCAAAAATCAATATCAAATTTAACCCACCCCAACCCGTTCTGAAAATCGAACTATTTTTTTTTTAAATATGAAAATAATTTTAAATATATTTTGTTATATATATACTTTTATTGTAAGTATATTAATTTTATACTTTTATTGTAAGTATATTAATTTTATACTTTTATTGTAAGTATATTAATTTCATTTTTAACATTTTTATTTTTAAAAAATGTTTTATAAATTTAATTTAATTATTATGCCAAATTCATATGTAATATTAAGCAGGCTTATTCTTTACATCAATCCATATTCTTTTATAATCAAAATTCATATTTTTAGTTTTAAAACCTATTTTTTATTTTTAAATACATTATTTATATAAATTGCAAGTTTTCATATTTTGTACTTTATTACATTACTACATTACGTGATTTCTGGAATATTTTTGTTTGTTAAATAAATACTATGATTTTGGAATTAGATATAGAATATATTATTAGGTAACAAAAATAAATAAGGAAAAAAATACAAAAAACATTCGTACATCTTGTTGTTGCAATATTCGTCAGTTTGTGGTCCTTGAAAATAGGATTTAGTGGATAATATTAAATTATGCGGTTTTCTTTTTGGTTACATTTAGATTATACAGGCAGTTATAATTAAATGCCTTTTTTTGTTGGACCGAACATCTCTCAATTGGATATGTTCATGTTTTAATAGAATAGATATTAATTTAATATATTTTTTCTTAACTATATTAAATATATCAAGTTGCATAGCTATACATTTATGTCATATGCATTTTAGATATTATTTTTAAATTTTATTTCTAAAATTTAGAACATGTTATGTTTTCATAGTATTTACTTATCATAATTAGTCAAGCATATTCATACCTAAAAATCCAATTCGGAATCGACCAGAAAATCAAAGTCTTATACTATGTTAGATATGACCTATATACTCCAATGGTTCTTGAAGTGTTATATCTGAAACCAATATCAAATCCAACCCGTACCAAAAACATTCTTTTTAAATGTGTGATTTTTTTAATATATTCTTTTATATATATATATATATGTGTGTGTGTAAATAGGTTCATTGATCCTCACTAACTTTAAGTAAAATCACATTTAATAAACATTTTTTTAATCGAATAACTTGTTTAAAACCTGTTAGACTAAATGAATTTATATAAATATTTATTTATGTTAAAAGTCCACTTAGGGTATGATTGGCAGAGCATTAGCATAATCATTATGCTCGTCATTATCCAATCAACATCTATCACAAAAGCATTTACAAGAGCATTTACAAGATGCTAATGCTCTCTAAATGCTCTTTACTCAATGCTCTCATATGGAGCTTTTGGTAGAGCATTTGCAGTTAGAATATATAAAAAATTTAAAATAATTATATATAATTAATATATTTTATTTAATAATATAAAAAATTATGTTCATAATAAAAAAATAAATTTACATTTTAAAAAATAAAGTTGTCATTAATTATTTTAACTTTTTAAAAAGAACAATAAATATAATATAACTTATATAATTACACATATCATTCATTATTTTTAATAAATAAAATAAAATAATATATATCTATATATTATATATTAGAAATTAAACATATATATATTATTTATAAAAAATAAATTATATGTCATATATTATTTTTTCTGATAATATTATATGAATCATTTATTGCTCTACCAATAGATAAATAATGATAATTTATATATAAATTATATATGTAATAAGTTTATTTTATATAATAATAGCATAATTATTTTTATATCCAAAAATAAATTTGTATTTTAAAATAATATTTAAATTTATTTTTTAAATAATAATATTTTATATTTAAAATTTAATTTAATTTTATAATTAAATAAGATTCATTATTTTTAATAAAACATATATTATTAATATATATATATTATAATTTAATATATATTATTTTAAAATAAATATATTATATACTAGCTTTTATGATAATTTTAAAATTGTATACTGCTACTGCTGTACCAATCACTTTATTAAAAAATTTAATGAGAGCATACTGCTTCTACAGCATACTGCTACTGCTTCTTCATCTGCTGTACCAATCGAGGCCTTAGAAGTTAGTTTGATATGCATATCATTTTTTTAATATTGTAATCCGTATTAAAATGTCATTTCTATTTAATAAAATTATTATTATTATTATTTTGATATGCATATCATTTGTTTTTAATATTTTGATAATAAATAACAAATAAATGAAGGATTTGAAATTTTATAAAATTTGATATGAAATATATATATATTAAAATGAACTCTTCAAAATTACAAGAATATTGTTAATTATATATATATATATATATTAAAACATTTCAATATTTTAAATATTTTGTGACCAGATTATATTAATTGATCATTTTTCAATTTACTTAAGTATTTGCATACATGATACAATAAAATACTTTAGAGGTGGTTTGATACCACGTTATATATGCAAAAGGTGGGGTTTTTTTTATATCAAACGCAAAAGGTGGTTATTAGAGGTGGTTACTAAAGTAGTTACATAATATATTTAATTATTTAAATGCAGTTATAAAATAAGTTGGACACAACTAATATCAATAAGACATGATCCAGATTTAATAGTATTGATTTGTATAAACAATCCTTTAATTGTTTACCGAGCAAAATATATTTTATTTAGTTACAATGTTTTTGGTCAAAACTATTTTTTTTTTGTTAAAGTATTTAAATTTTACTATATTCATAAAAAGAAGTCATATAGTCAATTCTTTCTTTTAGGATTTTTTTAAAACTATTTAATCGATTTGTAATTAAAAATTAATTAATTAACTACCAATTTTAACCATGTAATCTTCTAATTAATTACTTACAGTACTATACTTCAAAACTGCAAAACCCAAAACCAAAAAAAAAGAACGCATAAAGTGTTAAAGTCTAATAACATTGGGTTGTCTGTATTTCACCCTTCATCTAGTTTCTTGTTCTTGTTACCAATTATCAATTTAAAATAGATTTTCTTTTTTAATGTTTGTTATCGTGTTTAACTTGTGTCTGACTATGGTAAACGAACGATCCAACTACAGAAAATAACTCTACAATAAGAAATCAATCCTGATAATTAATTTTGTGAAAATACTTAAACGTGAAGAAAAGGTTGAAATAGGTGTTATGATTTTCTTAGCCCAAGGAAATAAACAAACTTAGCCAGTAACCATACTGGTTACTCTAAAACAAATAACTTCTTCTTTTTTTTCCATCTAAAGATTTGATTAAAGGGGCAAGCCCAACGAGGAAATCACCAAATACAAGGAACAGAATAAAAAGCCCAAATAGACGGGCCAAATTTTCACAACAACCCTAATGGGCCTTAAACCCAAACCGGACGAAAACCCTAGCAGCAGTATGCTGCGCCGAAACCACCGACGCTGCCACACAAACTCTGCAACTTCGCCGGATCACACCAGACCAAGGAACCATCACGACTATCGCGACCTCGAACCCAACAGCGAAGGCAACCTCTGAGAGCTCATCCCCGGGAGTAAATCCCGTAATCACAACTTCCACTATCTTCTCTTGTCGGCGAAACATCATCTACGGAGAACTTCATCTCCTTTAGAGATCTCATCCGATCTAACAATCGATCACCCAAGCCGACAAGAACAGAAACCGAAACAAACTTACAACTCTTAACTAGTCACCACCACCCATAGGAAAAGGGTTACTAAAACCGACAGCGTGGAGCTATGAGAGTCTCCACACTCCGGAGCCAAAAGCCGGCGAAGAACGGAGCTGAGTACATCTCCCCTTCCCGGAAAACTTAAGCGGCATCGGTACATCTGAACGAGCCTCCACCTCCCGCATTAGAACCGGCGTCGACGGATCTGTGTTAGCCTCCATCCCCCGGGGAATCACCACAACTGAGCATGTCAAGCGCTCCCTCTCCACCGTGAACCCTTAGACAAACTGCGTCCTCACTCCAAAGCCGAGCCACCATTAACGATGTTATCAGTACCAGAGGTCAGACAAAGCGATTGTTGGCAGGACGGAATAGAGGGAGGAAAGAGGAGCAAAAATAACTTAAAGAGATCGGGATCCGGCGACGGCACAGACGCTCACGCGCCGGCCGCTCGCCGGAAATCTAGATCCGCTTTCTCTCTCTCTCTGCAAACGCCGGAAACAAATAACTTCTTTTATTTGTTTGATTATATCGAGCTTATTTTTCTGGACCCAAAAAAGTTGATACATTCCTATTGAATAGCAAGAGCCTTTTGCCCAGGAAAACATATGTAACTGTTCACCTGAATTGCGAAACACTAAAACTGGACCTTTAAGACCCTGCTCAACATGTGAATAACTTTAGGTGGGGAAATTGATAAACACCTGCTTGAATAGTAGAACATAATTTGTTGGTGACATACAAAAACGATTCTCAATTCAATGCAGACTATGCAGTAAAGTGGCAACATCATTATCATTCAGGATTTTGCATAGACCTCTCAGCATAAAATCTATGTCTATATATGCATCAACACTTGTAAAAAAGCGATTGCATAGAGCCATCGATTCCTCTCGGCACAGAATCTATATTATCTGAAACTACAAATATAGTGTCGTTAGGCGTATCATCATATATTGTGATCGAGGATTAGATTATCACTAGATGATAACTTGCGTCTTGTGCAGAGTAAGTTTTTTAAAAATATGTTGTATTTAAATATTATAAATAATACATATTTTATTACAATAACTTTTTTCTACATTTGATTAGGGATGATATTCGGGTACCATTTGGTTCTGTTAGGATTTGGTTCGGTTAGGATCTGGTTCGGTTAGGATCTGTTTGGTTCGGATATTTGCAGGTTTGGTTCGAATTTTTGCATGTTTGATTTGGGTTTTGGTTCAGATATCCCTTTTATTTTTTTTAATTAAAGTTCATATATACTTTATTTCTAAAAATATAAAAATAAAAATAATATATAAGATATAAATTTGAATAATGTATGCCAAAATACTTTAACTTAATATAAAAATTGGTTTATATTAAATATATAGATAGAAAATCAATAGATATTTTCAGTATTTTTTGTATTTTAAGTAACGTTTAGCTGTTCGGCTTGCCCTTTCTCACGCGTTGTCCTCTGGTTACACAAGAGTCTGTATTTTTTCAGACTGCCAATTGCTCATCAAAGCAATCTCTTCGAAGTCACCACTGGTTGAGCTCTACGGAATCGCCCGGGACATCGATCTTTTATCCTCTTTGTTTGATTTTCATGCTCTGTCTTTTATTCCTCATACTATGAACTGCGAAGCAGATTGTCTTGCTAAATCTGCGCTTTGTAACGGTGTCTCCTCTGGAGTTTAACACCTGACTTTCGTCTTTTAATATAAGTATGTGTTCAAAAAAAAGAGTAACGTTTAGCTATTTTAAACTTATACTTTTAACTATTTTTATATATTTCTAAGTATTTTGGACCATTTAAAAATTATTTTATGTATTTTGTATATTTTTTTTAGATTTTAAATTTAAAAATAATTAATATGTTTAAGTATATAAATCTGGTTCAAATATACTCAGATACCCGAACTATTTTGGTTCGGAGCGAGTTCGGTTCCTGTTCTCTAGATACCAAAATTTGAACCTGTTCGAATATCTAACCAATTTGATTAAAGTTATGTACTACTTTTTCGGAATGGATTTGGTTCGGTTATTTAGATTCAGATTTTTGCCCAACCCTATATTTTTTATTGTAACAAAATTTTAAACAAAAGTGGTGATGGTTCATACTGATTTTGGGTATGCAACAATTTTAAACCAAAACACTTTCTACTATGTACGTGGCATACTTAGTTAATAATTAAAAAAAAAATTAAGGCCCATTAAAAGAAAACGATTGGCTGAACTAAAAAGCGTTACCATTGATCACGAAATTTTCAATTTGAGACTTTTACCATTTTTAATAATTTATAGCTGTTTTTTAAAAATTTAAAAAATAACATATAAGAAAAAAATCTAAATTTTTATTATATGTTTAATGTGATTGTTTTTTGTATAATATAAAATTAAAAAATGTATATAGGATAAAAAAATTGTTATTAAATCTTTATTATTCATAATCATTAATTGTGATATATATATTAATCATATTAGAAAATTCCGTAGCTATGATTTAAGGAAAGAATAGAAAATATTTTTTTGTACACTACTAATTAATTTGATAGTTAGTTAATAAAAATATAATATATGTGTAAAAGGACCAACCTATTTCTCTAGCAATTCCGAGAATAATTATTATAATGATACGTGGTTATAAAAAAAATGTTGTAATTTTCGAGGATTAATATATTAATATATAAGGGAATTGTATAGTGTATTTAGTTAGGCTTCAAAATTTAAACCTAACTACGTTAGCTTAATGGAAAAAAAACATTATAAAAATATATAAGATAGAATAGACTGAGGATTATGATCGAATTAATATTATATAAAGTTTTAGCCTAAGAGATTATGTGGTTTTCGATCCGTATTTTTTTTAAAATAAACCTAATTTAAATGATATAAAAGAAAGAGAGAACAATACACCATGTTTTAATGGGCTTATTTGTATAAACAATCCTTTAAGTGTTTACGGAACAAAATATATTTTATTTAGTTACCATGTTTTTGGTCAAAACTAATATATTTTTTTGTTAAAGTATTTAAATTTTACTATATTCATAAAAAGAAGTCATATAGTCAATTCTTTCTTTTAGGATTTTTAAACTATTTAATCGACTAATTAATTACTTGCAGTCGAAGTTAACTTAATTATATTAATTAAATTCATTGTACCAATGACTATCATTAAAAAATGAAGTCAAGTAACTCTTTATAAATCAAATCACTTTAAACTCTAGATTCAATACACCCATTAAATAACATTTGACCACATCTTGCCATACACTCATGCTAAATAATTTCTTAGTTATCCCATAATAATCAACTCCAAGTCTTAAGACTTTAAGAGTAATTACAGCCCATTTCACTATAAATACAACACCATGCTCTCGTCTACATCACAAAACTCAATCTTCAGTTCCAAAAAGAAAAACAGAGAGAAAACATACAAAACCCCTAAAAAAAAAGAAAAAGAAAAATAAACAAATTTTCGTTTATCTTTTTCCCCTCTAAAACATTAACATTTTGTCTAATCGTGTGTTTTTTTCAGAAAATGGGAGCTAAAGATACGGCGGCTCTAGAGACGAAGTCTATGGAGGAAGATTTTGACCAGCCATCTCCTCTCCGTAAGATCGTCTCCGTCGCTTCCATCGCCGCCGGTGTACAGTTCGGGTGGGCCCTACAGCTCTCTCTCCTGACTCCTTACGTACAACTTCTCGGTATCCCTCACAAATGGTCCTCTCTCATATGGCTATGTGGTCCCATCTCCGGCATGATCGTTCAACCTATCGTAGGTTTCCATAGCGACAGATGCACGTCGAGATTCGGTCGCCGTCGTCCATTCATCGCCTCCGGAGCCGTCTTGGTCGCCATCGCCGTGTTCTTGATCGGGTACGCTGCCGACATCGGGTACAAAATGGGGGATAAGCTCGAGCAAACGCCGAGGGTACGAGCCATAGGGATCTTCGCTCTCGGGTTCTGGATCCTCGACGTTGCCAACAACACTCTCCAAGGACCTTGCCGCGCTTTCTTGGCCGACTTAGCCGCAGGAGACGCTAAAAGAACGCGACTCGCAAACGCTTTTTTCTCTTTCTTTATGGCGGTCGGAAACGTTTTAGGATACGCGGCTGGTTCTTACACGAACCTACACAAAATGTTCCCGTTCGCGATGACAAACGCTTGCGACATATACTGCGCGAATCTCAAGAGCTGCTTCTTCTTGTCCATCACACTCCTCGTCATCGTCACCGTCACGTCTCTTTGGTACGTTAAAGACAAACAATGGTCTCCGCCGCCGGTTAACCCCGACGAGGAGAAGACTAAGAGCCTTCCTTTCTTTGGAGAAATCTTTGGAGCTTTTAAAGTCATGGAACGTCCCATGTGGATGCTTTTGATCGTCACGGCCCTTAACTGGATCGCATGGTTCCCGTTTCTTTTGTTCGATACTGATTGGATGGGTCGTGAAGTGTACGGTGGAAGTTCAGAAGGAGACGATAGGATGAAGAAACTGTACAACCAAGGAGTACACTCTGGTGCGTTGGGACTTATGTTTAACTCTATTGTTCTTGGTTTCATGTCGCTTGGTGTTGAGTGGATTGGTCGGAAAGTGGGTGGGGCTAAACGGCTTTGGGGAATTGTGAACTTCATTCTTGCTGTTGGTTTGGCCATGACGGTTCTTGTTACAAAGTTGGCGGCGGATTACCGGAAAACCGCCGGTCCTTATGCCGGACCATCGCCTGGTATTAGAGCTGGAGCGTTGAGTCTCTTTGCTGTTCTTGGTATACCATTGGCTGTGAGTATTGTGTTTTGTTACATTTTTAATATTTTGTGTAAATATAATATTAACCAATTATTTTACTTTTTTTACAGATTACTTTTAGTATTCCGTTGACACTAGCCTCCTCAATAATTTCAAGCAGCTCCGGCGCCGGCCATGGTAAATTTTAACCTTAGTTTATAATATATATTTAAATTCCCATTAATTTAGAAATCCATTTGGCTGCCAATGAATGACCAGTTAATTAGCATTTATTAAGTTCAAACGTTTGAATTGAATACAATAATCGCGAGATTTTTCTGGCTTTATTCATACTAATTGAAATTAGTTTTTTTTTCCAAGAAAATAAGGGAGTCAAATTTTCCAATGTAATCTTTTTTTTCGTAAACCTTGTGTGGATATAATAACTACAAGTTTATCAATATCATCATTGAATTGTGTGGGATTTATTAGCTTAGTGATACTAAATTGACATCTGTATGTTATTAGTTCATTTATCTTCTAAACATCCATTAATTTCATTTAGTAGCATAAACGTTGAAAAATGGTTTCATTTCTAACATAAATAACTAAATAATTTTTTTTGTTTACAGGACTTTCCTTAGGAGTTTTAAATTTGGCGATTGTGATACCACAAGTGGTTGTATCACTTGGAGGAGGACCTTTCGACGCCCTTTTTGGCGGTGGAAACCTACCGGCATTTATAGTGGGAGCAACCGCAGCGGCGATCAGTGGAGTATTAGCGTTAACCGTGTTACCCTCACCGCCAGCATCAAATAACCAGAAAAAGAATGCATAAAGTTAAAGTCTAATAACCTTGGGTTGTTGTCTGTCTTTCACCCTTCATCTAGTTAATTGTTCTTGCTACCGATTATCAATTTTAAATAATTAATAAAGTTGCAAAAGGCGTTGTGATTTTCTAAGCCCCAATAAATAATCAAACTTAGCCAGTAAACATATAAATTACTACTGGTTACTCTAAAACAAATTATTATTTGTTTAATTATATCGATCTTATTTTTCTCGACCCAAACAAGTTGATACTAGGCCTAGAATTATTATCCGGAATCCGGATTCGATCCGCTCTGAAAATTCGGATATCCGGAAGGACCGGATCCGGATAATAAAATATTAGCAAGAGACGGAGCCCAGGGAAACATATGTAACTGTTAACCTAAAATAGGCCTGGGCGCCGAAACCGAAGTACCCACCTAAACCCGAACCGAAAAAACCGAAACCGGATCCAAACTGTTATACAAAAATATCCGAATGAGACTTATAAGCTTATTACTTTGGAGTTTGAGTATAATCCGAACCGAAATCCGAACTAGGATCCGAAAGTATCCAAAATTAGTTAAATATGTTAATATTTTTATATATGTTAAGATAATTTAGACATTTTATAGTATTCTAAAGATTTTTGTAGTTTGTTTTATATGTTATTTTGAATATTTTTTAGTTAGTTTATATATTTTAACTAATTTTAAATTACATTTGTGAATAAATTATATATTTTGAATTTTTTTGGGTCAATTTTTTCAGGTTTTAAAAAATATTTTTGGACGATTTCAGACATTGGTTACAATCCGATTCGAACCGAATCCGAAAGGGACCAAACCGAATCCGATCCGAATTCCATCGGATAAGTAGGAATATCCGAATGGGACTTGTGAACCTAATACCGAAAATCCGAATTAACCGAAACCGACGGAGCGACCGAACGCCCAGGCCTAACCTGAAATGAAACTCTGGGCCTTAAAGGCCCTCTCAACATGTGTATAACTTTAGGTGGGAAAATTGATAAACAACTGCTTGAATAATAGTAGAACATAATTTGTCGGTTACATACAAAAACGATTATCAATTCAATGCTCTCTATGCAGGCTACATCATTATCATTCAGGATTCTGCATATATATCTCAGCATAAACCCTATATATATATATATATATATATATATATATATATATATATATATATATATATATATATATATATATATATATATACATCAACACTTGTAATTTGTAACAAAACAATTGCATAAACTCCTCTCGGCACAAAATCTATGTCTATATTGTAATTGAGAATTAAATTATCGTAGAAAGACACATTAATTGAAAAAAAAAAACACTATATGAAAATATATAAGATAGAATAGAATGAGGATTATGATCAAAATATTTTTATATATTGTTTTTGGCCAAAAAGATTATAGTTTTCGTTCCGTAAAAAAAATAAAATAAATCTAATTTAAATGATATAAAAGAAAGAAAGAAAGAAAAACAGTAAACCACATTTTAACTTTGTTTTTAAAGTAAAAAAAAAAAGAAAAAGAAAGGAACGGTGGCGCCGGGAAGTGACGGTGGTAGGGTCATCAGTAATTTACTTTCTCCAAAGCGTATCCTCAACATCGATCTACGAAGAAGCAACCTCTCAAGCTTTTCTGGTTACCACTGGTAACTTACCATAGCCCCGCGAATTTCTTCTAGCTCCGATCCGATCTCGCGGATTTAGGGTTTTTGTAGTTTCAGAAAGAAAGATTCGATCTTTGGCGATTCGAAATAACCTCAGCAGAGAAGAATGGCCGAATCAGGAGGAGGAGGAGGAGGTTGGCGTGATTCATATAGAGGAATGTCGTCTGATAACATCAAGGGTTTGGTGTTGGCCATCTCTTCTAGTTTATTCATTGGAGCTAGCTTCATCGTCAAGAAGAAAGGTCTCAAGAAAGCCGCCACCACTGGCACCAGGGCAGGTATCTATCTATCTCCCTCACTCTCGAGTGTTCTTGTGTAACTTTGATAGACTCAGGGGACCTCTAATTCTATCGAAAGATCCCACCTTTATTATGTGTGTTCTTTCCCCTATAGGAAGAAGAAGCTGGGGATCTCTAATTGTATTGAAAAATCTCAGCTTTATTGTGTGTTCTTTCCTCTGTTGAGGTTCACTTAACACCCACATTGTTTAATTGGCTAGGTGTTGGTGGGTACTCTTATCTTTACGAGCCTCTTTGGTGGATCGGCATGACAACAAGTGAGTCTTCTTCCTTTTAGCGTTTGGCTGTCTTAAACCTTTTTCTTTTACTCAATACGAATTTTGTTCTCTGCTACTTGCAGTGTTACTTGGTGAGATTGCCAACTTTGCCGCTTATGCTTTTGCGCCGGCTATACTTGTCACTCCTCTAGGTGCACTCAGTATCATCATCAGGCAAGATAGTATACTCATGTATTTGACTCTTTCTATATGAGATGCTTTCTCTTATACCTTTTTTTCCTGTGGATCTCAGTGCTGTATTGGCTCATATTATATTACGGGAGAAACTACACGTTTTTGGAGTTCTTGGCTGTGCCTTGTGTGTTGTGGGTTCCACCACAATTGTGCTACATGCTCCTCAAGAACAGGAGATTGATTCTGTGCTTGAAGTCTGGAATCTTGCAACTGAACCAGGTGCGTTGTTTGTTTGATGCTCTACTGTGATGATTCCTTCTTCCCTTTCCATTCAATTTCTCTAACTTTCGTCTAGTGTTGTTGCAGCATTCATGTTCTATGCGAGCATTATAATCGGGGCTGCTGTGTTTCTTATCATCCGTGTTGTACCCCAGTACGGGCAGACAAACGTAATGGTCTACATCGCTATTTGCTCGCTTGTTGGATCATTATCGGTATGTTGTTTTCGATATTTCCAGTTTGTAAATCTTATTTTGCTCAAAGAACAGAGTGATCAAAAAAATGTGAATACAGGTGATGAGCGTAAAAGCACTTGGAATAGCACTAAAGCTGACATTTTCTGGAACAAATCAGTTGTTTTATCCTCAAACTTGGGTGTTCACCTTGGTCGTACTTACCTGTGTGATAACCCAGTTAAACTACTTAAACAAGGTAATGTAATTGCGCTTCATCTAGATTGTCATTTCTTGGTTACTAAAGTAATTACCCTTTTCCTGTATTTCATTATTACTTGCAGGCCCTTGATACATTCAATACAGCTATAGTATCTCCTATATACTACGTAATGTTCACATCATTAACTATCTTAGCCAGTGTTATCATGTTTAAGGTAACCTTCCGACACAAGATTTTATAAATACCCTTGTATGTGGATTGTTGCTTTGGTACACGAATCAAAATCACTACTTTTTTGTGCTTTTGAACAGGACTGGGATAGGCAAAACGGTACTCAAATAGTCACAGAAATGTGCGGATTCGTTACAATACTTTCAGGCACTTTTCTTCTCCATAGAACGAAGGACATGGTTGAGGGTGCGTTATTCTATTTCATTTGTAGCACTTCTTATGTGAAATGAGAACTTAGATTATCCTATACTCTCTCAGCAATGAGGAAACAATAAAAATGCATAACGTATGTCTATAGATGTATGTACACACTCCTAGCTAGAGTTTGAAGATCATAGCTGTTGACGATTGACAAAAAGATTGCCATCTGTTGTCTGCATTCCTCTGGAGTTTCTTGGAGTTTGACACTGAACTGATTGTTGTTGCTATGTTATTGCAGGTTCATCGGTAATATTACCGTTGCGGATAAGCAAGCATGCCAATGAGGATGGGTTTGAATCAGAAGGCATTCCACTTAGACGCCAAGAGTCTCTCATGTCAGTTTAAATGCTGTTATTGCTTTGTGTTCCAGTCTACTGCAAAGCCAGAGAGCCTCAACTTTTTTTCCCCTTATCTCGATCTACAATGAACTTTGACCATGGTTCTTCTGTCCTAACAATCACATATGGTTCAAGAAGATCAGGAAGGTAAAAAGGAGCAAAGTGGACGATTAGATCATCTTCTCGGTAAATATGCTGTGAATTCAATCAAAACATATGGCGTTAGCACACACCCACGCATAAACCCTTTTGTTACCTTTAAGATTTTTTTTTTTAATTATAAAACAGAGGTGGGTTTTGCTTATAAGTTATAACTGATGGTTTTCATTTCAATATTTGAATCTTTGATTTTTTTTTATTTTTTTTTAATAGTTCTATTTTACCTCATATGGGTTTTGAAGTTCCGCAAAAGCTTCAGCTGCTCTTTCTCATTTCCCATATTCTTGTCGGGATGGACCATTATCGCCTACTAAATCATTCACTATGCTTACAAACACAAGTGAGGTTTTTTCTTGCATGGAGTACCAAGAAATTAAAAAAAGGCGGAGAGGCAATCACTGCAAGAGAGAAATGAACAATCATACCTTTTTCTTATATTCTCGCTCGAGATAAACCATGTCCATATATAGTATATTAATTGAGCCCAAAGCTGAGTAGTGGTGAGCATAATTGAGCTACCATGAAATATCATCTAACATAACTCCATGCAACACGTAAATTCTATGTGGTTCATGTTGATAAATAGAAGTAATATATATATATATATATATGTTATAAATCATATGGTACGTCCATAACCGACCCGTCTGTACCGGCCCGTCCACATAGATCATAGGAGACCAGCTTTTTCTTTTCTGATTGGGTTCTACTTTTCCTTTTATGTTCTGGTCTTGTTTTCTTTTCCTAGTTGGATTAAGATTTGTTATCTTTCCATTTATCTATGACAGTTTATCTATTTGTAAATCCCTATAGAAGGACTTCATTATGTTTCTGAATAATATACATCTTTCCTTATGTTTTACAACACGTTTTCAGCACGAAACTCTAAAAAACCCTGAGCCAAAGTTTTCAACCTAAAACCCTAATTTTCTCTCTCAAACAGAAACCCTAATTCTTCCTCGATCTCTCTCTCGATCCAAACCTTAATCCTCTTGATCGAACTTAACCCTAGACCGCGTGATCATGAAACTCCATCCCGGATTCAAGAAGTTCCAGATCTAGTTCACGACCCGATCTTGTTCGCGACCCGACTTTGTTCGCGACCTGTTACTGCTCGCGGCCGCCTCTTGTTCGTGAACCATCATCCATGTTCCAAGGAGTTCCAGTTCGAGATCTCCTCTTGTTGATCTTATCCATTCAACCCAATCGAAGGATAAGGTAAATTCTCTATGAACCCTAAAAATCAAAATCCTATAACCCTAACCCTAATTCTCGAAAACCCTAATAAATGATGAATTAGGTTTTGGTTAGATTGGTTGTCTGTTAAGTTGGTAGATCATAACGGTTGCTAAGTTGCTAGATGCATATGACATATTGCATAAGAACGCTCATATTGATTAAAGAACTTAATGGACTGATTGTTTGCTATGAGAGATTGATTGAGATTGTTTGTGACTTGTTTGCAAGCTAGGTTGATAGAAAAAAATTTACATGATTTGGTTAATAGAATCCGCTAGCTAAACTTGTTAAAATCATAATTAAAGTGATTGATTGATTGCATGATCTAAATTGAAACCCTAATACCCTAAAACCTAGCCGCACGTATGCATATTGCATATCATGCAAACCCTAATTTGAAATCGAATTTGGTTGTTTGAGTGATTGAATGTTTGAATTTGAATTTGATCACGTAGAAACCGTTTTGCTAGGATGTATAACCGATTGCATAATGATCATATAGAAACCATTTGATAAGATTGATCATATCTCGTTTGGCCGTGCAGCTTGTTTGAACATTGCATATTCGATTAGCTTGTCTTGATTGCATCATATAGTGAACATTAAACATTATAATCTTAAGAATGAAACATATGATTTCAGATGTCGAAAACCAACAACTTGGAATATGCTGCCCTAAATCTCTCTGGAGATAATTACTTACAATGGACACTTGATACTAAGATCATCCTGAAATCTAAGGGGCTCGGTGAAAGTATTACCGAGAACAATAATGTCACTGAGAAGATAGATACGGAGCTAACCTAATTATTCGTCATCATTTGGCTGAGAGTCTCAAAGATCAGTATTTGACAATTGAGAATCCCTTAGACCTTTGGACAGAGCTGAAAGCAGATATGATCACCAAAGAACGGTGATCTTACCAAAGGCTATGTATGATTGGAGAAATCTCAGAATCCAGGACTTCAAGTCTGTGGATGAGTATAACTCAGCCCTATTCAAAATCGTTTCAAAGTTGAAACTGTGTGGTGAGGAGATAACAAATAAGGATATGCTAGAAAATACATTTTCCACCTTCCACACAAGCAATGTGTTGTTACAACAACAATACCGTGAGAAGGGCTTCAAGACATATGCAAATCTGATCTCATGTCTATTACGAGCTGAGCAAAACAATGAGTTATTGATGAGAAACAGTGAATTGAGACCTCCTGGATCAACCCCATTACCTGAAGCCAATAAGGTCGCAGAGGAAAAGAAAGAATCCAAAGAAAGTAACCACGTCTATCATATAAAACCACACGGCCGTGGCCGTGGTGGATGGAGAGGACATGGCCGTGGCCAATACAACTCATATGGCCGCGGGAATAGCTATGGCAGAGGCCGTGGATATCAATCTCATTCAGACTGTGGTCGAGGCAGAAGCAGTGGTATTTCTAAACCACAACATTCGACCAAATCAGTGTGCCATAGGTGTGGAATGGATAACCATTGGGCTAAGACATGTAGGACTCCCAGACATCTTTATGACCTCTATCAAGAGAGTCAGAAAGGGAAGAATCCAGAAGCCCATTTGGTCCATCATGACGGGGAAGATGATTTTGATCATGAACAAGATGATTATCTAAAAGAATAATATTGATTTCGACTTCTGTGTTTTGCTTTGCTTTATGTTTTTCTTTGTTTTATCTCCTTGAATTTATTTCTATTGCTATTGCTTTGTCTGATTTTTATATACTTAATAAAACTAAATGCATGATTTTAAGATTTAAAGTCTACATCAATATAATTGCGGGTATAGTCAATCTAATAAAGGGTTACAGCCAGGACAATGTATTGTTGCCTAAAGGGCACGCATCTAGAGATATCTGATGCACTATATTCACCCAAGAAAGGTCCATTGAATTTAAAGATATAAGAATGAATGATTTCCATAATGAAACAATGGGCAAAGGAAACAAAGGTTCCTTCAAATAATGAAATACGCCTAAGGCCATAAGAAAGTGGTCGAGACTATATCTGCATTATTTACTGGTCTATACTATGCAAAGATCAGTATGATAGAGGCAAATGCCACGGTAAACAAAGTGTTTACCCACGATTTCACTAAACGGCACAACCGGTTTTTGGCCATCCCGGTTCAAACATGATGCGAAAATTGATATACAAATGGGCACACATTGAAAGAAAGAAAGAGTTATCCCAAAAAATATCATGTGTGTAGCATGTACACAAGAGAAACTCATTGATAGGCCATCACCAGTCAAAGTAACTAAGTAAATAATAAGCTGGTGAATTTATATCTCAAGCGTTTAATGTTAGTTGTATGTCCATGGGGGCAAGTGTGGAACATTGGTGCATGTCCATACATAAAACGGCTTTGGCCGAATCTTTTAAAACGCATACAGCTGATTGCTAGACCATTACTTATGAGGTCAAAACCCCCAGTCTCAGCTTGGGATCACGAAATTTCACATGCATCTGAGTTAATACGCATCAGGCCATCTAGTGAGCATAGATATTCTCCATCAATTAATTCACGGATCATGAGCCAGACATATCCCATCTTAAGACATTTGGATGTGCCGTCTATGTACAAACTGCTCCACCATAGAGAACTAAGATGGGACCTCAAAGGAGGATGGGGATATATGTTGGATATGATTCTCCACATTTTTTTTAAGTACCTTGAACCAAATATGGGTGATTTATTTAAAGGCCAGGTACGCGGATTAGGGGGAGAAAATAATAAGCTGGTAAAAGAATTGTAAAAGAGATTACATGGAATCAACCATCATTGTCTTGGCAAGATTCTCGGACTAAAGAATGTGAATTAGACGTCCAAAAGATAATACATTTACAAAAGCTAGTTAATCAATTGTCAGACTCATTTGCTGACCCGAAAGAGAGTGACTAAGTCATATATACCAGCTTGTAAGGCACCAAATTCGAATAGAAGTCCAAAAGGGACATAATCAAGTTCTAAGAGTCTAGACAACGTATGAAACGTGGTAGACCAATAGGTTCCAAAGATAAGAATCCTCAGAAACAAAAGAAAGGTGCAGAGAATGAAAACAAATCCGAGGTCGAGGAAACCACATACATGGACATAAGGCCGGCCGGCTCTAAGGTACCAAACACTGAGGCTTGGGACACCAAGCTTCAGGGTACTAATGGTCCTGATAATAATAAGATTGTAGTCGGTTATATCATGTCTGGAATACATTGGAACAGAAAAGATGTCAACATATATGATTTATTTGCATACAAGGTAGCACTTGAATTTATGGATATAAACGAGGATCATGAACCCACATCAATAAAAGAGTGCGCACTCGTAGATCAGATTGGATTAAAATGAAAAGTGTGGAGTTAAATAGTCTAAAGAAAAGAGGCATATTTGGTCCCATAGTTCGGACACCTCTAGATGTGAAACCAGTTGGATAAATGAGTCTTTGTGATAGAAATGAAACATGGCGAGATAGCAAGATATAAGGCACGACCATATGCACAAGGATTCTCACAAAGACCAGGAATCAATTATGAGGAGACATACTCCCTTGTGGTGGATGCAACACACATTTAGATTCCTAATAAGTCTGGCCATAAGAGAAGAAAATAGACTTGCGGTTAAAGGATGTAGAAACCGCCTACTTGTATGGTCCACTGGATAATGAGATATACATGAAAGTCCCAGAGGGTATTGAGTTGTCAAATGCAACAGGTTCTCGAGAACTAAAGTATTCATGTGTATGTCAATGATCTAAAATATCCTAGGAACCTCTGGAGAGACTTCCCAAACGATTATCTAAAGAAAGAGATTGAAATGAAAAATTTGGGATAAACAAAGTTTTGTTTGGAATTACAAATTGAACATCTTAAAAGATGGAATCCTTGTGCATCAAAGGACTTATAGAAAGGTATTCAAACGGTTTTAACATGGACCAAAGCTTGCCCATTGAGTTGTCCCATAAGGTCCCTTGGTCCGGACACAAACCTATTGTAAGTCCCAAGAAGGACATGGTCGTGAGGACCTTTGACTTGGACACGGATCCTTTGGCCCCAAGAAGACAAGGAATATGTCATTGGTCCGTAAAAGTCCCTTGCCCAAGTGCCATTGGCTCCTTGATGTAATAGGCAAGCCATACTAGGCCAGACATGTGTTCTTTCGTAAATCTCTTGTATATATTTAGCTCAAGTCCGACCATGAGGCACTGGAACTAAATACATACATGTCCCTTACCTTAAGTACTATTGGCATCTTGCTTTGATGTATTTGTCATGTAATACACATCCGGATATAAGTATTGATGTAAACCTATTGTCTAGGTTTAGGTCATGTCCGAACATAAGGGACTGGGACGGGATAAAATACATCATATATTACCTACAAGGAACTAAAGATTTGAGATTATATTATACTAACCAAAACCCAAAAGAAGGGTTAATATGTTTTGATTGATACAGGTTATCTCTCGGATCCACAATGATAGATCCCAGGCAGGTTATGTCTTTGCAACGCGGTAGCACTATTTTATCTTGGTGTTGAGACCATTGGTCTTTGGTTTAAGAAGAAGACTCGTGTAGGAGTTATACCTTCCTTTGCAAGGACTAGTTCAGACTTGGCGTCCATGAAGCTCAACCATCAGGTTGGGATGCGCCAACACTTGAAGGACATATACGGAGGTACAAATCAGGGGGAGTAATATGTGTTGTACTCTTTTTCCTTCACCATGTTTTGTCCCATTGGGTTTTCTTGGTAAAGTTTTAATGAGGCAACATCCAAAGCGTATTACAATCTCTGAATGGTTATGGCGCCCAAAGGGGAGTGTTATAAATCATATGGTGGACGTCCATAACCGACACGTCTGTACCGGCCCGTCCGCATAGATCATAGGCGGCCAGCTTTTCCTTTCTGGTCGGGTCCTATTTTTCTTTTTATGTTCTGGGCGTGTTTTCCTTTTTCTAGTTGGATTAGGATTTTTTATCTTTCCATTTATCTATGACGGTTTATCTATTTGTAAATCCCTATATAAGGGCTCCATTATGTTTATGAATAATATATATCTTTCCTTAAGTTTTACAACATGTTAATCTTTGTAATAGAATTATCTTCATACATTCATATTGGACTTATAATCATGCGCTTTAGTCCGAGGATCAATGATAATTCATTTCAACTCTTTCATTTTCCAACTGTTTATCTTTTCTCCCTAATGTTGGATAGACTAATTTTGAGTCTTTCAATAAATCTTATAAAATCTTCAAGATTTTATCATCAATGGAAACATATCCAACATATTCATAACTTCATCTGAGGTTCCATCTTTCAGCGGTGTGGTGAAGCTTTGCATATAAAGCACATAAATAAAATACTTATCTTAATAGGATGATCTGAAGTGGGGATTGTAGATCTCACATGGAGATGGAACACTTTTGTTCTCTCAGCTCTTGAAAGTATCATGCAAATCTTGTTTTTAATAAACAATAGTGTTTATAAACCTGAGATATATAAATTTTTTGCTCATGAAATATGGCATCAATATTAGACATCAAATTCACCAATAATTAGTCTCACCATATACATGAATCAAAGCAAGAAAGCTCAAAACAGTAGCGTCAGTCAAAGGTGTAATTTTGACCAAATAAACAAAAATAAACCAAACCAACAAATGTTACTCTTATCAGTTTCAAGTAAAATTCTCAAGTCCATAAATTCTATAAACATTTTTCTTATCAATCTCTATAATATTATTTGAGAAGTCACTTTCCTAAATGTCGCGCTCATGTTTACTTTCACGGTGGTTGATTACAATGATACCCTTAATGAATTAAAAAATTACATTAAAACAATATTATTTCCTTTTTAAAATTTTTCAAATAACAATATAAAATAAAAAGGAAAAATTTATAAAGTTTAAAAATTAATTTAAAAACAAAAATATCTCTATAATATTATTTGAAAAGTCAGTTTCCTACGTGTCGCACTCACATTAACTTTCATAGTGGTTGATTACGATGATACCCTTAATGAATTAAAAGATTATATTTAAACACTATTATTATTATTATTTCTATTTAAATTGTTTTTAATATTTTCCAAATAACATATATAATAAAAAGGAAATGTTATAAAGTTTATAAAACGCATTTAAAAATGAAAAGATATGTATAAATAATATGATTTAATTAAAAAGGAAAGTTCACAAAATAGTAATATTCCATTTTAAAATATTTTTAAATAACATAAAATATACTAATATACTTTTTTATATTTATATTTTCACAGATAATCTTGATATTATAAAAAGAAATATTATTTATTTTAAAACCTAATTTTAAACAGTACAACAATATATATTTTCACAGTAACATAAATATTTTTAATATATTTATCTATTTTTAGATAATTACATAAAATAATTAAGTAACATAAACTGATATATATTTTATTGACTAAAATATTTTATAATTATTATTATTGAAATGTTATTTGTATTTTCTTATATTTATTTGACCATAATATCTTTCAATTACAACAAAAAATATATATAATTTTTTTTTACTTATATTATAAGATTTCTCAAATACAATCACAATTTTTTACTGCTTATTTTTAAGAGATATTAAAAATGAAAAATAAATTTTAACGATAAACATCTTTTGATCAAATAACAAGGCACAGCCATATGCACAAGGATTCTCACAAAAACCAGGAATCAATTATGAGGAGACATACTCCCCTGTGGTGGATGCAACAAACATTTAGATTCCTAATAAGTCTGGCCATAAGAGAAAAAAATAGACTTGCGGTTAAAGGATGTAGAAACCGCCTACTTGTATGGTCCACTGGATAATGAGATATACATGAAAGTCTCAGAGGGTATTGAGTTGTCAAATGCAACAGGTTCTCGAGAACTAAAGTATACAAGTGTATGTTAATGATCTAAAATATCCTAGGAACCTCTGGAGACAATTCTCAAACGATTATCTAAAGAAAGAGATTGAAATGAAAAATTTGGGACAAACAAAGTTTTGTTTGAGATTACAAATTGAACATCTTAAAAGATGGAATCCTTGTGCATAAAAGGACTTATAGAAAGACATTCAAACGGTTTTAACATGGACCAAAGCTCGCTCATTGAGTTGTCAAGGTCCCTTGGTCCGGACACAAACCCATTGTAAGTCCCAAGAAGGACATGGTCGTGAGGACCTTTGACTTGGACACGGATCCTTTGGCCCCAAGAAGGACAAGGAATATGTCCTTGGTCCGGAAAAGTCCCTTATCCAAGTGCCATTGGCGCCTTGATGTGGCAAGCCATACTAGGCCGGACATGTGTTCTTTCGTAAATCTCTTGTATATGTTTAGCTCATGTCCGACCATGAGGCATTGGAACTAAAGACATTCACATCCCTTACCTTAAGTACTATTGGCGTCTTGCTTTGATGTATTTGTCATGTAATACACATCCGGACATAAGTATTGATGTAAACCTATTGTCTAGGTTTAGGTCATGTCCGAACATAAGGGACCGGGACTGGATAAAATACATCTTATGTTACCTACAAAGAACTAAAGATTTGAGATTACATTATACTAACCAAAACCCAAAAGAAGGGTTAATATGTTTTGATTGATACAGGTTATCTCTCGGATCCACAATGATAGATCCCAGGCAGGTTATGTCTTTGCAACGCGGTAGCACTACTTTATCTTGGTGTTGAGACCATTGGTCATTGGTTTAAGAAGAAGACTCGTGTAGGAGTTATACCTTCCTTTGCAAGGACTAGTTCAGACTTGGCGTCCATGAAGCTCAACCATCAGGTTGGGATGTGCCAACTTGAAGAACATATACGGAAGTACAAATCAGAGGAGTAATATGTGTTGTACTCTTTTTCCTTCACCATGTTTTGTCCCATTGGGTTTTCTTGGTAAGGTTTTAATTAGGCAACATCCAAAGCATATTACAATCTCTGAATGGTTATTGCGTCCAAGGGAGAGTGTTATAAATCATATGATGGACGTCTATAACCAACCCGTCCGTACCGGCCCGTCCGCATAGATCAAAGGAGGCCAACTTTTTATTTTCTAGTCGGGTCCTACTTTTCCTTTTATGTTATGGTCTTGTTTTCATTTTCCTAGTTGGATTAGGATTTGTTATCTTTCCATTTATCTATGACGGTTTATCTATTTTTAAATTCCTATGTAAGGACTCCATTATGTTTATCAATAATATACATCTTTCCTTATGTTTTACAACAATATATATATATATATATATAATTTTTTTTGTCACAGAAATAGTAGTATAAAATTCACGACAACCATCGGACGGCCGAAGTCCACTCAAAACTTTCACATGTCAACGAATACCACAAAAGTTATACATTTTTAATGTGTATTTATTATTTACTTTTAAAATATTAATATTTATAATTAATTATATTAAAGTTGAGAATTAAAATATACTCCCTCTGTTTTATAATAAGTGTCATTCGAATCATTTTTTCTTGTTCTATAAAAAGTGTCACTTTACAATTTCAATACAAATTATACTTACTTTCAACTGAAAATTAATTGCAAATTGCATTGATTTTATAAATAATTTTATTTATCTAAAATACTATTTGTTCAAGGAAGTGTAATTAATAACAATTTACATATATTTCAACCACTTTCTTAATATATATGAAAAATGTCAAAATAACACTTATTCATAAACGTAGGGAGTAATATACAAAATAAATTACATTATTTATTTGAGGTTCCTTGTTGGATCAACTTATCCTCAAATTGAGGATTTTCTTTTTTGTATATAAGGCAAAATTAGGTTAGGTTTAAATTTGTAAAACTCAAAACTCGAAGTTTTACTAAGAGAGAGCTCCCTTCCCCTCAAGCGTTTTCGTCTTCCTTAGGATACAAAACTTTTCTTCTCCCCCTTGGGATCGAATCGACAAGAGAAAACAATGATGATCTCCCATCATCTTCCGGCAGATTTAGAAGAAGAAATACTATCTAGGGTTCCCGCCGCGTCTCTGATGCGATGGAGTTCTATTTGCAGACGATGGAACACTTTATTCTTAGAAGACCAAAGATTCTCCGAGAAGCACCTTCGTAACTCTCCAAAGCAGCCTCTTGTTCTCATGCTGACAGAACGTCGGCTTGTTTTTGCGAGCGTAGATCTAAAGTTTGTTCCTCAATCCTCCTTCAATAGAATTTAGTGAAGCACTAAAGAATTATTATGTTTCAGAAGATGCCCATATAGACAAAGTTTCTTGTGCACCACCGAGTGTGATCTCGTGGTTTGGAATCCTTGTTCAGGGCAAACAAGGTGGATCAAACAGAACAATGGTAAAAATGATCGTTCCAGGTGTTGCCTTGGAGATTCTATGTTTACGTTAGGATACGGAAACAACCAATCTTGCCGCAGCTACAAAATTTTGATGTTATACCATACAATCTACGAGTACGACTACCATCACATCCAAGATGAAGATTTTGAAATCTATGATTTCAACTCTAATACGTGGAGATTTCTTGATGCTCGTATTAATGGTCGTAAAAGCATCAGTGACGAGTCTCACGGTGTGACTTTGAAAGGAAATGCTTACTGGATTTCTTCTGATGACGAAGAGGGCGGCTGCGACTTACTCAGTTTTGATTTTACGAAAGAGAGATTTAGACGTTTGTGTTTTCCTCCACTACAAGAAAACATCGTTATTCTGAGGGACATACCGAGGGAAAATGAGTTCCTCGGAATTTTCTGACCAAAAACCGAGGAAATACCGAGGAAACCAAGAAATGTGGTTTCCTCGGAATTTCCTCGGAATTTTCCGAGGAAATTCCGAGGAAGAAACATTTCCTCGGTATATTCCGAGGAAATTCCGAGGAAGGTAGTGGTTTTCAGTATTTCCTCGGAATTCCCTCGGAATATTCTGAGGAAATTCCGAGGAACTAGGGATTTTAAACCGAAAAAAACGTTTTGCGGATTGAATAACACGTATATAACCTTCATTAAGTGTCTTAACCAGATTATAAAGTCAAACTTTGGTGTTTTACACGATAACAAACACTTTTACGATTGCATGAACGAAAACCACACATCATAAGAGAAACACTTATACATTTTAATAAACGTTAAAGGGAATACTTACCATTATTTTTGAAATTTTGTTATTTCATGGTTTATGATCATCTATACAAAGAATCCTCAATGGTATGCATTACATTTGTATAATAAATGAAATACGGCAAAAAAAATTGATGTTTTGAAACCCCAAACCATAATTCCTCGGAATTTCCTCGGAATATTCTGAGTAAATTCCGAGGAAGATACTGGTTTTTTGTTTAAAACCCCTGGTTCCTCGGAATTTCCTCAGAATATTCCGAGGAAATTCCGAGGAAGGTAGTGGTTTTCAGTATTTCCTCGGAATTTCCTCAGAATATTCCGAGGAAATTCCGAGGAACTAGGGATTTTAAACCGAAAACAACGTTTTGCGGATTGAATAACACGTATATAACCTTCATTAAGTGTCTTAACCAGATTATAAAGTCAAACTTTGGTGTTTTACACGATAACAAACACTTTTACGATTGCATGAACGAAAACCACACATCATAAGAGAAACACTTATACATTTTAATAAACGTTAAAGGGAATACTTACCATTATTTTTGAAATTTTGTTATTTCATGGTTTATGATCAACTATACAAAGAATCCTCAATGGTATGCATTACATTTGTATAATAAATGAAATACGGCAAAAAAAAATTGATGTTTTGAAACCCCAAACCATAATTCCTCGGAATATCCTCGGAATTTTCTGAGGAAATTCCGAGGAAGGTACTGGTTTTTTGTTTAAAACCCCTGGTTCCTCGGAATTTCCTCAGAATATTCCGAGGAAATTCCGAGGAAGGTAGTGGTTTTCAGTATTTTCTCGGAATTTCCTCAGAATATTCCGAGGAAATTCCGAGGAACTAGGGATTTTAAACCGAAAACAACGTTTTGCGGATTGAATAACACGTATATAACCTTCATTAAGTGTCTTAACCAGATTATAAAGTCAAACTTTGGTGTTTTACACGATAACAAACACTTTTACGATTGCATGAACGAAAACCACACATCATAAGAGAAACACTTATACATTTTAATAAACGTTAAAGGGAATACTTACCATTATTTTTGAAATTTTGTTATTTCATGGTTTATGATCATCTATACAAAGAATCCTCAATGGTATGCATTACATTTGTATAATAAATGAAATACGGCAAAAAAAAATTGATGTTTTGAAACCCCAAACCATAATTCCTCGGAATTTCCTCGGAATATTCTGAGGAAATTCCGAGGAAGGTACTGGTTTTTTGTTTAAAACCCCTGGTTCCTCGGAATTTCCTCAGAATATTCCGAAGAAATTCCGAGGAAGGTAGTGGTTTTCAGTATTTCCTCGGAATTTCCTCAGAATATTCCGAGGAAATTCCGAGGAACTAGGGATTTTAAACCGAAAACAACGTTTTGCGGATTGAATAACACGTATATAACCTTCATTAAGTGTCTTAACCAGATTATAAAGTCAAACTTTGGTGTTTTACACGATAACAAACACTTTTACGATTGCATGAACGAAAACCACACATCATAAGAGAAACACTTATACATTTTAATAAACGTTAAAGGGAATACTTACCATTATTTTTGAAATTTTGTTATTTCATGGTTTATGATCAACTATACAAAGAATCCTCAATGGTATGCATTACATTTGTATAATAAATGAAATACGGCAAAAAAAAATTGATGTTTTGAAACCCCAAACCATAATTCCTCGGAATATCCTCAGAATTTTCTGAGGAAATTCCGAGGAAGGTACTGGTTTTTTGTTTAAAACCCCTGGTTCCTCGGAATTTCCTCAGAATATTCCGAGGAAATTCCGAGGAATGTAGTGGTTTTCAGTATTTCCTCGGAATTTCCTCAGAATATTCCGAGGAAATTCCGAGGAACTAGGGATTTTAAACCGAAAACAACGTTTTGCGGATTGAATAACACGTATATAACCTTCATTAAGTGTCTTAACCAGATTATAAAGTCAAACTTTGGTGTTTTACACGATAACAAACACTTTTACGATTGCATGAACGAAAACCACACATCATAAGAGAAACACTTATACATTTTAATAAACGTTAAAGGGAATACTTACCATTATTTTTGAAATTTTGTTATTTCATGGTTTATGATCATCTATACAAAGAATCCTCAATGGTATGCATTACATTTGTATAATAAATGAAATACGGCAAAAAAAAATTGATGTTTTGAAACCCCAAACCATAATTCCTCGGAATTTCCTCGGAATATTCTGAGGAAATTCCGAGGAAGGTACTGGTTTTTTGTTTAAAACCCCTAGTTCCTCGGAATTTCCTGGAATATTCCGAAGAAATTCCTGGAATTTCCTGGAATATTCCGAAGAAATTCCGAGGAAGGTAGTGGTTTTCAGTATTTCCTCGGAATTTCCTCAGAATATTCCGAGGAAATTCCGAGGAACTAGGGATTTTAAACCGAAAACAACGTTTTGCGGATTGAATAACACGTATATAACCTTCATTAAGTGTCTTAACCAGATTATAAAGTCAAACTTTGGTGTTTTACACGATAACAAACACTTTTACGATTGCATGAACGAAAACCACACATCATAAGAGAAACACTTATACATTTTAATAAACGTTAAAGGGAATACTTACCATTATTTTTGAAATTTTGTTATTTCATGGTTTATGATCAACTATACAAAGAATCCTCAATGGTATGCATTACATTTGTATAATAAATGAAATACGGCAAAAAAAAATTGATGTTTTGAAACCCCAAACCATAATTCCTCGGAATATCCTCGGAATTTTCTGAGGAAATTCCGAGGAAGGTACTGGTTTTTTGTTTAAAACCCCTGGTTCCTCGGAATTTCCTCAGAATATTCCGAGGAAATTCCGAGGAATGTAGTGGTTTTCAGTATTTCCTCGGAATTTCCTCAGAATATTCCGAGGAAATTCCGAGGAACTAGGGATTTTAAACCGAAAACAACGTTTTGTGGATTGAATAACACGTATATAACCTTCATTAAGTGTCTTAACCAGATTATAAAGTCAAACTTTGGTGTTTTACACGATAACAAACACTTTTACGATTGCATGAACGAAAACCACACATCATAAGAGAAACACTTATACATTTTAATAAACGTTAAAGGGAATACTTACCATTATTTTTGAAATTTTGTTATTTCATGGTTTATGATCATCTATACAAAGAATCCTCAATGGTATGCATTACATTTGTATAATAAATGAAATACGGCAAAAAAAAATTGATGTTTTGAAACCCCAAACCATAATTCCTCGGAATTTCCTCGGAATATTCTGAGGAAATTCCGAGGAAGGTACTGGTTTTTTGTTTAAAACCCCTGGTTCCTCGGAATTTCCTCAGAATATTCCGAGGAAATTCCGAGGAAGGTAGTGGTTTTCAGTATTTCCTCGGAATTTCCTCAGAATATTCCGAGGAAATTCCGAGGAACTAGGGATTTTAAACCGAAAACAACGTTTTGCGGATTGAATAACACGTATATAACCTTCATTAAGTGTCTTAACCAGATTATAAAGTCAAACTTTGGTGTTTTACACGATAACAAACACTTTTACGATTGCATGAACGAAAACCACACATCATAAGAGAAACACTTATACATTTTAATAAACGTTAAAGGGAATACTTACCATTATTTTTGAAATTTTGTTATTTCATGGTTTATGATCATCTATACAAAGAATCCTCAATGGTATGCATTACATTTGTATAATAAATGAAATACGGCAAAAAAAATTGATGTTTTGAAACCCCAAACCATAATTCCTCGGAATATCCTCGGAATATTCTGAGGAAATTCCGAGGAAGGTACTGGTTTTTTGTTTAAAACCCCTGGTTCCTTTGAATTTCCTCAGAATATTCCGAGGAAATTCCGAGGAAGGTAGTGGTTTTCAGTATTTCCTCGGAGTTTCCTCAGAATATTCCGAGGAAATTCCGAGGAACTAGGGATTTTAAACCGAAAACAACGTTTTGCGGATTGAATAACACGTATATAACCTTCATTAAGTGTCTTAACCAGATTATAAAGTCAAACTTTGGTATTTTACACGATAACAAACACTTTTACGATTGCATGAACGAAAACCACACATCATAAGAGAAACACTTATACATTTTAATAAACGTTTAAGGGAATACTTACCATTATTTTTGAAATTTTGTTATTTCATGGTTTATGATCATCTATACAAAGAATCCTCAATGGTATGCATTACATTTGTATAATAAATGAAATACGGCAAAAAAAAATTGATGTTTTGAAACCCCAAACCATAATTCCTCGGAATATTCTGAGGAAATTCCGAGGAAGGTACTGGTTTTTTGTTTAAAACCCCTGGTTCCTCGGAATTTCCTCAGAATATTCCGAGGAAATTCCGAGGAAGGTAGTGGTTTTCAGTATTTCCTCGGAATTTCCTCAGAATATTCCGAGGAAATTCCGAGGAAGATACTTTCCTCGTAATATTTTCATTTACCCGGCAATCCAAACCGCCAAATATTTCGCGAAAATTAAATTAATGGTTTCCGAGGAAATTCCGAGGAACCTATTAAATTATACCGAGGAAATTCCGACGGACATTTGCCGTCGGAATTTTCATTTTATAATTAGGTCGAGCAGACCTTTCTTCCCCATTTCTCTCTTCCTCTTCCTCGCGAACTCCGCCTCTCCCTCTCCTCCTTCGACGATTTCCGGCGATTCAAGTGGATTTCTCCTCAATTCCACTCCCAAATCATGTAAGGACACTATCCCTCTCTTTTAGATTCGAAAATCGAGTTTGATTATGGTGTTAGGGTGATTTTTATAGATTTTTGTTAGGTTGAATGGTGTGATTGTGTAGTGATAGTTTGATTATGGTTTTTTTGTGAGGACTGTGATTATTTGTTGTTATTGAGAGTTTGATTATGGTATGGAATTTTTTTTTAAGTTTTTATTAATTTTGTGGTTATAAAAATCTAATTGATAATTATGTATATATAATATGAAAATGTTTTTTGTATATCAAAACTATTTTTTAATTATTAAACTATTTTCTATATATTAAAACTATTTTTGTAATTATTAAACTATTTTTTATATATTTAAACTATTTTTTTGTAATTATTAAACTATTTTTTACATATTAAAACTATTTTTTTAATTATTAAACTATTTTCTATATATTAAAACTATTTTTGTAATTATTAAACTATTTTTTATATATTAAAACTATTTTTGTAATTATTAAACTATTTTTTACATATTAAAACTATTCTTTTAATTATTAAACTATTTTTTCTATATTAAAACTATTTTTTGTAATTATTAAACTATTTTTTATTTATTAAAACTATTTTTTGCAATTATTAAACTATTTTTTATATATTAAAACTATTTTTTGTAATTATTAAACTACTTTTTATATATTAAAACTATTTTTTGTAATTATTAAACTATTTTTTATATATTAAAACTATTTTTGTAATTAATTTTTCGGTTATGAAAACGTTTTTTGTATATAAAATGTATTTTTTATATTATAAAATCATTTATATATTTATTAAATATTTTTATATTTTCAAATTTAAATTTCGAAAATTTAATTTATTTTTTTTTAAATATTTTTTTTGGATATTCCGAGGAAGATCTCCCTCGGAATTTTCCGAGGGCAGTGTTCCTCGGAATTTTCCGAGGGCATGCTTCCTCGGAATTTTCCGAGGGCACGCTTCCTCGGAATTTTCCGAGGGCACGCTTCCTCGGAATTTTCCGAGGGCATGCTTCCTCGGAATTTTCCGATGAACCATAGTCCTCACAGTTTCCTCGCAATTATGTTTCCTCGGAATTCCGTCAGAAAATTCCGAGGAAATTCCGAGGAAAAATGAAATTCCAAGGACATATTTCCTCGGTATGTCGTCGGAATACGGTTATTCCGACGACATACCGACGATTTTGTCCCTCGGTATTAGCCTGTTTTCTTGTAGTGCTCTCATGACATCTGGGCATTGTATTATGTATAGGGTTCTATCAGTTGTTAGAGAAGAACTCTCGGTGTTATGTTGTATTGATTCATCAAAGATGGAAATGTGGGCGACCAATAACATGGATAGTACTTGTGAAGAATCAGTTTTGTCATGGAGCAAATCCTTTACAGTGGACTTTTGTTTAAATATTTATTCGAGTGTTTTAATCGACGAAGATAAGAAAGTGGCCTTGTGTGGTTCACCTCATCAGGGAGTTGCATTCACTATTGGAGAGGAAGATGAGTATTACTCAGAAATCCCTTTTGAAGGAACGCGTTCTAGAGATGAACATATTTTCAATTATGTTCCAAGTCTGGTTCAGTTCCCCCAGCAAAGATGGTGGGAGCATGACAACCTGTCTTCACAAGAGACTGATGATGAGTACATGATGTCCGAATCAGATGACGAATTGGACTGGTGGGAGATAGAGTTCACTGATTTTAGAAGCCGTCGTGGAAGCCGAGGTCGTGTGTTGAGGAGGAAGAGGTGTGTTACCTTGTAACGCAAGGTGATATATTTCCTCACGCGTTAAATCTTTTTTTTTTCTATCTGGTGGAAAGCCTGTTGTGTTTCATTCATTATCCCTTTATTGTATAATAAACATCACAGTTTCATCTAGGCCTTATAAATTTTATAATCAAAAAGGAACTCTTTGGGACTCTTTGCTCGCCTGTTAGCTTTGGTGTTCCTTTTATAAAGACTTAATTGGTTTTTACCTCAGCCTAACACTAGAACGTGTTTGTTTGCCACTCGGTCAACGTTCTGCCTCCATCTATAGAGTTTGAAGATGCACTTAGCCTAAATGGTTATAATAATTTAGAACATGCGGATATAGACATAGTTTTTCACTGTGATGGTTTGTTGTTATAATCTTAGCACCAAGCTGTCTGTATTCCTTCTTGAGTTTGCAACTGATTGTTGTTGCTATGTTACTGCAGGTTCATCGGTATTATTACCATTGCGGATACGCAAGTATGGGTTTGAATCAGGAGGCAGTCCACTTAGACGTCAGCCAAGAATCGCTCATGTCATCATAAAAGCGTTATTGCTTTGTTTTCTGGGCTACTACAAGCCAGAGAGCCTCAACCTTTTTTTCCCTTATCTCGATCTACTACAAACATGAACCTTGGTTCAGTGTCTTATCAAGTACATATGGTTCAAGAAGATCTGAGGAAAGTTAAAAGGAGGACGATTGGGTCTTCTTCAAATTCAATCAAAACCCATTAGCACACACCCACGCATAAAACCCTTTTGTGAAGATCTTTTTATTATAGAACAGATGGGTTTTGCTTAAAACCGAAGGTTTACAATAATCTTTGATTTTTTTTAAAAAAAATTAGTTCTTCTATTTTCTCCATTGGTTGGTTTGAAAAAAAAAAAAGAGAGAATTTGAAAGTTATAGACCACATGGTTAGTCAATTTGTTTGAAGGAATTGTATACATGATGAGGTGGAGCTATAACATTGATGGTCGCATATAGAGACAACGTTTTTATGTTCATCTTTCTAAAATCACTCCGCTGATAGATAAGATGTCAAATTGAAACTGCGCTATGTCCCTCTCATTAACTCTACTTATACATTTCATAACTTAAGAGAGTCAATCACCAATTTAATTTAATAAAATTTAACTATATAACAACATCATACTTTCTCTTGACATTAAAATCTTTCAACTTCTGCATTTATGTTAACTGTAATCCGATTTGAAAATCACAAATGGAAGAATACGTGTTCACCTATAAAATACTATAAACTACCTAAAATGGAAAATTACAATCTACTGATTTAGAAAATAATCGTTTTAAAAATTATCTACAAGAGACAAAAATTTATTTTATTACCAAAATACAATAAACTCAACTCATATGAAAAGATAGCCATAATTACATATTTTCAAAAAAACTCTGCACATCAAAAGAGAGAGAGAAAAAAAGGGGAGAAACTTGTTGTAGTAGTTGAGCTAGAAAAAAAAAGAGACAGAGCAACGAATCCAACATCATCAACAAACAAAACACACACACTGGGTGTTGTTATCTCATTGGTCTTCTTCTTCTTTCTTCTATTTTCTAGCTTCTTGATCCCAGAAAGTGGCTATGAGCAGTGTTTCTTCCGAAGAGTTTAGCTTTCCATTGCTCGCTTCCCAAGACTCTTCCCACTTTCCCAGCGGCACCGATTCACCTCCACTGTGGAAACACTCGCCGGAGAATTTACGCCGGGGAGATCACGACAGAGGTTTTGCGAAGGAAGACGATAACGATGATCAGGCGAAGAGCTTCTCTTACGCGGAGAGGAAAAGTCTTTGGAGTGATGATAAAACAGAGGAGAAAATGGATATGTTGTGGGAGGTTCTCAACGAAGAGCTGCCACCGAGAAGCCAGAGTCTTAGGATCGAGTTCGGCGGAGATGGCGGAGAGAAGAAACCGTCTTTGTTTTCCGACGAGAGCTCCGCCGTGGCCGTGGAGCGCGGGATGAAGTTAACGAAGAAGACTCCGCCGAAGAAGAAGATGAGTCCTAACGTGTTGGTGTTGATGAGGGTGTTGAAGAAGCTTCTTGTTATGAGGAGTTCATCTCGGAGATCGCCGGTGAAAACTCATCCACGGTTGAACTGAGGGGGGGGGGTTGTTAGAATTCACAAGTTTCGGGGCTTTTGTGGAGAAAGAAGCTATAATTGTCTCCAAAACAAAAGTTTGCATTTGTAGTGTGGGTGGTTCACAACAATTAACTTTAGGTCCCTGAACATATTTGTATTTTGAAGAGTCTTTTTGTTATTTGTTTCTTATTTCTTGTCTTCTTCTTTTGCTTTTGCGTGGGGTTTGATCTGAATATGTATGAATTTTATATGGTGAAAAATGTAAAAGGGTTAGAATAAGAGGGCTAGGCCGGATATTTTCATGTTTCGAACAAAGGAAACTGAAAAGGTTTCTATGGAAAGTATTTGTTATTTATCATTTTACCGCCAGAAAACTTTCAAGTTATTCTATTTGAAACATTCCATTTGTGTTGATTTGATATTTGCCTTTTTATGGTAGATTTGATATCACTAATAAATGTGTGATTGTACTGGCTAATCAATAGAAGGATGTATATATGTTATACCACATCTTTGTATCATTACATCTGTATTTTTTTAAACAATTCTACTACTATCCCTAATTATATTTGTATAACGAGATTCACGTATGATTACACCACTTTCAACCATTATATGAAATTCACATTTGATGATATCTTCTGCACAAAAATCTATTATAATTCTTTTCTCTAATTTGCGCAATTCTTTTTTTTCTCTAATATTTGAAATTATCCAGAACTCTTAGTGCTAAAAGTATTAATGAATCATGTCTATGTTGTTAAACAAGAGACAATATAAGTTGTCCTACATGGGTACAATGTTATTCACCACAACAATTATCTTTCATTTGGTAATTGTTTATGTTATTCAAAGAAACCTAAACTTTTTTGTCGACATTTTGTACTTTATTATACATGTAAAATTAAAGCACACAGATAAATTAAAACCTTTTTATACTCTGAAGTTGAACACGAATCTTTTTTTTTTTTTGGCGATGACCACGAAAGAGAAGACTTTAAAGATAATACAAAGAAAAAGACTTTGCAACCATTTCTACAAGTCAAGAAATAGACCCGCACCAACCTACTACTACTCTATTGACCGACCACTCCTAATTCCCACCCGAACGGAATCTTCAAACCGGGTCACGGATTTCGGGTTGAGTCCTCCAACTATTCAGAATTATTAAAAAATCCCATTTTTTTGTCTGATAATCGTGAGTGTGTCCGTAGAAAAATCGTAGCTTTTAGCTGTCTGCTTCCACTCTCTGCTGCGACGCCTCTTCTCGTGTTCGTAGGGTCATTTGATTCCATCTTCCCCTCGATAATCACTTGCTAGTCTCACTCTCCTCGTACAGCTCTACGCAGAACGACAAAAAACTGATGGGTGTGATCGATGTTCAGGGAGCTCCATCGTTCTCACTTCATTATTCAGAGTCAAATCTACGAAAGTCTCGAGCTTTGAGGCAAAACATCAGCAGGGTTTGCTGTGTCCAGACCGAATCCAAGAACGTAACCATGGGAGACTCTTTCATCCGTCCTCATTTGAGGCAGTTAGCTGCTTATCAGCCAATCTTACCCTTTGAGGTAATGTTGACATTTTTTGTCAGATGATTAGATTGGGATTGGATTCATGCAATGTGTGTGTTTGCAATTAGGTTCTGTCTGCTCAATTAGGAAGAAAGCCTGAGGATATTGTCAAGTTAGATGCAAACGAGAACCCGTATGGTCCTCCTCCTGAGGCAAGTTTGTATCTTTCTCTCACTCACTTACATGTTGATGATTTAAAAAAAAAAAAGGATAATCTTTTTTGAGTGTATCAGAATGTTCTCTGTGTGGGTTTTTGAAGCACTAGGCAACATGAAGTTCCCTTACGTCTATCCTGACCCTCAAAGTCGCAGACTTCGTGATGCACTCGCTCATGACTCTGGTCTCGAGTCTGAGTACATCCTTGTTGGCTGTGGCGCTGACGAACTTATCGACCTGATCATGAGGTTCTGTCTTAATAGAATGGGAGTCTCTTACTTCACTATTTTACTACTAAACTGTGTGTTTGCAGATGCGTGTTGGATCCTGGTGAGAAGATCATAGACTGTCCTCCAACTTTCTCAATGTATGTGTTTGATGCTGCTGTGAATGGAGCTGGTGTCATCAAAGGTGAAAAGATCAATGCTTTCTCTCAATCTATGCATATGGTCTTAAGACATGTTTCGTCTTTGTTTTGCTTCCTACAGTTCCAAGGAACCCTGACTTCAGCTTGAACGTGGACCGCATAGCTGAAGTTGTGGAACTAGAAAAACCCAAATGCATTTTCCTAACTTCCCCCAACAATCCAGATGGGAGGTATAACACACACACAAAAAAAGAAGAGAAGATCATTTGTTAAGTCCTTCATGATTAATCCTAGTTTCTGTTCTTGTTAACAGTATCATCAGCGAGGAGGATCTGTTAAAGATTCTAGACATGCCAATACTCGTTGTCCTAGATGAGGCTTACATCGAGTTCTCAGGAGTTGAATCAAGGATGAAATGGGTGAAGAAGTATGAAAACCTTATCGTTCTCCGCACATTCAGCAAGCGAGCTGGTTTGGCCGGGCTTAGAGTTGGATATGGAGCGTTTCCATTGAGCATAATCGAGTACTTGTGGAGAGCTAAGCAGCCTTATAACGTCTCGGTTGCAGGAGAAGTAGCAGCATTAGCAGCACTTTCAAACGGGAAGTACTTAGAAGATGTGAGAGATGCTTTGGTACGCGAAAGAGAGAGACTTTTTAAGCTTCTGAAAGAGGTTCCTTTCTTGAATCCTTTCCCGAGCCATTCGAACTTCATTCTATGTGAGGTTACATGTGGAATGGATGCAAAGAAGCTGAAAGAGGATTTGGCTAAAATGGGTGTGATGGTTCGTCATTACAACAGTCAAGAGCTTAAAGGTTTTGTCAGAGTTTCTGCTGGGAAGCCTGAACACACTGATGCTCTCATGGATTGTCTTAAGCAGTTTTATTGACTTGCTCATTTGTTTGGAACTCATTGAAACCTCTCCTCTGTTTTTTTGTTTGTTTTCACGTTGTTGGATTCGATGTTTCAGACTTCGGTTAATAACATACTTGCTGCGATGAGGGAAATATCTATTGTAGCATTGTGATTTAATAGTGAGCCTCAGAAAGGCCCAACTATAAAACATTGATGGAGCCCATTGAAAGTGAGAGATTTTTTTTTATATGTGACTAACGACTAGGTGTTGATTAATTCTGGTTTGGTCGGAATCAAGTCCAAACTGTTTGTTTCTTTTAAAGGTGTAAACTCTTGCAGCCTCTCTTAAATCCATAATTCATCTCTTGCACTATTCGGCATAAGCACATACTTCTTTGTTAATGATGAATGATTTACCATTTGTTCCCATCCTCACTTTCTAAAAACATAGTTCTAACATTTTTTTGTAATCTTATATTTTTCGAATTTTCAGATTTTAAAATTTACCTGGCTTACAAATAGTTGGTGTTAAAAATGTAATCTAAAAATGATAAAATAATTAATATTTCATTCGTTTCAGATGATGAATTTTTAGGAAAAAAAAAAACTTATTTCAAAAATATATATTTTACAATTTCAATGCATTTTATTAGGTAATAACGGTAAATTTAATTTTTTAAGAAATTATTTGTATTTATTAAATTTGATTAGCTAAAAATTGTGAAAATAGTTAGTCAAAAATAATGTATTTACATTTGACCAAAAAATAATGTATTTATAATCAAAATATAAAATATTTTCTTGATGTGTGAAAAGTTCAAAACATAGATTTTTAAACGGAGGGAGTACATTATTACTAAAGTTGTAGTGTTTTATATTTATATCAAGTTTAGTTTTTTCAAGTAGAGTTTATTCTATTAATTATTCTGTAATTTACTATACAACATCCTGAGATTTGTCTTCTTACACTTACTTTATTAAGTATTTTGTAAAATAAAAGAAAACTTTTGTCCCTTGTTTAACCAATGTCATCAAACCAATTGTTAATAATACTATAAGAAAAGTTCATTAATTGTTGTTAAAAAGTTTATAAACTTTAAATAATTAAGCTGTAAAGGACCTGAAGGAAAGACAAAAGAAAACTAAGTTAAAAAATGTAGGAATAAGTATGAAATAAGCAATAGGATCAAAGAGACAACTTGGGGGGTGTGGGCCGACATGCCATCATCAGAGCCTCTTTGCTCCATTCTTACCTCTAGAAGTGTTTGCTTCTCTCATCATTGCATTTTTTCTTTAGTTTCCTCGTCTTATTTATCAATTGTTATGGCTTCTGGATGATCGTTGGATAAATTTGAATTTCACTTATCCATTTATTGAGATTTTAAATCGTTGGTTTTGGCTCTTAAACTATACGGAGTATAGTTTTAAAATCAAATGTTGAGGTATAAATATCACACTCGACATTTTTGACTTTTGATTAATAAAATGTTAAGGATAAATATTTGGGAACTTTAAAAATCGTTCCAAATGTTAACAAAAAAAACTTTAAAAATCGTTTTCAGGTAGCCAAGTTATTATTAAGCTTATCTCAAATTATAAACAAAAAGAAAACAAATTTCAGAACTTGTACGGTTCAGGCAAAACTGATACAAACGAGTAAAGAGAAAGAAAAAGACGGATTTTGGAAGGTTTTATTTGGTTTCATGTTGTCGTTGATTTTACTCATAACATGATACACATCAAATGATAAAAAAAATAATGTGAAACGTTTGAAAATTTCCAAAAGTAGAATTATTTAAATAATTAAAGCTATATAATAATAATAATTATTATTATTATAATAGTGTAGAACTATTATTTGATGTATTGTAATAGAGACGCAATCTCACCAAATTAACACAAAATCCCAAGATTTATAAGCAGTCCCACTAAACCGCCCCAAACAAACCATAGATATGCCAGCATGCTTTCTCTTCACTTCTGATCTCTCTTCAAACACCAAAGGTGAAAATTGTGTTTACATGTTAGTAGCAAATATCTACACTAAAGATTATCCAAATTAAAATATGAAACGTTAATGGGAAATCTTGACTTAATGCTTACCAAATAGGATGTGGTATAGGGAGACAAGTAGAGGAGGCTGTAGGGGTCACTTGGAGAAATAGTGATCGATCTTCACCCACCGTCGTTCATCATTAATTGCGGCTAATTATAACTTTCATTAGTTGTTATTTATGCCAATTTTAATTGCTCTTCATTCTTGTAAGTTTGTAACACACCAATCTTTTGAATTGTTGCAATATTTTTAGTTATTCACTTTTTAATTATTCATTTTTTCGTGGAGTTTACTTCCTGATGTAACCGTCTCAGTCTACTGGACTTTTAGTTTTAATATAATCAATTGATGCACAAAAAATTTGCTCTTTCAATCTCAACCGATGAGTGTTTTAATTTTCTTTTTAACATCTTCATTATCAATTTCTATTTAACTTTAAATCTTTTTGATTTTTTTTCATTGTCCACAAGTTACTTGTTCGGAAATTTCAACTGCAATAATTTTTTTTTGTCTGAAAAGAATGAGGTGAAAAAAAACATAGCAATCTGCTAAAAGAAATGGTGACGCCATGGTTCAACTAAAAGAAGCAATTCCGGAGTTATCATCAATTTTATTTTAATTTATTTTTCCATTTGATGATTTCATATCATTTTTTGGTTAATTAGTTTATACTAGCATTGCCAGCATGAAAAAAGAGTAACAAAAATCAGAAAATTCGAAATGCCTCTATATATATATGCTTAACTCGGATTCGAAATACAGATTTTCCGAACATTCTCACATAAAGACAAATTCAAAAGTGCCTTTGAAAGAATTAAAATTCTACAATGATTAATATATATAGCCTATGAGTATCAGTAATAATGACTTTCTATTTCTTAATTATTATTCTTTCTCTAAGATCAGCTGGTAATAATTTGTTGGTGGATATGATATCTTTCAGGGTGCAAATATATTTCTGTGATGTTATGGGAGAAAAGCATATAAAAGTTTTTGAGCGAATAATATTTATTCACAGTTCATAACTCATAAGCGCAACAATTGTTAGTTAGCGAAATTATTTGTTTTGTTAAAGGTACAATAGAATTTACATATGACATAAAGTCTTAAAGGTTAACCATCAAAATAGAGAGAAAATATACACAGAAACAAAGTGATATATTGGTGAATTATCTATCATTAGTTTTTTCCATTTTAAGAGCTGTAAATAATTATTAAGTTATCAAACAACAAAACAGAATAATTACTAAGTTTGCTTGCATGCAATATACCCGTATATATATATATAAGGACTGTTTATGTGAATGATCATGTTCTTCAGTTACATAGATATTATTCTAATTAAGTTTTACGATTTAATTTCCATTAAGAATATATTTGGGTCACATCAGATTAAAGTGAATTGTCAAAAAAAAGCTCTACCATCTATTTTAAAATATCTATGTTTTGAAAAATTTGAACTTCTTGCCTATGTATTATAAAATCATTTTTTGTAATAATTTTTTTTAACATTTTTACCGAAAAAAAAACTTGAATAAGTGATGTAACCACCAACATGACCAACATGTATAAGGAACTTTTATCTCTCCCCCCCCCCCCCCCACACACACACACAAAAAAAAACGATATTTTAGTTTACGCAAACTAACCTCATATGCATAATTTTAACTTCATATATATATATAAGTGGTAAATCATATCTTTTTATATATTTTATAAGTTGTCAATAGAATAAAGGTATAGGGGCTGTTTCTAGATACATGTCGTTTTCAAAGTTAAGTTAGGATAGAATCTAAGACAAGATCCTAAGCTAACTCTTCCAGGCAAAGCAAATATATTTCTTTCTTTTTCAGGAAACTGTCTTCTTTATCTACTCTATTTATCCTACATATCACCAAAAATATCTTATTTTGCATTTCAGTTAATCCCTGAAAAGATATTTTAGGCATTGCTCCGTAGTTGATTCGTGCATAATACAAATTCTCAGATATTTCTCGATATATTGGCTTTGCTTTATAGTTGATGTCAGATGTTTGTTTAAAATATTTATTTATATTGCAATTCTTTGTATAGTTAAATTAGTGATGCTCATAACTAAGAGTTGGTAAGCTGATGTATTACCATTGTTGATTTTCTCAGATATAATATTTATGTGACTAATCTTCAAAGTGACCAATGGAAAGAAGGTGTGCGGCCATAATTTTATAGTGCAGTATATTATCTGTTGGGAGTTTGATGAGCAGTCCAATAGAAATGGACTACAATATATAAATATAAAAGGTAAGTGAAAGGTCGGTAGATCACATCAGATTGCAATGATTTTATCAGATTAAGTTCATGATTTATATTCTTGATTGACTTATGGACCCATTTAGACGAAAATTTCCCCTTAAATTTTCAAAATTAACCAACTAGATAGCTATTTAAACTACTTCTATTGGCGACGATAGACAATATGGATTAATTTGTTTGCAAACTAAATTGACCTGTTTTGTTTCAAAATTTACGTTCCAGCATCGGAGACAACACAATTTTTTATTTTGTTATCAGCACAGCGCATACCAAAATATAAATTTGATGAACTAAATACTATATATGGTGTCCAAAAAAACATATTAGGCTGAGTGGTTCGTTGTTAGCAATTAGTAAAAACTCAACAGAAAGATAACGACTGCTAATTGTGAAATGTAAGGTCATTGATCATATCTGAAGCTTTGGTTTTAAAATTAGTTGCAGTTTTTTGAAAGAGTATAAAGTCTCAAAAAAAAAAAATTTACAATAGATATGGTCATTAATCTGGTTATATGAAAATCAATTTTTGACTGAAAAACAACAGAGAATCCCTTTACTCTCTTGGAAGAAACCAAGCTTCAATGGCTTCGTCAAACCGTCGCCTTCCTCTTCCTTTGATCGAATAAATTCTGTTTCGTACAAGTTTGTCCACTAACCTTATCATATGTGCTGAACTGTGATGGGCTTCACCATATTTCCTCCCACTTTTCTCTGTCAAATTAATTATTAGTTGAAATTTAATTATCATATTATTTCCGAGAATTAATCTTTGTGTTTTTACACATATATATTGAAATGATTTTTATGCTTTCTATACAAATTACAATATTATATGTTTCTTGTATTTTGGTACTCGTTTATTTTTGTTGAAAAAGTATGTACTAGTGTGTATTAATATTCTATGTGACGACTTAAATATTAGTTAGCATGTTGGAACTTTTGGTCGATCAAAATCAGTTTAATAACTATACCTCCGGTCACAAAAATTCAGACATTCTTAAAACTTCACTTAATCAAATTGAGATATTATTGCTATTGTTGTTTGACTCTATGGGATGAACTTTCTTAGGATCAAGGATTACTTCAAATTCAGATAAAAAGGCTAGACCTTGGAGTCTTTGGACCAATGTATCAAATTTTCAAGATTTTGGCGTGATATTGATAACCTTTTAATTCGTGGACGGTAAAGTGGCAGCCTCCAAAAAAAACCGTGCGTCTAATGTTTTTTTTTTTTCTCAAATTGAAATTCATTCCATAGGAAAATACTAGTTGTAGTACAAGAGCTGGGGGAAAATCGAACATTCCCCAGAAACAAGAGCCCACAGGAGGCGGCAGCTAGAACCCACGCAGGGGTGACTTACATAAATATGACATAAAAACTTGATCTACAACTAAGCAAAGGAAAGCGATTAACAACTACACTAGGATATTAAGCAATCGACTCAGCAGATTTAAAAACTTTTGTTAGCATGCTTTAATAGCATTTTTACTAATATAAATCAATAAATATCGTAAGTTACTAAACCGACTAGCCAATAGTGAGGATAGAATCATATTCAGCAATTTACAGTGGCGTCACTAACTTCTACAGTTCATTTTTAGTGGATAAAAAATCTTGAGATAAGGATTTCAATTGAGAACAGCGGCACGTTGACCTCTGCCGGGTGAAAACAACAAACACTATTTGGTAATGCATCGTTAATTATTCGATTAAGTAGGCTACTTGCCTACTAATCCCAATAATTACCGTTAACCCTAATTATAATCAGTGTTAGAGAGTGTCAAGTACACACGCACTATAATTCTGACCATCTTTATCTATCTATCTATATATATATATATATATATATATATGGTTCATTATAGAGAAATATACCTTATGGAGCGATGGGTCCCAAGCGTCAGAACGGATTTCCCATCAACGATGATCTTTACAGTCTTCATCGAAGGGATCCCAGATCATTACCATAAGGAGCAGACGGTGAAAGGAATTGGAGCCAAGCTAGGTGAGCTCATATCTTGGGATGTGAAGCAAGCCAAAGTCAGGGTCTCTGTGGAGTGCGAGAAGCCCCTGCAATTTGAACGCCGCGTGCAATTCTCGGCGACTGGAGATGAAGTTGTAGTCTCATTCAAGTACGACAAGCTGCAAAAATGGTGTTTTATCTGTAGTAGAATGTCTCATGATGGGAAGCGTTGTCCTGATTTGGAGAAGGAAAGAGCTCATGTGTCTAAGTATGGATACAAAGATAGGAACTTCCGCCAACAAGATGTTCTTAGAGGAGAACTAAGCCCATATAATGGGCAGGGGAAAGCTCCTAAGCAACCGCATGCTTCTAAGTACCAGAATGTTGTGAAGGCTCCTGTCAACCGCAAGCTCTTTGCTGAAAAGGAAGTCTCCCCGAAAGCCAAACAAGGGAGATCGTCGGATAAGGCAGGTGTAGAAACGACGAAGTCCTGGGTCGTCAAGTCATTTGGTGATAAGGCTACGAAGAGCACAAAGGAACCAGAGAAAAGGATTACCCATGAAGCTAAGGAAGATGAATCAATGAAGAAGAGCTTCAAACACGCTTCTTGGTACCGAGAGCCTGATGTGGAAGTCACGAAAGCAGTGTCAGACCCAGGGAAAGCTTCAAACAAGGGAGCGTTCTCTAACAACAAACAGCCACCGAAACTTGTTCCGCAAGGTAAGGAAACCTCATCTGTTTGCAGCCAGGTCTTGATGAATCCCACCGATGTGGAGGAAGTTATATCTCCCTTAAAAGACCTGATGAAGGTTAAGAGGTCTTGTGAGATCAGTGATGATCGTGGAGGTAGAAGAGGTAACCCTATCAAGAGCCGCCTTGGTCCACGAACTGATGCAACTCTCCAAGCGAAGAAAAAGATCGCTAGGAGCCCTTACCGCACCTACATTTCGAGAAAGAGACAGGCTATCTCTTATGAAGAATCTCCAAAGAAGAGATTGAATGATAAACAAAACAAACGTGATCATGGATCACTCCCACTGCCTCCTACGGTGGGTCCGGGCAACGGGGAGAAGAAGGAGGAACCAAAAAAGCTGGTGGTTGACGAGATCCCACCGGCCAATCCAAAATGATCTTAAGCTGGAATTGTCAAGGAGCTGGCAGTTTCTTGGCAATTCGTCACCTGAGGGAGATCCGTCAAAAGTTTTTCCCCGGGATTATGTTCTTGATGGAAACTAAGAATAAGAGAGATTTTCTCCAAGATCTCCAAGTTGAATTTGGTTATGATTTTCTTTTTACTGTTGAGCCTTCTGGCCTTAGTGGCGGTTTAGCTCTTTTTTCTTTATCTGAATTTAATGTTGAAGTCTTATCTTCCAATAATAGAGTCATTGATGTATCAGCAACAATTGATGGCAATAAAATTTTTATCTCTTTTGTTTACGGAGATCCTGTCATTAATCAAAGACAACATGTTTGGGAGCAATTAGCTAGGATAAGCATTTCACGCTCTAATGCGTGGTTCATGGTTGGCGATTTCAATGAAATCAATGGTAATCATGAGAAGTTGGGAGGCCGTACCCGGAGTGAAAGTTCTTTTTCAGACTTTCGACTCATGCAACAAAACTGCGGGATGATCGAACTTCCTTACTCGGGAGACTGTTTATCGTGGGTAGGAAGAAGGCATAACTATCTTATAAGAAGTAGACTCGATAGAGCAATGGGGAATGCTGAATGGTTTAGCTTATTCTCTGGCTCCTCATCCCAATACCTCCGGTTCATGGGCTCTGATCACCGGCCTATCATCACTCATCTCTCCAACCGCAAGAGAAAAGGGTGGAAGAAATTTCGTTTTGATAAACGCTGGACATCTAAAACCGGGTTTGGAAATAATATCCGTGAAGGATGGATAAATAATGAGACCAATAATCAGATGTCTCTCCATGATAGGATCAAGAAGTGCCGATCGACTATTGCTCGATGGTGTAGAGAGGAGAATTACAATACTCAAAAGATTCTTGAAGAGCTTAAAGATAAACTCGACAGAAGTCAAGTGGATCAGTCTTTATCGACCGCCGAAGTTTCCTCGATACAGAATCAGTTGCAAAAGGCATATGAAGAAGAAGAGGATTTCTGGCAACAAAAAAGTCGAAATCTATGGTTTAAAAAAGGCGAGCGGAATACGAAATTCTATCATGCAACAACTAAGCACCGACGTGCAAGAAATCATATCAGTGGTTTAAACGATAACAGAGGAGTTTGGTGTGAAAATGAGAGGAAAATCAAAACAATTGCGGTGGAATACTTTAATGAACTTTTTTCAACATCTACACCCTCGGATATTGAAGTATCGCTTAACCATTTGGAAAGGTCTATCTCTCCGGAAATGAATGAGAGAATGTGTAAAGATATATCACCTGCCGAAATTAAAAAGGCGGTTTTTTCTATCCATCCCGAGAAAGCTCCAGGACCGGATGGGATGACAGCACTTTTTTACCATAAATATTGGAACACCATTGGCAACCAGGTGATCGAGATGGTTCAAGATTTTTTTAATTCTGGTTCTTTCGACCCACAATTAAATGAGACAAATATTTGTCTAATCCCAAAATCTGAGCGGCCAAGAGATATGACTAATTTCAGGCCTATAAGTCTCTGTAATGTGTGCTACAAAATAATATCTAAAGTTTTATGCCAGAGACTTAGACATTATTTGCCAAAGATTATTTCGGAAACTCAATCTGCCTTTGTGGCAGGACGCGCTATCGCAGATAATATTATTCTAGCACAGGAAGCCTTCCATGCTCTAAGAACCAACAATAAATGTAAGAATGAATTCATGGCAATCAAAACAGATATGAGCAAAGCCTACGATAGAGTGGACTGGGATTTCCTAGAAGCTATGATGAGGAAAATGGGTTTCGATGAAAAATGGATCCAATGGATAATGAGATGTGTACGATCAGTATCCTATAGTGTACTGATTAATGGAAATCCTACTGGCCATATAACTCCATCCAGAGGGCTACATCAGGGTGATCCACTATCTCCATATCTATTTATTCTCTGCACAGAAGTTCTTATAGCAAACATAAGAATGGCAGAAAGTTCAGGACAAATTACTGGTCTCAAAGTGGCCCAAGCAAGTCCTCCGATATCTCATCTTCTATTTGCTGATGATAGTCTTTTCTTCTGCAAAGCAGTTCCAGAGCAATGCAGTAGCTTACTCAACGTGCTCGACTCATATGGGAATGCCTCGGGACAAAGAATTAATTTCGATAAATCAGCTATCACTTTCGGAAAAAAAGTGCCTACAGAGGATATGGAGAATTTAAAGAACATATTAGGTATCACTACTGAAGGCGGTAATGGCAAATACCTAGGCATACCAGAGCAAATTCAGGGCTCCAAAATTCAGGCTTTTGCTTATGTCCAAGACAACCTCCACCAGAAGGTCAATGGCTGGACTGCAAAATTTCTCTCTAAAGCCGGTAAAGAAGTTATGATCAAATCTGTAGCAGCAGCCATTCTGACATTCCCAGTGTCGTGTTATCTTTTCCCCAAAGGACTGTGTAAAAAAATATCTAGTGCAATATCAAATTTTTGGTGGAGCTCTGGCTCTAATTCAAAAGGTATGCATTGGATAGCATGGGAAAAAATATGTCTCCCTAAGGAAGAAGGAGGAATTGGATTCCGATCACTCGAAGAATTTAATCTAGCCTTATTGGCTAAACAACTTTGGAGATTGGAACAAAATCCAAATTCCTTACTTACGAGAGTTCTTAAAGGAAGGTACTTCAGGAATTCACACCCTTTCAAAGCTCCAAAAGCTTCGAGACCATCCTATAGCTGGAGAAGTATTATGGCCGCAAAGGAACTTGTTAATCAAGGCCTTAGACATACAATTGGTACAGGGGAACATACACTTGTATGGGAAGATCCGTGGTTACCGGATGAGACCGCCAGGCCTCCTACGATATCCCACAATTCCGACCCAACACTTAGAGTGTCTGACCTAATCGACCCTGTGAAAAAGGAATGGGACATCACTAAACTAAGGAACCTGATACACCCTATCGATTCCATTGATACGTAGCTTACATCTCAGCAGAAATCCCAGGCCAGATGGATATTGCTGGAACCTATCTATATCTGGAAAATATTCGGTCAAGTCAGGCTATAAGCTTGCAAGATCAAAATCAGATAGTGAGACTGATCTTCGGAACCAGCTGCCTTCTCTCAACCCACTGAAGGAAAAAATTTGGAAAATCAAAACCGGGAAAAAATTTAGCCATTTTCTATGGCAAGTTTTATCGGAGGCCGTAGCAGTGAACGAAAGACTCTTTAAGAGACATATCGGAAACGATCCCAGCTGTCCAAGATGTGGTCATGCGGAGGAAACAATTAATCATATGATTTTTAAATGCCCTCCAGCTGTACAATGCTGGGCTCTCTCGACGATTCCATCGGCTCCGGGAGTTTTTCCTTCAGAAAATCTCTACACCAATATAAACTATCTTCTTTCAAAGGTAAATATTGGCGGAACTTTGGAGGAGCTTACCAGAGTCTTTCCTTGGCTCATCTGGTATATATGGAAAGCATGAAATGAAAAACTCTTTAATGGACGCGATTTCTCACCAGTGGATACAACAGATCTGGCGTTACGTGAATGTAATGCTTGGTTTCTTGCCAATGAGGAGAGAGATTCAGGTGAAGATACCATAGAGCCGGTACCAAGGAACCCTCCTGATCTACCTACATTCATATGTCGCGTGGATGGATCATGGAAAAATGATGGAACTACAAGTGGAGTAGGTTGGATTTTACAGCTTCAAGATGGATCAATAGACCTTCTTGGTCTCCAAGGTTGCCACAAGCAAATTTCACCTCTTCATACTGAACTAAGAAGTCTAGTTTGGGCCTTAAAATGCTTGTCTCGCTATCAGCGATTCTGCGATTATTTTGTTACCGATTCCCAAGAGTTGGTCAAAATGATCTCGGCACCTGAAGATTGGCCAGCCTATGCAGCTGAGCTCAGCGAATTTAAAGTGCTATGGACGTCCTATCAGGATGGCAAAGTAGTTTATCAACCCAGATCCAGTAATGCTCAAGCGGACTTCCTTGCAAGACACGCTCGAACAAGGAATCGTGTTTTCTCTTATGTTAACACGTCGGTGCCACACTGGATAGATACCAACAACTCGTTCTTCGCGGATTCGTACTAAGATTTTCTTTATACTCTTATTGTGATTAAAAAAAAAAAAAATACCTTATGTAAATATGAAACACATTTGCAAAAAAAAAAAAAAAAAGAAGAAGTATATCTGTTCTAAAAATGGAAAGCATTTCATATACTGAAATCTTATGTTATGTATTAGCTCAAAAACACACTGAAACCCACCATCAAATCAATGTATACTTAATAGATAGTAAATCAATTTATAGGGCAGGCTTATTGTTGTCACACACAAGAGCCCGTAACAAGTACACAAGGGGGTATATTATATAAATTTTTATCTTCAGAGTTAGAGACATTATGATTAGAGAAGGAAATATAGGGATCGAGGCACATATATAATGTATATTCTGACAAAAAAGGTGAATGGTGTGAAAGGGTTTGTGGGTAAATCCTTGGGATTTGAACAAAAGGGCTCTTCCTCACGCAGTAGACACTAGACAAGTAGGCATGCATGTGAAACTGAAACCAACATCAAGTGCTCTTTCTTCTCATTTCTCAAATCCAGCTTTTATTCCTTTCCAATCTTTTTTAAAAAATTCCTTTCCCGTTTTAGTACTCATTTCTTACTACTATTTATCGTATAAACTCCTTTTTTCTTTTTGTTATATCCATTTCTCCTTGATTTCCGTGACTCCCTAGCCATACTCTTCACTAACTCATAAAAGATTCTTTAGTTTATGGATTTTTCGTTGGGGACTAGAGACTCAATGAGTTACTGAGATGACGTCACAAGCCGAAAGGGTGAGGTAAATACAGTAAAACGACAGCCAACGGCTTTGGTGGGACCGTGATAAGCGGAGATCAGATGAGGAACAAATGATTAGTTGTGTATTAAAAACAGTCCTTCTCCCCACGTGTCCTGCATCTAGAGCGACACTTGTTAAGGACGGCGCCACCAACCGGACAATGGGAGCTGGATTGCTGAAGAAAGACTTAAGAACATCTTCATCTGTTTTACTCTTCTCTTTTATTTCTTGTTGTTTTTAATATAATGCACAAACGGACACGATTCGTCATGTTTAATGGCCAACGATCATTCCTTTAGGGCTACTACAAATCTGAAAAATATTTTAATAGTTTTGTGAAAAGAAATTTTGGGATTGTATGGTTTCCATTGGATCTGAGACTTGAAATTATCAATTATATATTTCCTATATTACATTATAAAATTTGATGCGGCAGTATATTGAGTGAGATTTACGTAGTAATCCACAAATGTACATTTCTTTTTTAGAAATAAATCCATAAAATGTACATGCGTGTAAATTCTTTCGACGTTGAGAGTTAACATACTCAATATACCTTGGCAAAAAAACATACTCAATATAGACATATAGTTATTTTCTTTGTCCCCATATTTTCTTCTGCTCACGTGCTTTATTTTATCAGTGGGTTAACGAGGACATGTATTAACACCAGATTAAGCAAACATATATCTAAAATTTCTCGCTATATTGTTAATATTACATTTTTAGTTATATATACATTATGCATATACGATGACAAAATATACATTATGTATAGAGAGTAAAATATAATATTTATACTAGGCTAAACTACTAGAATCGTTTTTAATATTTATTTCAGTCAAATTAAAATTTGCAATCTATAAAACTTATTGGTGATGTTCACACCATTTTATTATTTAACCTAATGCCACATAAGAATCGTTAGTCATAGAAATAACTCAGGTATATAATAGATAAAAACGAAAAGGAATTTTAATCTTGTGAGATGTAATAAATAACTAGTAAACAATAGACAACTGTTGACAGAAAAAAAAAACAATAGACAACTAAAAAAGTTGGGTTGTGTACTGCCGGTAAAGTGGAGAAGCTTGGAAAAACTTTAAACAAAAAATTGCGGTTAGAGAGAGAGAGAGAGATAGAGCCGTCCAAAAACAAGGCGTAGATGTCTATCCCACGCGCAATCAAACCCTCTTGCTCCATCTCCATATCTTCCTCTCCCTCTCCTTATATCATCATTTTGCACCCACATGACACACACTTCCATTTATATAAATATGCATATTCACATCTTAAACCTATATATACACACTCTAAGATTTCTAGATGGTCCATATACATGTGATCTAATTAATCAAAAGCCAATCTCCTTCCTTGTTGTATAAACACTCATCATTCAATCCACAACGGAGATTTCAAACTCTCCTCCCCTTCTTCCTTTTGCAACCCTATTTCAGATCGTTCCTGCTGAAAATCGCTTACAGAAATCTATAGTATTTCCCACAAGCCCTTCGTCCAATCTATATTAGCTTGTAAGTTTCAACTCATTATTCCTTTTAGGTTTTTTGTTCACACACAAAAATACATGTAGATACATGCATGAACCATTATAGATCGTTTTTGTTTGGCTTTTTTCATCAAATATGCATTATTACATACATAGAGCATGGAATCGTCTTGTATATGGGTAGGAAGTTTCATATCTTGAATAGTATACAAATGTGTATGTATGTGTAGATATTGACCACAAAATTTAGAGTAAACGGGAAACTGAAAGAATGGTGGGGATTTCGAAATCTATGTTTTCATCGAAATTATTGTTTCTTTGAAATTAATTGCTGTTGCGCCATTAAAAATAATGATATATCGATAGTATAGGGATATAAACACATACAAGAGTGTGTAATACACTCAAAGGAACATCAACCTCGGTGACTTCCACCCGTCAAGCTTTTCGGCTATATATCCATTTTATATGATTATCTTCCATATACAATATATAGTTCTTGTATATTTTAGGTCTTATAATACCAACCAACTTATGTTATATTATATAGAGCTCTTTATATTTTATATAGTACACAGTGTATAAACTTTGAATATTTTCGTTTAAAGGAATCGTTCGGTATGTACAAGGCGAAACAAACACTTAAACGGTCAAACCTAATGTTTTCTAAGAAAAAAATCCAAAAAACTTTCACTATCAAACTTTTGTTATTATTGCAAAATAGTGAGCGCTCCTCCATTGTTGGTGGTCCCCTGAAAATACATCATAACCATCATCAGAAACATATAATAGCTATACCCTTAAGCTCAAAGATCTAAGATTTTAGATATTATCTATCTACATGTGAATACATATAGTATGTGTGTGTATATTTATAGATATTTTAATATATTATCATGTGTGTCCGTGTGTAACATCACTATCATTATCCAACACAGCTTTTGGAATTCCATTGGACCCAAGAGCCATTTCATCCATTTCTTGTAATTAAATATAAGAAGCTTGTAATAGGCTTTGGTTTTGGTCCTCAAAACAAAACTTTAAGGTTGTGCCTTGTTTGTCTAAGGTTTTCGCAATAGCTTCCAAAAAGACACGCTTAGGTTTATATACAAATATATTTTCATCCATATCATTCTCTTCTCTCTCATTTCTCCATCTCGTTTCTTATTCATTTCTCTAATAGTTTCCAGACATATACTTTTACAGGATCATTTTGGATGGATAACATAATGCATATGCCACCAGGATTCCGATTTCATCCGACAGAGGAAGAACTCGTCGGTTATTACCTAGATAGGAAGATCAACTCAATGAAGAGTTCTTTAGATGTCATTGTAGAGATTGATCTCTACAAAATGGAGCCGTGGGATATTCAAGGTAAGTAACGTGGATTTTGTATTATGATTATCAGTTATTAATCTTTTGCATGGAACGGCAGTACATTATCTACTTAATATGATCTTTAAAAACCAGTAGTATGCGATGAAATTAGCATGCGAAATGAATGAGAAAGCCTACTTTCTTTGACTTGTAAGATTTTCTAAACGTGAGTGTGAAAAGAATATTACAAGGGAAATGGAGAGATTTAGTACAATCATAACTCATAATATCTCATTTGAAATTAAACTAGTTGATTTTTTCGTTGAAAGTGGGAAAGTAGAATCATATCATATATTAGCCCCATTACAATTCGCCATATAATTTTCTCATTTTTCTTTTCAATATCATATATTAATATGCTAATATTTTGTGGTGTAAACAAAATTATGACATTAACATTTGGTGTTGCATTGCAGCGAGATGCACACTAGGGTATGAAGAGCAAAATGAGTGGTACTTCTTTAGCCACAAGGATAGGAAGTACCCGACCGGTACTAGGACCAATAGAGCCACAGCCGCCGGGTTCTGGAAGGCCACCGGCAGAGACAAGGCGGTGCTTTCAAAGAACAGTGTCATAGGAATGCGGAAGACACTTGTCTACTACAAAGGTCGAGCTCCTAATGGAAGAAAATCCGACTGGATCATGCACGAATACCGTCTTCAGAACTCTGAGCTTGCCCCGGTTCAGGTACACATTTTAAGACTCTAATTTATATAGTCATTATCAAACCAATAATATAAAATATAATACAATAAAGTAGTGCAATACTCATCTCTGATCAAATTATATAACTATATACCAATCGAGCTAATAATGTTAAACGTAGCCTAAATGACTAATTAATCAATCATCATTTATTTTTTTAACTATAGGAGGAAGGTTGGGTGGTGTGTCGGGCATTTAGGAAGCCGATTCCAAACCAGAGGCCATTAGGGTACGAGCCATGGCAGAACCAGCTCTACCACGTGGATAATAATAGTAACAACTACTCATCTTCAGGGACAATGAACACGAGTCATCATATCGGTGCCTCTTCATCGAGCCATAACCTTAACCAAATGCTAATGAGCAATAATCACTACAATGCCAATAATATATCCTCATCGATGCATCAATATGGCAACATCGAGCTCCCTCAGCTGGACAGCCCGAGCTTGTCACCGAGTCTAGGGACGAATAAAGATCAGAACGAGGGATTCGAGCAAGAAGACGCGAAGAGCTTCAACTGTGTGGACTGGAGAACACTAGATAGCTTGCTTGAGACACAAGTCACACATCCACAAAATCCTAATGCCCTTATGTCTTCGTTCGAAACGCAGTCGTACAATCCGGCTCAGAGCTTTCCTTCCATGCATCAAAACTATAATCATGAGGTTGAAACAAATATTCATGATTCTCTTGGATGCTTCCCTGACTCGTAATTAAAAGAAAACAATATACTATATTGATTTGTTTTTATGATTTAATTGTTTCGATCTGAAGAATAACATTTATAACTGTCTATTTGTAAAACAAGTTTGTGTTTAATACGTAGAGATTTCCTGTGAATTTCACAAAGGTGGAATTTTTTTTTTATCTATCCCTTGGTGTTTTCTATATTCATATTTATTCTGTTACTCGAATTTGTAAGTTGTCCATTGATTCTGATAATATGTGTTTTCATAATTATACGACAATGCACGCCAAATCTGTCTATAGTGGCCTAGTAGCCAGGAGAACATGCATGTAAAATGTGCTCATAATTCTAAACCTCAGTAAGTGGCAACAAATATATATATATATATATATATATATATATCATACCAATGTACGATTTGAGTTCAAATTATATTCTCACCATGTGGTATTCTATTCTATAAACTAAATTAGTCTATACCGTTTTTAACAACAAGTATACCATTCAAGCTTGTTATTTAGTAATTGTAAATCTACTTTATTAATTCAGAAGTACACATATAAAATACCCCTAAGTTTTCACTTTTATTTACAATGGTATGCCACTGAAGTAATTAAATGAACCTATATTTAAGTAATCTTTGTCTTTTCCTATTTATTAAACAATTTCCTAAATAAATTTTAACTTAATTTCGTATTTAATATATTTCCTAAAATAAATTAGCTGATTTTTAGGAATATTCATATTTAAAATCGATTTTAACAATATATTAAACTTGGATAACATTACCATTAATTATTTTGAATAAAATTTAAATTTAAATTTGATATTAAAAAATATTATGAATATTCCTAAAATATATGTTTAACTTACCATTAATTATTTTGAAAAATAAAATCTATATATGCTAAGATTTTAAATATATTTAAACTACTTATAGAACAAGATGAAATATTTGTAACTGAATATTATTTTAATATAATTAAATCCCACCTAAGATTATATATTTTTCAAAAATTTCTAGAATATATGTTTATCCATTTCAACAAGAAAATTCAATACTGAAATTTAAATATCTTTGAATTACTTGTAAAAAAATATTTAATGTTTATAACCAAATATTCTTTTTTCTAATGTATTAAATCTTACCATATTATCCATATCTGATCAAAATATTTAAATTCTTTTTATATTTGACAAACAATTTCATGTTACAAGAAATATTACTCAAACTATCAATAGGTCAATATTAATTTGTCAAAAGTTTAATAACGGGCACGGGTTACTATTTTTACAGTACATAAACTATTTGATTGTTGTGTTTATAAAAATTTAGAAATATGATATTTAAAAATATAAACCGATAGATATTTAAATAATATTCATTTATATATAAAAAATGAAAATAAGTACCCGTCCGATCGGACGGGTCCAGTCCTAGTAACATTTAAAACAAAAAAATTAACCCAAAAAATGAACATTGAGAAAAATAAAAAAATAATGAAATTATTATTCGATCAAAAAATAATGAAATTATTATTAGACCAAGAAACAATATAACAAAATCTTATATGTAATGAGACACTTTAGTCTTTCCTAAGACTGTACACGTAGGCATTTCATAAAGTCTGTGAACCCACTAAATGTCCGGTTTACTATGTCTGATTGGGTTATGGGTTTGGTCTGAATCCTGTCTTCAACCTTCGGTCTGACTAATTGGTAAAACTCTACGCTTTAAGGGTTTTATGCTTAGGGTTTGCATGTTATCCTCTCTTCCAGAACTCATCCTCGCCGTCTCCATGTTTCAAGTATGATCTCTTGGCCTCCCCTTTCGTTATCTCACTCTCCACCTTTCCTGTGGTTCAATGTTTGTTTTAATTCTGCCATTTGATCCAGATTCCATGTCGACGTCTTTGTTTCCTTCATCTGAAATCTATAAATATAAGGGGGTCGAGAGTACGATGAATGTTCAACACCATTGTCTGTTTATCATTTTTAAAGTGTAGAAAGATTCTCAAAAATGGCTTCCTCCGATGATGTTGTTTTTCCGCCTGTTGCTCGAAAAACATCAAGAAGCATGGTGAGTTCATGAAAATCACTCTACTCCTCCTTGATGACAAGGTATTGTAATGAGAAATGTCTCTTTCTCAGATCTTCTATTTTTTCCAGAGCCGCTGATCTAAATCTTCAATCTTTGATTGCAGAATTCGGTGATACATAGATTTATCTCTGCTGGTTGCGTCCCTCACTGCCGAGTGGGTTTAGTCGTGAGATTTTCACGATTTGAATTTGCAAGATGTAAAAATATGTACAAGATTATGGACCACCCTTTTGTGATCCAGTTCATCCCTCAAACAACCATTGATGAAGTCGTCGATGATGCTCCTGTCATCAACCTACAAAAATTCATGCTTCGGAAGTTTGACCATCTGCAAGCTCTCGCAGACACTAATCTATAACCTCCTGGTTTGTTCTTCGTATACGATTGGTAGTTTATTGTATATGTAATTATATGTTGTTGATGCAAAGTTAATTAATTAAATATGTTCATTGCATTGCAGATGTTGTTGGGCAAATTCAATATGTCCAAGGTTTGGACCTTAAGGACGTTGCGGTGATGACTCGAGTTATGGTCTGTTTCGTTGTTAAACTGTGAGTCAACAAAACCGTTTCTTTTTCAGTTTTTAACAAATATGATGCCATTCTTATCGTAATCAATCCGCAAAACAAGAGTGTGGTCGTGTACCTTTCTCTATGGGACGATGCTGCAGCAATGTTTAGAGGTCTCATCAACTCATGTGATAGGACACAGTCTGTCATGGTGGTAACCACTGTGAATTCCAAAATATTTGGAGGTTTGTTGACTTTAAACTTAGACATCGTTTTGAGCACGGTTTCTCCGTTCATACACTTATGCCAGATAAATCTTTGTCCAACATATGATCTACGAAACACTCTTCATTTCGCAGGTAACCTATACCTCAACCACACTAGCAACGAAGTTTTATTTCGACCCCAACCTTGAACTCATTAGGTGTTTTTTAATCTAGAATTTAATGTTCTGACAGCTGCAATCATATTGTACCATCTGGTTCCAGCTTAGAAGGCCCAATCGGTGATGCTTTCCTCTGTATTGATATCAAAGAAGGGATAAACAAGTTGATTTCCAATTCTGCCGAGCAGGTGATATTCCTGAATCCAAGAAAGTTTTTAAAGAAATTTAGTTTTAGATAGAATTATGATATAGTTCAGATATTTCCTTGGTGAAGACACATGATGCTGATTTTATTTGCAAGGCTCGGGTTGTCGAGGTCGTGCACCAAAATGGCTGGTCTTTCGTTTCTTGCACTGGCTGCAGTAGGAAGCTTGACAAATCAGGGACTTCTCTCTGTTGCAACCGTTGTGTTAATCCCAACATCACCGGAGTTATAAAGTAAGAGTTTTACTCTTTACAAATGTATATGATTAATATAGACTATTCTTAGCGTCAAGAACTCTGATGTCAACCACTGTTTCAGGTATCGTGTTGAAATAGTTGATGATGGGAATGATAATGCCACCTTTGTGGTGTTTGACAGAGAAATGCTTAAACTGACTAAGCAAGATGCAGCTGGTCTGACTCTAGATGAGGTTTGTAATTTTCTTCTTGAAATCTCTGATAATCGCATCGACTTGTCACAAACGCTCTTTAATTGCCTCAACTTGGCTGCAACTGCAGATGAATGGTGGTGGCGGGAATGAACTCCCACAATGCCTTCAAGAACTTGCTGGAAAAGATTTTGTTTTCCAGATTCGTGTGACACCATTCAGTTTCACCCCAAACCACCATATTTTTACAGTTTTTGCAATCATTGACCACGTCAATCCTGAAGTATAATAATGTATAGTTAAGAAGACGTTATTATCTAGCTCATGTTATAATTACAGAAGTACAACTGATTGACAAACTTTCAACACCACTGAATCTCCATCTGTTGAAGTGAAAGGCGGTGGAGCTTCCGCAACTGCCAGCAACAAGGTTAGAGCTGAAGGGGACGAACCAAATCCATCTGGCTTTGATGGAAAGAGGGTAGCCGTAAACATCCCCGTGAGTGAATCTACCAAAGCTATCACACCGTCAACCCAACTCTGCTTTTGTTTATTTTCATGAAATTTTCCTTAAGTACTATGCATTTTTCTAATTCAAGTTTTTGTTATTTAAGACACATGATTTTAATTGTTTAAAAAGGGTTGACTTAATATTTGATATGGTGGCCAATAAAATTTAAAGCCTGACTGTTTACATATATTTCCAATAAATAATACCTATTTCAAAACATATATGAACGTACGGGTTCCAAACATTCAGTTAGCCAGACAAATAATACGTGAGGAAAATACTTTGGAAAAAAAAACAAATGATTTGGAATTAAAATCCTATAACTAACAAAAGGTTAATCAACAGAGGTCCAACCATAGGAACCCATAATTAAATTCCCGCTCCCTACAAACTTGTACAGAACTCACCAATAACTAAAAAAAAAAAGAACTCTTAATGATCTTCGTTTCATAGAAATAAAAAGGTGAAAAAGCAGGCCGCTAAATTGAGATATGCTTCATTCATGCAATTCAAATAGAATTATAATATTTAAGGTTTTCCTCTCAACAAAATTATGCGAAAATAAAACAAACTTAACTACATATAATTTATTAGATTTATTCCCCATATTAAAATATTCAAATATAATACCGTTACACACATATTATAAGAGTGTTGACAAATTATGTCACTTTTGTGGTGTTCGACAAAGAGATGCTTAAGCTCACTAAGCAAGACGCAGCTTCTCTTCTTCTTGATGAGGTTTTTATTTCTTCCCACTAACATTTGTCAACTCTCTAACAATCACTCAAACCTCTAACATAATGAAGGTTAATGGTGGTGTCGGCAAGAAACTCCCAAAATGCCTTGCAGAACTTGGAGGGAACGATCTTGTTTCCATATACGTGTCACGCCATACAATTTCTCCCCGAACAACCGCACCTTCACCATTTCCGCAATCAGTGACAGTATTCACACCGAGGTATTATAGTTTATACTCAACAACTTTTTTATGTGACTCATGTTTAAAATACTTCATCTGAACTTCTCTCTATAGTTGCAACATCAATGAAACACCATTTGCTGAAGGAAAATTTGGGGAAGCATCCACTTCCGCTTCTGCTAGCTAGCAGCACGTCTACAGCTGACGTGAAAGAAGGTGGACACATTACACCCCGTGAATGAGAGTTTCTAAGCAATGAAAACGTCAACCCAATTATGTTTGCGTTTCTTTACAATTTCTTATGTTACTATGCATATCCTATTTTATACTTTCCATGTTTTTTCAAAGCTATTTACGGCTACGGATTTCATCCGACGCAAACAGTTTAAAAATTTTAATTGTCAAAAGGGTTGACATAAAATTTAGTATCACTGTTACAAGATACGATCATGGTATATACATGATACACCATAATATAGATAAACATGGAGTATACAAATATACATCCACTTTCCATGAGCTATCTTCATTAGCATTTCCAGTTAAATAGAATTTCCAACATTATACATGTGCATAACTATGAATTTACACTTCTCTTCTCTTCTTCTTATACATCTCTTCTGATAATTATAACAATTATACTAACCAAAACATTTGACTCCATCTCTTACAATATTTTAAAATACAATAATACATGTATCTTTAATATCTTCACGCCTGCGTGGAGCTCTGTCCCCCCAGTAAAATAGACGGTGGACAATCAACGATTGGCCTACGTACCCTCTCTGAGATTAAGAGGTTTCGGTTTTCAAATATTAGAACCCTCTCAGCGATTCAGAAGGTCTTAAGCAGACCCACGCAAGACCCAACCATCGTCGAGTCTCCGACACCGAAAATGAAAATGGAGAAAAGCTAAGGACACGTTTTCCTCCACCTTCCTCAAGATCGAAACTTTAGATCACTGCACATGAATTAACATCCCAACCCGCAAACCCAAATCAAATTGGTGATGGCTCTGACACGGAATCTAATCAGAGACGAAGAGCTTGGAGCCATGTCAGACGACGACGATTCACCCTCCGGAAAACGATCTAAACTCGATCGGTTCCCTCTTAGCCGATGGGAACTCGCGGTTTCTCTCGGCGTCTTCCTCGTCTTCTCCTCTGGTCTCTTCTGCATCTACATCACCATGCCTGCTGCTGAATTCGGCAAGCTCAAGCTCCCAAGAAGCATCTCTGATCTCCGCTTGCTCAAGTAACAACATTTCTCTTCTCCTTACTCATAAAGATTCAAACTTTGTTGATATTTTGATCAATGTTGAGGTTCTGGATAATGGGTATTGATAAAGTTTAATCTTTGTTTGGTTTCAGAAACAATCTCGCAAATTTTACTGATAAGATTCAAACTTTATTATAGGATTATCAATTTTTTTATCAATGTTGAGGTTCTTGATAGTGTCAGTGTAGAAACTTGATAAAGGGTATTGATGAAGTTGTAATCTTTGGTTGGTTTCAGAGACAATCTAGCGAACTATGCGAATGAGTATCCGGCGCAGTTCGTTTTAGGGTATTGTGCGACCTACATTTTCATGCAGACGTTTATGATTCCAGGGACTATCTTTATGTCGCTTTTAGCTGGAGCTCTCTTTGGTGTTATCAAAGGTGTTGTCTTGGTTGTGTTCAACGCAACCGCAGGAGCTACTTCTTGTTTCTTTTTGTCTAAGTTGATTGGTCGGCCATTGATTACTTGGCTGTGGCCTGACAAGTTGAGATTCTTTCAGGCTGAGGTAGAGCTTCTCTTTTGCTCTATGAAAAGATTCTTCATTTGGTGGGGGCTGCTAATGAATGATTCGTTTGTGTGGCTTTTCAGATTGGTAAGCGTAGAGACAAGCTTCTGAACTATATGTTGTTCCTGAGGATAACACCAACACTGCCAAATCTGTTCATCAATTTGGCTTCTCCGATTGTTGATGTACCTTTTCATATCTTCTTTTTGGCGACATTGGTCGGTCTCATTCCCGCAGCTTACATAACCGTCAGAGTAAGCTCTTATCTCTGAGAGCATAGTCCAAGACTCGTGTGTTTTTTGGTATCTAAGAAGAGTTGTAAGTTCTTGGTTCTTTGTATTGTAGGCTGGACTTGCTATTGGAGATCTCAAATCGGTGAAGGACCTGTATGATTTCAAGACATTGTCAGTGCTTTTCCTCATTGGGTTTATCTCCATTCTTCCAACGATACTGAAAAGAAAGAAGATATACGAATAGCCAAATTGAAGTCCTTTTACAATTACACAGGCTTGCTTTACCTTCGAAGTCATAAACCCTTACAGAGGACAAGACTACACTTTTAACTGATTAGAGGACACAGCAGAACAATAATGGTTGACTCGCTTATACATTTTTGTGTTTGTATTTTCCATTTGAGAGTAGAACTGAGGAAGAAGAGATCATAGAATCAATACATATTTATTTTTTGAATCCAGGTTATTATATTTTTATTTTTTTTATATATTTTCAGAATCAATGTATATGAAAACAAGAACTATAAAAAAATGTTTCTATTCAAATAATATATTTGAAGAAACTCAAATCCAAAGCAAAAGTATGACATCATTTAAATTAGACAACCAGTTCTCTCAAAACAACAACAATACAACAACTCTCTCTCTCAAGAGAAATATTTCAGCAGAAGTTAAATACGCAGACGCAAGATTAGGTGAACTTGCAACCACCACCAACAGATTTGGGCAACTGTTAGTTCTGGCTCGACACAACTTGAACCACACCTGGTTGTTCTGCATGAAAAAAAAAAAATTGGTCAAGTTAAAACCGTTATCATGTTTTTTCCTAAGCCTGCATACTCTGAAAATGTTGCTATCGAGACTACATGATTCTACTTGTACTTGTTTGAGATCTCATGTGCCTATATGTCATAGTTTAAGAAACGTACCGGAGATCTTGGCGACTTGCTCAGGGGTGAGCTTAGCTGAGAAACCAGAGGCAGCTTCCTTGTAGCTGTATATTAAAGCTTCCTTTGCAGCTTCGTCACTGTTGAATAGCCAAATGAACAGAACTAGTAATATATTTATATCCTCTCTTTTTAAGCTACTAATGACACAATTAGTAGATGTTTACAGACCTGCCAAGAACGGAGGAGAGTCTACGGAGATGATATTCTCTAGGTTCCTCATTGGTAGGCTTCTCTGTGTAGATGATGTGAACCTTCGCTTGGGACGTTACAGCAGCAACCCTCTCTGTAAAGCAAGAGATCTGTTTCAGAAGAAGTTGAGTAACACAGAGTCAAAGTTATAGGTCAACTTGAAACTACCACCAACAGGTTTGGGCGATTCGTAGGTCTGGCTTGATACAACTTGAATCACACCTGGTTTTTCTGCAACACCCAAAAATCATGAGGGAAAAAAAACTTTGGTTAAGTTAAAACCCTTAACATGTTTTTCCCTAAGCCTGCATACTCTGAAAATGAGCTATCATGACTGCATGATTCTACTTGTACTTGTTTGAGATCTCATGTGCCATATGTAATAGTTTAGGAAACGTACTGGAGATCTTGGCGACTTGCTCAGGGGTGAGCTTAGCTGAGAAGCCAGAGGCAGCTTCCTTGTAGCTGTAAACCAGAGCGTCCTTTGCAGCTTTGTCACTGTTGAATAGCCACCATGAACAAAACATATAATCAATTCACCAGTCACCACTATCATATCTTATACGCATCACATCATTTCGACACGATCAATCATAATTAAACAATAATGACCCATTTAGTAAATGTTTACAGACCTGCCAAGAACGGAGGAGAGTGTACGTAGATGATAGTCTTTAGGTTCCTCATTGGTAGGCTTCTCGGTGTAGATGATGTGAACGTTCGCTTCGGACGTTGATGATCTGCTAGATTCAGCCATGATGATCGGAGCAAGGAGCGATAAGACAACGACGACTATGAGGAGCAAAAATGTGATATACGCGTTATATCAATTTTTAAACCAACTCACAAGGATTATCCAAAAAAAAACTCACAAGGACGGCCAGAATTTAATCAAAGAAAAAAGGACGGCCACAAATGATTATACTAGTGGCACCTACATACATGATCAACCTATTATTTTATTTGTCTCATTTTATTTCATTTTTTTTTGTCAACATTTGTCTCTCATTTTCTAATCCAATATATTAGAACGTCTTCATCCATAATTTTCAAATAGTACTATGAAATTTTCAGTAGATAAATTAACAAAATAATAAAGTAGATATTAGTTTTATACTAAACAGAGTACTTTTACATAAATCTTTTAACTGAAAATATCTATATCTTATATTATTATTATTATTGTTATTATATTATAAAACTATTATATTATTTTTATTTGTTTATTATATTTAAAATTATAAACTTAAATAATTATCAACATTGTGAAACTAATTATTGTAATTTAGTTTTTTAATAAAGAAAATTCTCCCCTGTATGAATACCAATGTCTGCGTCGTTGGAAACTAAAATTTTATATAAACATTAACAACCATATTTTAGCAAAAAAAAAAATCATTAACAACCATATCACAGAATTGAAAACATAGAAAAAAAGCAGAAGACTTGGAATTAGGTGTTATATAGGAGCGAACGCAGGTGAGATAGATGTGTGGCACATGCCTCACTCTTTTTTTTTAGTTTCATAAATAATTAATATGTCGTCGACAAAAATAAATAATCTAACTTTATTTATATATCCCTAGGCTAGTCTATATATGCTCCATACTAAATAAAGCTCTGTGTCGTTGACAAAAAAAAAAGCTCCGTGTCCAAAAAATACTCTTTCATCACCAAGAACGAGACATACAAGTTAGCAAATTCCCTATCGACGAAATCCAATAATTATGAGATTGGAAACACTGAAAACCATAAAATGTTGAACCTTCGACAACAAACAAGTCCATGAGCCAAACACAGGAATGAACTCGTCAGCCGGCCCATAAACAAGATTGAACTCGTCAACACAAGTAATGAAAACAATAGATGAAATATACATTTTTATTATAAATCAACTAAAGAACTAGTCATTTTTGTTTTCACATGTTAAAAAGAAAAATCGAACAAACTAAGATAACTAGAAATTATAAAGCCTAGAAATTAATTTATACCCGCTCATTATTTATTAAAATAATTTCCCTTTTCACCTCTCATTTTATAGTTTGATACGCCTCAAAGCCAAATACGCCAATACTCTATAACCAACAAACATGAAAAACAAAGCGCTCACGCTCGTCCATAGTCCAATGTCTCCGATCACTTCCTCCTCCATAAACCGGCACCCAGCCGTCTTTGCCGCTCCTTGCGTTCCCTTTGGCTCGCATCCAACCATCGACAATATCTCATCGCCATTTCCATATTGGACCGCTATAAATAGACGGTAACAATAAAATGTGGTGGAAACGTATTTCATCCACACCATGCCTGATGGCACTTTGTTAACATAATAACCGCCTGTTAAAACAAACGCTAGCATTGTCACGGTCACGATCGTGGAAGCCTTTTTAGCATCCATGATGGCTGCGCCTAAGGCAAGTCCGAGTCCCTGTGAGGCTAAGACGTATAGCAATAGCACGGAAAGGGTGAGGAGGAAAGGGATTAGCCCTGGACGTAGACCGACCATCCAGTAAGTTAGTGTCAAGAACGCTGCCGGGAGAACGAGTTCCATGGAGAGCGATCCGATAACGTGAGCCATGAAGTAAGATGAGAGTGTGTACATACCCGACGCTCGTTCTCGAGTGAAAATCGCACGTTCTTGCGGAAACGTGAAGACTGCGTTAAACGATGGAAGTACACCCCAGAAAATAGATATGAAGAAGAGTAGTCCTAGTCGGTCCTGTTCCAACATTACCGTTAGAAAAAAATAACTACTAGTGTTTTTTTGTTACGTATGATTAATAATGTCTATATACTTACGTGCACGTCTCGATAATCTGAGTGCCACCACATGAGACTACATAGTAGCGAAGCTGCGAGGACTTGGAAAACACGAAGTGCATCAAAAGATTCGTGGCGGCGTTCTTTTATAAGTCTATGGAGGAGGATGCATAGCTGACTAAACCATGTTGCAAGACCGGACATTATTCCACGAGCGGTTTTTCTCGTTTTCACGAAACGTGCGTTCTCTACGGGAGAAGGTGACGCGTCGATGCAAGCTTTGACGTTTGGGGCTAGCAATGTATCGTAAGCAATGGCTAGTGTTTGTCTCACGTCTGGTTTTTCCCGCTCCGTTGTACCATCAATCTGACTGACACCTGCATATATATATAGGTCATAAAATCTCAATCAGGTTAGATAAATTACGTACAATAATCAATAAACTTCGTTAAATTAAGTAAAGAAAACAAAGTTATTTTCGTGTCTAACCACTAGTGCATAACAAATATATATGACTCGCTAATCGGATAATAAATATAACAAAACAAAAGATCCAGTGTAGTCAATTAATTAATCAACCAATCAAGTATCTAACTTTTTTATCTCTTAAAACTAATACTAATGAAATTAAGCCACTCAAGTTATCATCCAAATAGGCGAAATTTAATTGGCCAATGAAGTAATTAATTAAATGTCCTAAATATAAAAAGTAAAAGACAATTCAAAGTGGCATTGGACCGAACCGAGGACGGCGAATCAACCAATCGTCTTCTCTGGACCGACCAAACAAATATATTTAAAGAGGTTTTGACACTGGACCCATCTTTTATTAGGCTAACAAAAGTAAATTTTCTTTTAAATTAATAAGTAATGGAGATCGGATTTGCGGTAAAGCAGACCAATCAAGGTGGAGAGACGAAAGAGTCCACCCAAGAAAGCATAAGGTCGCCACTAGAGACGTTCTTAATTTTAGCTTCTTCATTGATTCCAAAAACAAATAAAATGCAAAAGCTTGAGCATCAAATACTCTAATAGTATTTGAATTCAACTTTCTATACGATAAAGCTTATAAAAAATAAGCCGAATTGTTATTAGTTCCTAACACGTGTTAAGCTTTTTCTTTTCTTACTTATCAAGTGGTTTTATCAACAGGACTGAAATTGAATTTCGGGGAACATAAGTTAGAGGAAGTCAATAAATAAATGAACAATGCATAGTGAAATACTCGACAAGTGTTATCATCAAGTGTCAAGAGCCAACTTTTGGAAAAGAAAATTTAATTTCTGTTGTTCTTTTCTTTCAAATTGATCAATAAGTTAGGGCAAGTGGAGTTTACTGTTATGCTTTGACGTAGAAAGCAATATCTAACCTTTTCTGATGAAAAATATAGCATATACTTTTTCTTAGTAGATCATGTGATTATCAACTTTCCAGCCATGGAAAATCACATACATGCACACACTTATGCATATGTATATAGTTATATTCATGGAATAGATTGAATGGTCATGTGGATGGTTGGTCCAGTAAAATGGGACTTTTTCACAAAGATAATGATACAAAGAAAGATTGAATATGAAGCATATGGTTCGTGGAGACAAAGAACTTAATACCCACTAAATTAATAAATTAGATCTAATAGTACTAAATATATGCCATCGTGCGCAACAAACTATTTGTTTTCTTATTTTCTCATTACAAAGCTATTCATATGTGTCTTTTTCAGTCCACTCTTATTATTGCCTTCTTACTCTACCTATGGGCTTCACCAGAATATACATACCATGTGCGTGTATATACGTACATGTGCGAAGGTTTGTCATAAATAACAACACCAAACAGAAATAGAAAGTCAACGACGAAAACTAAATGCAGCTTATTTTCAAAAAAAAAACTAAATGCAGCCTTATGAGATTTGTTTGGTCTTGGGTAACACAATTAAGTCATTAATTCCATTTTAACAATCCCTAGAAAAACATTAAATTAACCGTGTGTGGATCTGTGATGCATGTCCCTAGCTAGATTAGATATGGACCATGTATGAATATTGTCATGAAAACCAATTGCTGATTTATTAGACGAACCTAAGTTTGGTCCACATTGTTGTACATGCCTAAAACGTCAAAACACTCGTACCAATATCTGGTACTTACTCATCTGTTTTGGATAAAGCAAGGACAAATTGAATTAAACTAAGGTGACCTATGTATATGTCTCTTCAGGTTAAAGATTGTGGTTGCCCATAAATTTATTTTCATTATCACTTTCATTTTCCCATGTGAAAAAACTTATACACAATTATTCTTATCTAAAGCACAATAAATAATCACAAAGATGTGAGAATTCTTGTAATCACGATAAGACTCAAAAAACTATGAAAGTGAGTTGAGAATATCCAATTCCCAACGAATAGGTATTTATTGCTTATATGAGGACTGAGGGAAGTAAGTGAAAACCACGCGCTAAATGCGAGGGTGTGATTGGATTCTTTTAGGCGGTTACCCATTAAAGTAAAAGTTTCCCAAATCAAGGATGCATGGAAATGAGGGAGTGCAGACAATTCTATACGACGCGCTTGAGTCGAAGCGTCGATCAAAAGTCACATGAGAATCAAAAGTGTGAAAGACTACTTTGATTAGAACAGCGAGAAAGAAGGTTGTTTTTATTAGTTGGCTTGAAAAAAAAAGAATTTATTTATAAAACAGAAAAAGATGTTAAAGATAAAATGAAAACAAAAGTTGGATAAAGAGGAAACAGAAAACACACAAAGAACCAGGGTTCGAAACCTATACGTCATCTTGTAACATGTGGTGTTTTTCACTAAACCCGTTTTTAATAAAGAACCTTTTCTTTCTGTTTATTATCCAGCCAAAAAAAAAGAAAAAGAAAAAGCACGGTTTTAATAGTGTAAAATGTGTAATGCGATAAGGTTTTAACATATAAAGGAATACCATTTATTCTGATGATATATAATATAGGCCAAAAATCTGTGGCATATATATCATACTCAAAAAGAGAGAAAGAAAGACATAACACGTATCCCCAATTGCCCATAATTATTATCATAAAAAAGCCACCCTTCAATTATCAACTTTAACTTTTAAAAAATATTGTAAACTTTAGAATAAACAATTATTGAATAAAAATCGGTGAGGAGAAGAAGAAGAAAAGATGCTAGATAAGTCCCCTTTACCATAGAAGAAAATGTTTCCTACTAACTAATAATACAACGCCAGACTAATTTGATAGTTATAGATTAACCATGTAATTAGTAGTATATGATATAAATAGCCATCACGATGACCAGAGTCAACGAGAGACACTGAGACACATCAAAGCTTAGACTTGTATAGTTCTCATCGTACGTCTGCGATAACGATCATAAATATGACATTTATTACTCTCTTTTATTGGGGTCGAGCTGTTATTTTCAAAGTATTTTTCTATACAAATATCTATACCTCCTCTCACATGATCGTATCATGCATGGTTATAGTATCAAATACGTACACATAAAACCACCATAAAAGATGATTTCATATTTAAATTTTTTTATGGTCCTATCATCAGTCAATTTCATGTGAGAATACTTTTCACCAATAGGTCTAATCATATAACTAGTGAGATATTCGTTATTAATATGTTTTTTGATAAGTATCGTTATTAATATGTTAATAATGCGTGTTAGTATGATTACACTATATTGTGTACAATAATTAAAAGCTGAATGTTTAAAAGTTTGAGAACGTACCGTTAGCAAGATCGAGAAGGAAGTCAGCCGGATTCATCGGAAACGCCGGCGAGAATCCGACGGAGTCGAAGTAAGCCATGGCGTCTCTTCCTTTCCCCACGAACAAACACGTCCCTTCGCTCAAAAGCAGCACCGTATCAAACATCTGGAACACACGGCTCGACGGCTGGTGAATCGACGTCACCACCGTCTTCCCTTTCCCATGAGCCAACCCAGCCAGCGTCTGGACCAGCCTCAGCGCCGCCGTGGCGTCGAGCCCCGACGTCGGCTCGTCGAGGACAAGCAGGCTCGGGTTGATGAGCAGCTCGTGAGCGATGCTCACACGTTTCCTCTCGCCACCCGAGATCCCTCTGATGAACGTGTTGCCGACCACCGTGTTCTCGCATTTCGCGAGCCCCAGCTCGGAGATCACCGACTCGGCGGCTTTGATCTTGTCGTCTCTCGTCAGGCTCCGCGGAAGGCGAAGCAAGGCGACGAAAACTAGGGTTTCGCGTACGGTCAAGTGAGGGTAGAGAAGATCGTCCTGGGCCACGAAACCGGTGCGTTTCAGCGTCTGTTTGGTTAGTTTAGCGTCGTTGGCGAGTATTTTTCCGGTGAGGCCTGATCCATGGAGTCTCCCTGCGACCGCGTTTAGCAGCGTCGATTTACCGCTTCCAGATGGTCCGAGAACGGCCATGAACTCGCCAGGTGTCACCATTCCGGTGACTCCGCTTAGTATCGTCCTCTCCGTCGATGGAATCTCATCGGACGGTTTGTGTTCGAGTCCCAACAGTCTCTTGAGTTTCACGGAATCGCTGGTTTTGCCGTGGATCTTCACTCGGTAACACACATCAATGAACTAAGGAAAAAATAAAAGAGTCATGAGTCAAAGCGAGTCAACAATATGGAGTTTGTTATGTGTGTGTGTGTGTTGTACCTTAAGGGTGATTGGGAAACAAGGCTGATCACGAGGTTCTTGAGGGAGACGAGGTGATGAATCTGGACCATTCATTTGATTTTGAACGCCGTCAAAACCTGACATTATTGTTACGTCCTTATATATAGAATAAAAACACAGACGGCAAACTTAAACGGAGTTAGAGACAGAGAGAGGAGAAGTGAAGGCTGAAGAACGGGGGGTGAGATGCTGAGAGACCTCTATTTATGGAGAGGAGAAGGAGCAAGTGGATGACACGTCATCAAAGTAATGTTCATTGAGAAAATAACACGTGGCGAAACGTATAATACCAGCTGGCGACTGCTGAACGGAATCGGGTCGTTGGAGGAAGAAAAGAAAGTGTCTTTTAAATTCTACTTTTTTTTTTTCTTTTTGGGATTGTTATTTATGTTTTCTTTCTTTCATTTCGAATATAACTCTCACTTTACAGAACACAGATTTTAATTAAGTGTTTTCCACTATAATTGTCAAACTGAGAATCACCTGATCTTGGAGGAGGAGGACGATGGATTCGTCTTAATGTATATTATCATATGTGTCAGGATGTGTTTTAGTTTCTTTTTCTAGTTAATGTGTGTGTGTCAGCTGGCTTCATCTTGTTTTCTTTTATATTTGTAGAGGTGATAAATGCATATCTAAAATTTTCTGTATAATGGAAAGAGAAGTGAAGAGAGATCTAGTTGAATGAGGTTTACCTCCAAAACCTTTTTGAATCAATTAAAATAGATATTTTTCAATCTGAGTCTCTTGATGGGTTTTACTAAGAAATAAAAATTAATAATTGAAAACTAGAATAAAATATAAATTAAGAAAATATTATTATAGAAAGACAATAAATAGTTATTATATAAACAGATTGATTGAGAAATTTAATAAATACTAGTAGGTATATATCTATTAAAGGAAGATAAAATTTTAAAATTTACAGAGAGGGTTTGAGAGATATTTTTGTAAGATTTTAATAGTAAAGTATTAATATTTATCTTAAATTATTAGTTATATCTATCATTTGTTTTTTATTATTTAATTATTTATAACTTTATGCTTTTATTTAATATAATTTTTAAGAACATATTTTATTTGATTTTCACTATTTAATTATTTTATCCAAAAATCCACTAACACTCAGTTTGTATAAAATATTTCTATGGAGATTATATCTGTATATTTAATTTAAAAATATATATAACAAAAAGAACTGAAATGAGAAGTTAAACAAAACTTTCCCAAAAACAGTTCGTATTAAAACAAAATAACCATTTTATCTAGATGCAGTAATTTTTTAAATTTAAGTTAAAATAATTAATAAATTACCAAAATGCTACTATAAAACATAAAATGGTTAAATAAAAAGTGATAAATGTAATAAATTATCAAATCAAATTATAAAGTGAAAAGAACATTGACAAAGAGAAGTTTGAACAAAATTTTCCGTTCACGCAGTTACTATTACTAATCATATATTTATGATGAAAATAAAATATAAGAGACACAAGGTACGCAGGGCCGGATGTGGTAAGATAGTGAGCTTGGCCATTTTGCCAACACGGGGTAAAACTAAGATTTTTTTACACTCCAAGACATATTTTGTCTTGTGAATTACACGTTTAGTCACTTCCCACTTGGAAAACACAATTTGCTTGTGGAATGTCTCCCTTACCCTCGTTTTAGACAATCCAAGACTCTCCTAACCATTTCAAAACTAACCATGGTTCACCCCTTTAATATTTTTAAAAAACTATTCCTTAAATACTTAGGGAGAGAGAAACTGTATCTTCTCTCCGATGAAGCCATGTCTCTGCTCAGATCTCGTCAACCTCAATCTCTCTAAGATAACCAAGCAAACCATTGCTACATACATGGTTTGTTCTCTCTTTCTCTCTCACAGCTACTTTAATTATCTCTGTTTCTTACTATTATTATAAAAACCTGTCCTTTTTTTTTGTTTTCTGGGTTTTGATATTCTCATAATTGGTTTTTAAGATTTGTTCTTCTTGATGTATCTTTATTTTAAAAGGTCAATTTTTTTTGTTGGAGCTATCTACTGTTCTTGCCAAGCCTTTTCAGATTTGTTCTTCTTGATCACGATCATCCACATCCACAATTTCTCTGTTTTTATTTTTTGACAAATTTGACGTCCACACTTTGTCTGTCCACAACTCTTTTTTCTATCTGGTTTAGAGAGGACGTGACGACGAGCAGATCCGACCTCCGTTGTGGAAAAGACGACGACAAGCTCTCGTGTCTATTATATTTAGTGATTATGTTTTGTGGTGTGTCTATTAGAGATTTATAAGGATGATGTAAACTCTTGTTTGTGACTGTGACTATAAACCCTTCCTCATGATTAATAAAATTGGCCTCATCTATTTATTGAATATTTTGTTTGGTTGATTAGATTTAGAAAATGTTTTGACTCAATAAAACAGTTTGTGGACTTTCTATTAGTTGGATATGTCAATTCTTAACTTGACGACTATAGTTTCTTGATATTCTATCAGTTATCCACATCCACAAATGGCAACAGTGTACTTTCGTCCACATCCACAAACAACAACCATTTTCAGCATCCACAAACACGTACTATACACATATGCATATCAGAGAGACTCGCTTCAACACGGTAACTCATAGACATATTGTCTTTTGTCAAGGTTCAAAGACTCAAAATACGATCTTAGTTAATATAGTTAATATGAAACCACATTTCTCAAATCAACACTAAGTCATGTACAATTCTTGTATACATTTACGGTGTCCATGTCCACAATTTTTTTCATATTCAAATTGCAAAAATATACCAAAATGGATCTTAAAATGTAGAGAACAAAAAGACATAATTTATGATAACAAATTTATTTATTTATATATTTTAAATATGTTAAAATAATCACATAAAGAAATAGATGCGATTGATAAAGTAGTATCAGAAAAGTTCAAGTAACTCTGACCATACGATCTATTTGCACTCTTTATATCTAATGACTCAAAAAAAACATAAAGAAGAAGAAAATAAAGTGAGCGAATGGAGAGAAACTGGCAGATTTAATAAATAATTTTTTTTTATTAAAATCGAAACTAACTCATCTCTTCTTTTCGTTAACTAGAGCAAAAGGACAAGAAAGTATTAACATATGGGGGGAAAAGGAAAAAGTGTCTCACAAGTGGAATGTGTCTTATGGAGTAAAAAAAGAGAAAAAGTGTCATTTTGAGTAATCAACTCTAAAACTAATGTGTAAATATAATAAATCTGAGATGTCCCCAAGCCATAGCCGGCCATTGCTTGTCGACCATCAATTTTATGTCAAATAATATGATATTTAAGCATGACTGAAAAATGCTAGTCTATGACTAGTTTGTGTTGATCCTAAGTTTTATATTAATTGTAGATGTATCAAAATAACACAAGTATTGTTTTTTATTCTTTTTGCTATTCCAATAATCCGTGAAAGAACATAAGATCTTAATAGTTGCGATGATTCAAACGTACAGAAGACTTTATGTTTTGATAAGAAGAATGTCGCTGTGTTGCTTTATGTGTGTGGCTAATTTGATGTTTTGAAATGGTATACATTTGCCTCTACGACATGTACATGATTCTAATGAAGTTCATCTGCTATTCATTATCCAAAATAGATCGAATTTAGAAACATAGCACATGTCTAAATCTAACGAACAAATCTTGTCAAACATGTTAAGAGTGAATATTCGAACATGAAAGAATCACGACCTTACACGTCAAAAACATCGAAAGGTCGTGAGTGGAACGAAAGAAGAAACTTATTGTGACAAATGTTCCTTCTAAGTTCTAACCGATGGGTAAACTCAATTAGGGTACGAACACTACAACTCGATAAGAGCAAAAATGTGCACCAAAAAAAACTTATATATATATATATATAGCTGCATTAATATCCTGCGTGGCTCAATTTGTCAAACCTTGATTAGAGCAAACATGTGTTACATGATGTATATCGTATGTTCTATCTATTCGTGTGATCATGATGTAACTCTATGCATGTATCTGTTGAAGAAGACGTGTGTTTCCGGGGATGTACGGTGGTGCGTTTCAGAGCCGTCACGACACCGTTTTGAAGACCGTTCTCAATTATTCTTTGCTATGGAAATATCACCGATTAAAATTGGCTTCCAAGCGTTGACCATGACGTGACTGGGATTGTACAAATACAAATCTATCTCAAAAGTCAAAGATCGTGTAAGAAGAAAGAAACAGATTTCTCGGGATCATTTCAGTACTTTGTTACAGAGACAATCACATAAACACAAAGTACAATGAGTGGCTTAGATCACTTCTGTAAGAACTTCGCAGTTTCAACTTTCAACGGTGGGTCACACGAATAAACCTCACGACGCGACACGTGTCGCTCGCACGTGATGAGTGATGATCCACTCAAACTGTCCTTTCTTTTTTTCTCAACTCAGATCCGTTTTGTGTTCATTCATTCATAACTGTGTACTTTCCTTTCTTCGAAGATGGGTTTGTTCTCGCTCACCTTCTACGACGGCGCGTGGGTGAAATTCGCCGTGATAAAGTAAAGGTGTTAGAGAGAGTGAGAGAGATGGAGGATTGATTTATTTATTATTAGTAGTGTACAGAGAATATGGACCACATGATCCACTTATGGCCATGAGTCATCATAACGAACGAACGAGCATCCCCTTCTCCCATTTTCTTTTTTTGAGTACACTTTATATATGACAATTACGTCACGGCAGTATAATTTAATCTGCATTCTTTTTTTTCCTCTTTTTATCATGCGGTTTCTTCTCTGTTTAGTTTCTTTCCTAAATACTTATAGTTTCTGTATTTAATATTCGTTGAAAAAGAAGCCTCGGCGTCTACCACCATCTCCATTTCCTCGTAACTACACTTATGTGTCTTAAAGTTGACAATTAAGGTTTGAAATTAGACTATAGTTGTGAAATTTGATTTAATTTAAGTCTTGTCTTTTAACCTCGTGCACCCTCACCTATTTTTCTCATAAATTACATTTATGTTTCTTTTATGATACAAACTACTAGGTGATTATCGGCACACACACCTTTAATTCCAAATTTACATATTTCAAGTATTTCATAATTGTTTACTTCATTTTGTAGAACGATTCATTGACTCTAAGAAAACAAAAGTATATAAAGTAGAACGTGTCAAGTGTTATAATTTAACTTGGTAGTCTCACCCGATTATAAATGGTATCAAAGAACCTCCAGCAATTGATATAAGTTGTGTAATTTTACCCACCTGCAAGAGAACGGTGGTTCCAGCTATAATTTTTTTTTAAAACTTCTCAATCACGAAAAACTTTGAAACTATGTTATTTTGGTTGACTATCGTTAATTTCTTTACATGGTGTCAATTAATGGATTAGCACATTTTCACCAGACAGTTTTCCAATTATTTTTTCAAGATTTGCATCAACGTTAAAAGACAATACGGAGTATGTTATTTGAATTATATTTTCCATGCATGTCTCTTCTCATGTTTTTGAGTTCTATGAATACGACGTTGGGGTAATTTTCCAATGAAAATGAAGCTAAAGAAAAAACGAGAAATCATAAAGAGTTCGATTTATGAGTTTTCGATTTGAACTTTAATGCCTTTTTTAATTTCAATCAACTTTGATGGTCTAGTCTTACTCTATGAGCATAGATATAATCACAAATGACAAAAAAAAGATCGGACCACATGTAAACATATAGCATTGCTGGGTAACATTACAACTAGGGACATGTGATTCTGTACATGGGCCACTCAATCTAACAATCTGATTCCATATCTCAAACCTAACCAAGACTGGAAAGTGAAAATCTCAAACCTAACCAGGGACAACAAATGTAAAAATCAAAGATCTATATTAGACCCTATAGTTTGTTTATAAGCAATCCAACTAACACTTAATTAATAGAGATATGAAAATCAATGAGCTGTCTGTAATTTGATTCCTCGCCTTAATGGCGATAGCAAGGCATCATTCTTTATCAGAGGCATTCTTTCAACGTCAATAGGTACACCAACATACCATATTTCTATGCATTTATGAGTTGCAACATAGATAACCTCAGATGTTCTGTATGCATCAAAGATATCAAACTTTTAAAAGAATTACTTAGATAATTTCGAGTCACATTTCTTAAAAGGTTCCAGAGGGTAATATGATTGTTCAAATTACCAGCCCATGATAGAGAATAAACTCGATAACGTTGTCCTCATGTATGACTAATTCTGCTACTACCTTCAACCAATATGTAACATGATTCCAAGAACCATATGCAGATCAGCTTCATAGTTTCCAGATATTTGGATAGAAAATGATCATATTTTGAAACTCGAGATGCATAGGCTGTGAGATATAAATCAATATATGTGCAAAAGACATTGATAGAAAAAAACATCATTCTCTTATTGCAAATGGTAGGGCGAGTTCTCTATCATAGTCTCATAATTTTCTTGTTATGATGGCTTGTAGGTTGCTTCTCGTTCTTACAGAATAGAGATTTTAGACTATACCAGCTGGACAAGAGGGCTATTTCTCCAAGTCAGATTTGTATAGAGACAAAGCGACATCGTAGTGTAGCTCAGGAAACCATCGGCCCACTAAGACACGACTTTTTAACTGACCCACTAAGAAGAAGCACTCTCTATGTCTTCTGATTTTTTTTTCTGGTTCGTCGTCAACCAAGTTAATTCAAACTTGCGTTCTTGTTGATTGGAGTCCACGTCCTGCATTTACAGAGTTAGGAGCTTATGATTGTTACTAATCAATGTCATTTGTAAGTTTGCAACTAACTGTAACAATGTGCCCTATGGATCAGACTAACATTGCAGAGCACTGATCCCAACCCCTCGTCTGTGAGTCATAAGTTCAGTTCAATTGGTGACAACCTGTTACGTGGAAAAATTATGGTGAGATATTGGATTCGAACAACGTCAAACGCACTAACAACCTATCTGGGAGAATTTAGAGTTTATAAATGAAGGATTAATGTCGATGTTCTGGAGAACCAGTCTGGATCCATGGACCGGATTGTTATACCAACGTTGTTTTCACTGCGAACTATAAAACATGTAGCTATGATTCAGTTCCGTTCTGAAGTCAATGTAACGACAAATTTTTTCTATTGAATCATATACTACTACTACACAAATTTATATAGAAAATGTTCTATTTATGAAATTTAAAAGTTCATGTCCCTAATGTCCAATATCGGTTTCATCTCTCACGTCAAAGCCATCAATCCAATGGGGTCACCACTCTCTCTCTTGTTTCATCTTTACTTGCAATTTACAACTCTCTCCAAATTAAACAAGACCTTTCTCTGTTTCCACTAACACAATCATAATTATCATATATACTAAAAAAAAATCTATTTCTCTATTTAAGTTAATTTTTTTTAATTATTCTACATTTAAATAAAAGTTTCATATGCAAGCGTATAATTAATTCGGTAAAAGAGTTACAGAATTAGTAGAAACAAAACAATAGTACTTAGATGTAATAATTATGTTTTGCCTTTTATTGTGTCACTATTGTAATTACAAAAAAAAATTAACAAAATGTTTAGAATAATAATTGGACAATTCTGTCCTTTATTTTCCACAGTTTAAAAGGAGAATCTCATCAGAGAATAAACTAAAAGCCAAAAAACAGAACTCCTCTCTGGATCACATTGTCTCTCTCTCTTCTTGATCATCATGGATTCTTCAAGAACCAGAACTTTAGCCAGACGATCTGATCCGGTCAACTTTCCGGCGAAGACAAACACTTCATCCCGGCGATCTTTATCTTCTTCTTCCTTGTCATCCTTCTCCTCTTGCTCCTCTAGCTCCCTCGTCTTCCAAGGCGACTCTCCTTTAAATTCTCCGGCGACTCCTCTCCGTCTCCTCGGTGTTCCATTCTCTTGGGAACAGCTTCCAGGGAAACCAAAAGACTACTCTCACAGACTCAACCACCGCCTAAATAAAGAATCTTCAGTTATACTACCACTCCCTCCTCACCGGGGTACACATTTCCCGGTCACCGGAAAAAATAAAAAATCTAACAGTTTAAGTAAGAAAAAGAGCTTCCCGGTGACTGAGAAAGACCCCTTCGCGGCGGCGTTGTTGGAGTGTTCCAAAGATGAAGGCGACGATGAAGACGACGGGGAAGGCGAGAGGTTCCGAGGAAACTCCAGTGGATCAAGCAAGGCATTAACAAAGAGCAGCATGGGCGACAGGTTCGGGTTAGTGAGTCTTTACAGTTCTTGTCGGAGAACTTGTACAGTTTCAGAGTCCATTGTTTATCTCCCAAGAACGAGAAAAGCTGCTTCTTATGATCATCTGCTTCCACGACGTCGCCGTTGATTCATTGTCTTTCACGGTTTACTATATATATTTTCTCTTGATATTTGTAATACTTTTTAATATAATTTTCTATGAATGTAACATATTATGGGTACGTGATTATTTCAGAGTGATTTATTCTCAAAAGAATTTTTAAAAACTTCTTCGATGTTTTTTTTTTTTTTGAACTTTAACTTCTTCGATGTTAGTAGGAAGATTTCGTTATTTACTTACATATCTCTGATAACTTTAAAAAGGTATATTGTATTTTTTCTGCAATTATTTGAATTTGATGGAACCAAGACTGAAGGTTCTGTGATCGCTCTAGCTAATTTCCAATCCCATCCCATGTGAGAGCAAGCTAAGCTATATGTGCAAGTACACACAAAATAACATTGACTAATTTGCTATATGCTTCAAAACATGGACGAGTCTGTACTATGTACTCATGATATTCTGTTTTGTCGTTTTTACCATTCAGAAAATGCTGATAGTTTAGCGTGCCTAGTGAATCGAATTGTATTATATAATAGCAAGATATATGCTCTATATAGTTTTTTTTTTCTTTCTGTAAGTCTCTAAAGAAATGGATATTCTTTCATTGTTGGTGTTGGGACAAGGCAAACAAATTAACAAAATAATAAAGGGGTTGGTGGTTAACCATGCATGCATGTCTTGTACACTCTCTACTCTATTATATATTCATAAAAAATATATATTTATGTAGTTTGGAATATATTATTTTTTTGATGGGAGAAAGATACAACAACAATTTCTCAAACCAGATACTTTAAATACTAGCATGTTTTCTTTTAAATTACTTAGTTTTTTTTTAATATTAAAAACATAAACCAGCAATTCAGTTATATTGAAACATAAATATTATTCATCTAAAAATCCAGTGCGAACATTTCACCATTGTAGTTGCTCTAAAATTTAACTTTTGTATTATGTACTACTATTTCTGGCACAAAGTTTAAGAAAATATATAAATTATTTCTATATGGAAAATATTACTTAATATTTAATAAAATTTAGTTAATTAATCATAATATATAATGCAGAATATATAGTCATAAAGATAAAATAAATTTAAAACTTTGCCTGAAATTGTAAAAAAAAATGTTATAAAATAAAATAAGAAAAATTTCTTGAACATCTAAAACTATTGGAAGAAAATAATATTATATAGACTAAGTATATTATACCTTTTAATATGAATAAAATTTTCTTATGTGGTGATTCTTTATTTATTTTTATGAAGATACTGTTGTGAATTGTTTGGGATTAACTGACTCCGTGTTACTTTATGTAGACGTCAAAGTAAATTCCATGGAAAAACGAAAATCCGATTCATACCACATTATCAATCAATTATTGATTCATAATTTTTAAACACTAGATTGATACGGAAAATTCTCATAAAATATAATAGTATTCAAAATATTGTTTCTGCACCTGAATGATACGCAACTCACATGATGTAAGATTTGAGTACTCGTTCACATTTATGTCCCACGCTGTAGTTAACATGTCTTGATCAAACTCAAGATAGATTACGAACTGTTTTTATCAAATTGCTTGGTTTAGCGTACAAATTAATATTAATTTTTATTTATCATAAGATCGTTCCATTTTATCTTCTCTTTGAATTCATATTCTTTTCAACCATATTGCAAGGTCAGTAGCCGACTCACAAATACCCACACCTTACAATTACAAAATATCGACTATTTTTCTTTCGCTTAAAAGTCATAAAGTCCATCTTCTAAACACTTAAATACAGTTACATATTTTCAGAATTAAAAACTACATACGGTAACTGGATATTCCCACAACGGACATTTAGTACTACATAGTGAAAATTAATTTAGAAAGAAATAGCAAAATATTTGTCAGGATATTATATATTGAAAAATATTAATGATCGATAAGTATACATAACTATTAGATATATGAATAGTTTTCATATTGAATTTCCATAAATCCAATATATAAAAATAAATACATTTATACAACTACATGTTTTTTGTAACGCTATATCATTATATGTATAATACAAAAGTATGAATATTCGAAGGGAATAGCTATTCTTACACACCACAGGAAGGTTTAAGATATTCACATGAAAAGTAGTTTCATATGTAAGAGAGTCAAATTATTAAGGGCTTTTTGCAGATTTGACCTAGAACTTAAAGTCAAACACAAAAATAACCTCATTGTTTTTGGAAATTAATTTTGCCCTATTCATCTCATAAGTTCATATAATTCACGAAAATGCCACCAATTTTTTTTTCTTTCGAAAACGATATTTTTACTCTCTCACTCTTATCATCTTCAAGTAATTACAAAATTATCATTGTCATCAACACTCCAACTACCATGAACTACCAATTTGAAGCTCTTAACGCTTCCAAAATCGATTTACCCTTCTTCTTTCTCCATTCTTATGAACTAAACACAACATCTCTCTCACTTTCTCTCCACATTAAGCTAAAAAAACCCAAGATTTTGATTCTACATTTTTTATGGTTCATAGAGTCATAGAAACTAACGATTTTGGGTAGGTTACTTTCGTTTGAGATTCTGTGTGCTTGGAGAAGCCTTATGTGTGCTAAGGAAGTTATCTCACCAATTTAAGGTATGAAATCAAAATTTTTTCCAGATCTGTTCGTCCAGACGACTAAATTGTAAGTCGTCTGGCTGTAGACGACTTACCTGGAAGTCGTCTAGTCAATGCAGAGGCCAGTTTTGCCATTGACTTTAAAATTTATTTTCTGGGACGACTGAAATATCAGTCGTCTGCTTTAGTTTGGTTACAAAAAAATCTCTTAAAAATCTAGACGACTGAAATTTTCAGTCGTCATAGGTTAGTTTTGCATTTGACTAGAATATTTCAGAAGTTTAACTTTTACGGACGACTTACATTTCAGTCGTATGAGAAAAAATTGAAATATCAATATTTTATTGAAACTCGACGACTTACATTTCAGTCGTCATAGGTTAGTTTTGCAATTGTGAAAAAAACTTCAACTTTTAATTATATCCAGACAACTTACAATTCAGTCGTCCTTCAGACGACTTACAATTCAGTCGTCTAGGATTTTATTCCGAGATTTTGGTCAAACCTCGTAAATCCTAGACGACTGAATTGTAAGTCGTCTGACGGACGACTGAATTGTAAGTCGTCTGGATATAATTAAATATTGAAGTTTTTTTCACAATTGCAAAACTAACCTATGACGACTAAAATGTAAGTAGTCGAGTTTCAATAAAATATTGATATTTTAATTTTTTTCAGACGACTGAAATGTAAGTCGTCGGTAAAAGTCAAACTTCTGAAATATTCTAGTCAAATGCAAAACTAACTTATGACGACTGAAATTTCAGTCGTCTATTTTTTTTGGAGATTTTTTTAATCAAACTAAATCAGACGACTGATATTTCAGTCGTCCCAAATAACAGACTTTCAAAGTCAATTGCAAAAATAACCTCTGCGTTGACCAGACGACTGAAAGTTTAGTCGTATGGATGACTTAGATTGAAGTCGTCTACGTCTATCTTTAATAAACTTTCGTTTTCTTTGTTCTATGTTTCCTAATGTGTTTTATTTTGACTTTTTCAGATGATGCGCCAGTTACATGCAGTGTATGGAGAATGGTTGTTGGAAGATGGATGTTGGAATTTTGTGGTTGATCGTTTCAAAGGAGCGAGGATGTTATTTTTGAGTGAAGGTTCGACACATGCTGATCTTGTTGCAATGGCTCAAGAAGATTATAGCATGGACAAGAACACATAGTCAGAGCAGTTAACCTACACAACTCAACAGATGGCTCCAGACCTTCCTCCTATTCATGCTACAAGTGATAGGCAAGTTCGGAACTTGCTCGAGATAACTAAAACGCAAGAAATACATCTTTGTGTATCAAGCTTTTGCAAGATGAGAACGGTTTCAGAGGAAAGGGATGAAGCTGATGTGGGGGATGAAGCTGAGTTGAAGGATGTAATATGCTTTGACACCAACGATGATTTGTTGGAAGAAGGGTTAAAATGCTTCTTAAAATGTTGTATCAATACGAGGCTACCAACATTCTTGTTTATTAAGATGAGCAGAAGGCCATTGGAGTTTATCATTGCATATGGGAGATCAAAAGATGAGAAAAGGCTATTGAAGTATATTATTTCATTGTTTTGTAAATGTGTAAACACATTGTTAGCACATATATTACATCATGGGAAACAATATTACAGATTTTACAAAAAAGATCACAACTAAAGGAGTACACATGCAAATCACAAAACATACCACAAACAAAACTATAATAGATCATTCCTCTACAAAGACAAGCTTGGAATCCACTTGATATAAAAGAAGACAGCGTCAGAAAACTCCCAGGAAGTCCAGACAACTTCCAGACGACTTACAGGAAGTCCAGACGACTTCCAAGAAGTCTTCCAGGAAGTCCAGACGACTTCCAGGAAGTCCAGACAACTAACAGGTAAGTCGTCCAACGCATTATAGTTTAGACGACTGAAAAGTAAGTCGTCCCAGAAGTCTTCCAGATCTGAAAAACCTGCATTTCAAGCCCAGATCTGAAAAACCTGCATATAAAAAAAAATCAAATGGCTTAAAAACACAGAAAATGAGTGGAATATTAGATATATACTTTTATAGAACACACAACGTACATATCCAAATGGAAGATGAGAACCATCTGATTAAAAACCTGCAAAAAAAGATAGATTATTGAGAAAAACATGAGACAAAACTGAAAAATTTATATAAAGTTTGGTGTTTTCAAGTCAAAGAGATTAGAGTGGGTTTGGAGAGTTTTAGTTCGGGAAAAAGGTAAGAACTTTATGCAACAAAAATTACCAAATGAAGAAAATACCACTTCCTCTATAAAGACAAGCTTGGACTCCACTTGATATAAAAGAAGACAACGTCAGAAAACTTCCTGGAAGTCCAGACGACTTCCTGGAAGTCCAGACGATTTCCGGTCTGGACTTCCGGGAAGTCCAGACGACTTCCGGGAAGTCCAGACGACTTCCGGGAAGTCCAGACGACTTCCAGGAAGTCAAAACGACTTTCTGGAAGTCGTCCAGACGACTAACTGGTAAGTTGTCTAGCGCATTATAGTTTAGACGACTGAAAAGTAAGTCATCCCAGAAGTTATCCAGATCTGAAAAACCTGCATATCCAAATCCAGATCTGAAAAACCTGCATATCCAAAAACGTTGAAATGGCTTAAAAACAAAGAAAATGAGTGGAAGATTAGATAAATCTACCTTTATAAAACATACACAAATACATATCTAAAATTAATAGATCTACCTTTAAATGAGTGGAAACATGTGATAAAAAACCTGCAAAAACAAGATAAATTAGTGAGAAAGACATGAGACAAAAACAATAGATTGTTATAAAGATTGGTGTTTATAAGTTCAAAGAGATTATAGAGAGGTTGGAGAGTTCTAGAAAGATGAACATTACATTTTTGTTGCAGACATTTGAGAGGAGGAGAGAGAATGTGTAAATTTTTCTTTATATAGGGAGACAAAAAATCCAATTAGGTTAAATATTTTCGATTCAGACGACTTATATTTCAGTCGTCTGGTTTAAATTATTTAAGCGGGAAAATAAAATTTTCTTAAATTTTAGGCGGGAATATTAGGACGACTTATTTGTAAGTCGTCTGGTTTAAATTATTCACCAGACGACTGAAATATAAGTCGTCCAGAAGACTTACAAGTAAGTAGTCTGGTTTAAATTATTTAAACGGGAAAATAAAATTTCTTAAATTTTAGGTGGGAATATTAGGACGACTTACTTGTAAGTCGTCTAGTTTAAATTATTCACCAGACGACTGAAATATAAATCGTCCGAACCCTAAACATAACCGCTAAACTTAATTATCTAATTAAACACTTCATAAAATCAAATTAAACTTGAAAAGTGTTTTCTATACACAGAAATAAACACATAGAAGTAAAATTTAATTTTTGATAAAAACATTTCAGCTTTTCAAAATCTAACCCTAAGAGAATACATACAATACTACAATATATGTTTGCCAAACCCCTAAACCAAAGAATATCATGATTCACTACTTCCACTCATCTATGTTGAAAACAAATCAATTTTATCATATCTTAATTTTTATCACTTAAAACTGTTTATAATTACATGATTTTAATTTTTTGCTCATCAAAATATTTTTTACAAAATTTATAAATTAGTTTTAAGATAAACTGGTTCCAAACGACTTACAATTCAGTCGTCTAGACGACTTCCAACATCTCAGACAACTCAGACGACTTACTGGTGTTATATTCGTAAAAATGGCTTCTGTTTTTTTGTTTGGTCACAAGAGACTGGGTTGTAATTTCATAAGGCTTTTAAGTTAGTTTTGCATTTGATTCAATTTTGAGTATAGCTTTGGGGTTAAAATCAAGTTGTAGGTTAGTTTTGGCAAATTTCCCAATTATTAATTAGTGAATTCGTTTACCTGTTTTCGTTAATTCTAAGTTTGGAGTTGGAGCACTGAAAGATATTAGTGGGGAACCAAAGAACCTAAAGTTATGCGGGATATAAATGATGACCAACTTCTAATAATACTAGTAGAAACAATTTAATATGAACATTGCTTTTCATCATTGTCTGCCTTGTATTCGCGTGTGTACTTTTACATTATTGACATATGTCCAAATATTATAACATTAGCTTTTCAATAAAAACCACAAAAATGTATCAAGAGAATATTTTAATTTGCCGTCTCCTCAAAATTTGATGAAAACCATCACATATGAAGTTTATTTATGCAACTATTCATTTCAGATTTTTTTTTTTAAAAAAAAATTAAGTTAAGCAGTCAGTGATTAATTTCACTTGTGTATGTGTAAATATCTAGCACTGACATATATGTGTGAGCGTGGGCATGTGCATAACCGAAACTAATAAATGAATATGGGATGAGACAAGATGGACCCCTATAAGTGATTGAGATGTAGCTTGAGACTAAAGACACCATTATCAGCATCTACCATTATGTTCTCTTCGCACATGGAAAACAATATACGATATATGCAATGTAGATCAAGCATACGAATCGGAGTCCATTTAATTTGTGAACGCATGAAATTCTAAAAGCACAGTTTTAAGTTTTAACCGAAGAGTCTTAAGCAACAAACAAGCTGATATTATTCTGACGCTAAGGAGTATTTTGTACAACACAAGCCGGTGATTATTTATAATAACGTTAGTAATCTTGAATTGCATGCATTTATGAAAGTGTCTGTGTCTCTAGTCTCAATAGTGATAATTGCTAGGTCGGTTAACAACAATACAATACTTTATACTGTTCCATAAGATTAATTTATATATATTTTTATTTGTTTCATATGAATTCGAATTTAGATGACAGTAGAACTGGACTAAATCAAATCACTAGTTTGTATGTATAGTATAAACCACTAGACTACACATTTTAATTTTAGTATCTATTTTGTTTGTAATACTTAATTTATTGTCACTTATTAAAATTTATTAGATGTTACGTAGTCAAGATTTATAAGAAAACGATACAAAAAGTATTCTATAGAAAAATACTGATATATATTTTATATTGTGTATGAAATGGAATGAATATATAATATTGAGATGCGAGATAAATGTATGTATTAATGCTTTGTCTTTTCTTTTCTTATTTTTATTTAATAAACCAGAGATAACCAACGGATCGATATCCAAAGTAAAAACCTTTCCAATCCCGCTGTACCACTCTATTGTTTTATTTGCTTTTGAGCCTTCACAAACGCAAGCATCACGATTTAATACCACAATGATTTAGAGATCTTCCCATAACCAACCATGCGAATGGATCAAGTCCTACGTTAAGCTCATAACGCATGATAACGCATGTCAACACATATACATACATACGTATAGAGTGTGTAAATCCCAAGAGTGTCGAACCAAGAGCCATAGTCTTAAGAGATTCTCTAGCGATCACATCACATTAAAAGGTTCGAAAAAGTTATAATTAGTGATCCACTTATGAGAGTGCTGTTAAATGTATCCGTAGACATTGGTCATTGAAGGAATCCAAATCCCCATTAGTTTTTTAGTCACGGACACGGTCACGGATCTTTAAAGGGAAACTAGACGACGAGAAATTAATTTTACAAAGATGTTTTCTTCTAATTACTAGAAACGGGACCAATCATAGACACGCCAGCAATCACACTACCAGCATATCCAATACAAGGCACACTAATCATTTTTCATAGTCAAGAGTGAAGAACATGGCCATAAGAGCAATAGATCCACCTGACACAAACCCACATCAATTTTGAACAAACTGGTTACATACATAACAGAAAACAAACAACAAAGATTCATTGTGTCGCATGGGGAACAAAAGAAGAGGAATCAAAATTTACACCATTTTAGGCGCAATAACGACTAGGTTTTTCCTGTTTCTGGGCTTCTGTTTGTTTTTAGATGGGCCATTTTGACATCCTCTATGCGTCATATTTCAATTAATGATTCATGTAATTTACGGGCTTGGCTGAGGCCGATCTAATAAAAGGTCCAGTAGCGGTTCATTTTTGATAATTTGTTTCAAAATTTTCTAAAGATTTTTTCTTCGTCAAAATTTAATTTTATTAATTAAAAAGAATTTACATAATCAGTCTAGAAGGGGTTTTACAACCACAAAATTTTATAAAGATAATATGGGTATTGTCATAACAAATCGGTAATGAATGTTTAAAAGATTTAAAACAAATAATAAGTGAATTAATACTTGCCTTTATTTCAAGGGCTCACACTATTTAAACTCGTAATAATGGTTAGTACTATCAAAACCAATAGGAAGAACCGAATAAGCAAGCTAATAATATGTGTATTATACTATTATGATTTTTGTGAATAAAATTATTAAAACTAAATAATGATATTTCTGATAGAACTGGGGACCATCATTTCTCTACAAGAATTAACAAACAGATAAGAGTTATCCAGAAAATTAATTCAAAATTATAAAAGATACATTAGTACAACCTTCCACATCTAGAGGTTGACGGTTTATTCAATAAGAAACAAAGATAACACCTAACATGCACTTAGGGGTGTCAAAATGAGTTAGCTCGCTCAACTCAGCTCAGTTCATAGTGAATTCGAATATTTCAGCTCAGTTCATTTATTATATGAGCTTCAATATGTAAACTCGAACTCAGATCATCTATATCATGAGCTAAATGAGTTAGCTCGCGATCTAATATAAAAATAATAATAATAAATTAAAATAAAACAGTGATAAAATAACTTCTATAATATTATTCATGATTTAAATATTAAAAAATCCAAAACACAAATATTAAATACTAAATAAAACCAACATATGACAAAATAAAAAATCCAACACCTAAAATAAATTAAATTAAATTTTATAGATAACTTTTGGAAGTTTAATTTCTATATCACTTATGTATATTTTATATTTTAATTTTAGAAGATAAATATGATTAATATAGAATTATATTTTTAAAAGATTTGGTTTGACATTTTAATTTTAGAACGAAGATAAATATGATAAATATAGAAATTAACTTTTTTACATAAGAGAAAAAAACAGAAGTTATCCATATATATATATATATATATAATTGTAAGTATAAAAATGAATAAGCTCATGAGCCAGCTCATGTTCATTAAAGATCGTTCATATAACTCGTGGTCTAATTTAAGTTCGGTAAATAAACTCATTTATTAAATAAACCTAAAATATAGAGATAATGCTTATGAAAAACTGAACTGCACTGAGTTAGCTTGCACTGAGTTAGCTCATGAGCTATAGCTTATTTTGACACTCCTACATGCACCCAGTACCAAGTAGATGATATAGTAATAATGCCGAGACAATTTTAATTTGTGTAACCTATAAAACAAATACGTATTTATTAGAAACCTTACAACTACGGTGGTCTCAATCGGATCATCTTCTGTTCAATTTATATTTAAAATAATTACTTCCAGAAAAGTATCCAAAATAAAAAAAAAAATTTTATAATCAAATATGTTTAAGAAAAATAATTTTACTATATAATTTCTGATTTAGAAAATAAAAATATTCGATTCAGAATTTTATAATGATAAAAAAACAAAATATTTGAATAAATTTTGATGATTTTCTATTTATTTTTGGCAAGATACATGTATCTTGACAATGTAGAAAGAGACCAGACAATTGGTGTATTTAATTTTATGTTTGTTTAATTATATATTTAATGCAAGTCAAAATTTGGAAGTGATACAGAAGTGATACAAAATTATTTAAGTAAATAATTATAATCCAAACTTACAAGTAAATATTCTGGTTAAATTTGCAGTTTAATCATTAAAATAAAAGTTTGTAAATTTAAGTAAATGAAAGTACCATAAAATAACATTAAAAATATGACTGTTCTAATGCAAATATTTTTTTACAAAATTTTATTTGTTAATTTATTAATTTTTAATATGTTTTATATTTGGATTTATGATTTATTGATTATGATTCAAGATTTAATATTTTGAGAATGAAGTTAAGGTAAAATTTAAAATTTACAGTAGTTTAATTATTTTTTCGATAAAAAATATTTTGAGAAATTTTCACTTGATATACTATTTTTATAATAAAATAGTTTTGTATGCTATTTAATGTATTTGTTCTAAATAAATCTCAATAGCGACAAAAAAAAGAAAGAAAGTTGCGTAAACAATGAGTGGTAATGGTAAACCAACGAACGAACCAGTGGATCCACAGAACAAAACCATGAGCACATCATAATGAGTCACCCTGTAATCTGTCTTTACACAAAAATAAAAGTTTCAATCATTTATCCGATTAGATGCGAATAATAATAACAAAAATGCTGCCAAAATAAAACCTAACCAAAGCTCGAATCAGAGATTTCCAGATAATTACTTCCGACAATTCTAGTTCTTCTCTCCCTCTCTGTCTCTCTCCTCAAGAGCCCTAATAGTTTCGTATTCAACGATCTGAGTCTCTCTCTGTGTCTTTAAAAATCTCCCGATATGGTTTAGAGTCTCTGATCTTAATGGAAGCTGACGTGTCAATCGTCTGAAAATAAAATCCCCTTATCGCGATCAAAATTTTTTCCCAGCAAAGATTAAATTTTTCTTTTTCCACCGTTTGTTTCAATCTGTGAAGGAAGAAGAAGGTCAGGGAACGACGACGACGATGATGAATCGTGCTCTTGTTATCCTCCTACTCTTCCACGTTCTCACCCTCTCTTCTTTAGCCTCCGCCAAAGTCATTCTCATCAGGAACAACATCACTCGCTCTTTCGATGACATCGAAGCCAACTTCGGTAAGTTTCACGTTCTTTGTTGAATTGGGTCAACGTGGAATCGATCAAAATGATGTAAAGTTTCTTCCTTTTTTGTTTTATTTTTCTGGCAGCTCCGTCTGTTAAGGCAGCTGGTGAAATTGGATTGCTTTATGTAGCTGAGCCTCTAGACGCATGCTCTAACCTGATGAACAAACCTGAACAGAGCTCCAATGGGACTTACCCTTTTGTGTTGATCGTTAGAGGAGGTTGTAGTTTCGAGGATAAAGTCAGAAAGGCCCAGAGAGCTGGTTTCAAAGCTGCTATTATACATGACAATGAAGACCGTGGGATCTTGATAGCAAGTAATGATAATAACAACCATTCTTGTTAGTTCTGTCTTTGATCTTGTTACAACGTTTTGTGTCTTTTCTACAGTGGCAGGTAACTCGGGAGGTATCAAGATTCATGCGGTTTTCGTGACTAAAGAGACGGGAGATGCGTTAAAGGAGTCTGCCGGTTTGTCTGATACGAAGGTGTGGCTGCTTCCTAGCTTCGAGAACTCTGCTTGGTCCATCATGGCGGTTTCGTTCATCTCGCTGCTCGCAATGTCGGCTGTTCTCGCCACTTGTTTCTTTGTCCGTAGGCATCGGATAAGAAGGCGAACATCTCGGTCCTCTAGAGTCAGAGAGTTTCACGGAATGAGCCGCCGCTTGGTGAAAGCGATGCCGAGTCTTATCTTCAGTTCGGTGCACGAAGACAACACTACTGCATTCACTTGCGCTATCTGTCTAGAAGACTACAATGTCGGAGACAAGCTCAGGCTCTTACCTTGCCGTCACAGTGAGTATATATTGTTTAACTAATGCACATTTTGTGTTTAGAAACCAAGTATTGATTCATTTGTGTTTACAGAGTTTCACACGGTGTGTGTTGACTCGTGGCTAACCTCATGGAGAACGTTCTGTCCTGTATGCAAACGTGACGCAAGAACCATCAACGGCGAGCCACCGGCTTCGGAGAGCACACCATTGCTCTCATCCGCCGCTTCTTCTTTCCAGTCTTCCTCTGCTCTCTCTTCGTTCAGATCATCCGCAATGTTGATCGGTCCTTCCATGGGATCATTACCAACTTCAATCTCGTTCTCACCCGCACACGCTAGCTCTTCTTACATCAGACAGTCCTTCAGGTCTTCCTCTCTAAGGAGATCTCCTCCAATAAGCGTGAGTCGAAGTTCAATGGATCTCAGACGCCAAGGAGCTTCACCATCGCCGTCACAGAGGTCGTATATGGCTTCTCCGCAGTCGTTTAATTACCCGACTTTTTCACCTCTCAACGCTAGATACATGTCACCGTATAGGCCTAGTCCGAGCAATGCGTCACCTGGACTAATCGGGTCGTCATCGAATCATCCGTTAAATCCACTGCGTTACAGTGAATCTGCAGGAACTTTCTCTCCATACGCTTCTGCAAACTCGCTGCCAGACTGTTGAAAAAGTTCATTGAACCAACCGGTATGGTTCAATGGACAGATGAGATTTTTTTTTCTTTTCTTTTTGTATTTGAGTTTTAACTAAAGAGAGATACGGTGTGTGTTTGTGTATGTGTGTGTGTGTACTGATGATATGCTTTTATAGTCTTATGGTTGAGATGAACAATCTTTCGGTTTTAGGTTTAGAGATACTACTGCTACTTCCTTCCACTATACACAAACTCGGTTCCTTTGTAGAAATATGAGCTTTATGTACATATGGTTTTGCAAATAACACGAACTATGGCTTTCGGTTACAATACATGTAACGCCCCAACCAAACGCTGTTGTCAATGAACCTCTCACACGAAATACTTGTTTACTGATTTTAAATCAACGACATTATCTTTCGGTATCGAAAATCATTTTCTGAAATTGAAATCTAGACGATTAGTTCTAAAACTTTCTAGACAAGTTACCCAAAAAAAAGAAAAGAATAAAAGAAAGATAAACAATGCTATGATGACATAACTAAATCCTTTTGAGCATCTGCATTGTATTTGCACTATCATATATAAAAAATCAGATTGTTATAACAAATTTATATATTATAAAGTTAGATTCATATACACAACTACCAAATTTGACCAATTCTTACATGGAATTTGGTTACAAATTACAACAATATGTATATAGGCTGATGGGTTTTTACTAAATCATATATAGAGATGTTAAAATGGAACAGACCCACCCCATTTAAACCATTCTATTTTGACTTTTAACCAATTTAGACCTTTTTAAATATAAGGTCTAGTAAGGGATTATCTATTTGGATCCACGGATTTCACACTAGCCTATTTAGACCTATTCAAGTTATTCTTGTTTTTCTAAATATTTTTCTTGTTCTAGTTGTATTATAAAACGTTTTTTCGAAAAAAATATTTTTCAAAATTTTATATAAACACCAGTTAACTTAATTGAAACAAAAGAATATTCATCAACTGAATTGTGTTTTATTTTTGATAAAAACAGTTAAAGAAAATTTATGTGATGGTGATTCTACTTATATGCTCAATTTAAAGAAAAAATAGGGTCGCATAAAGAAAATGTATACGATGGTGCATCTATTTGGATTCTTTGATTTTGTATCTAGAACTGATTTTGTGGGAACATAACAAATCAGTCTCCTACTGTTTATAGACAAATATTCCTCAAACAAGTAACATGAGACAAAAAACAACATTGAAGTCAATTGTTGAATTTAATAAAAAAAATTAACCACAATGATACTCTGTTATTATGTTTCTTGATTTAAACAAACACCCATAAAACATTCAGTACATGGTAACCAACCCAAAATAATAGGATGATTACTATCCAAAAAAACCCAACAAAATTATCTGTTATTATGTTTTCCAAACACAACTGAATAGAATATGAAATATGTTTCATGGCGAGTTGAATTTCTTACCTTAACCACTCATTTCTTGAAGTACTTACAATCTTCTTTTTGTACTTATATTGATATCTTCAATAGTACCTACAATTCAATATGTTGATTAGTTTTAAAATATACAATAGTTTGCAAAATATAAAATTTGAGCTTCATATTCTTCAAATATGCGCAGTCAATTACGGATACAAAGTAAATCTCGAACGTTTATATTGTATGAAGTCAACATCCGAGTTCTATAGCTAAAAACTGATTTTGATTATTCCTTAATGATTGAAATGGTAAATGTATCACATAATTTATAGCCGCTAAATCACCAAATCTAAATTGATAATTCCTTTATACCTTAAAACATCCAAATGAAATTTTTTTTTATTTGGATGATCCAAATACAGTCTAAATGTTTTTGTTTTTGTTTTATGACAAGTCTATTATAAATAGATAATGTAATATATTATAATGCAAGTTATAAAAAGCAATCAAAGACTGACAACTTTATAGATACAAAATATGAATGAAAATGCTTAACAATTCTATTGTTTAAATCATCTTCAAATGGAGATTCAGTTACTAGATCTGAAGCTGGTGCATACGAAGCACCTGAAAAACTGTCTTAAGTCCTAACGTAATATTTTTTATATTGCAGCCAAACTAATCCTAAGTTCTTTACCTTTTTAAGTGACCAAATTTGTTAAAGGCATCTATAATGCACCATCATATAAAAAATCGTAATGTTACAAAAAGTTCATATATATTATAAAGTTGTGCAGATTAACAGAATCCATATATACAAGCTATCAAATTTGACCAATTCTTACACCAAATTAACAGAAATTTGGTTACAACAGGTATTTGTATACACTGGTGGGTTTTTACAAATCATTTGATTCATATCAAATAGGCCCAATACTGGCTCGTCTTTAGTTACACTCATTTGAAACGACATCGTTTTCAGGGACTCTTCCTTTGCATTTGGTAACGGTGGTGGGACCCAGCAGAGAGTAACTGTATTACGCTTCAGTGAATGAAGAAAAAGCCGTAACTCCACCTTTCGCCGGACTCACCTCTCCGGCGACGAGGAAACAATCAATCCCACACCATGCCGATGAGACACCTCAACGCAATCGCAACTTTGCTCATTATGTTCTTCACTCTCCTGATCCTCTCTTTCACCGGCATTCTCGAATTCCCCTCCGCATCCACTTCGCTTCCCCATCACGATTCCTCCTCCTCCTCCTCCGACGCCGTATCGTCGGATCCTTTCGGAGACGTCTTGGTGGCGTTTAGAAAATGGGACTCGGAAGTGGGCTGTGCTCGGTTCAGGGAGAGTCACAAGTCTTCGATCCGGGGAAATGTTAGTTCGGGTGCTTTACAAGATTCCGGCGGGTCGGGTTGCGGTGAGCTGAAGATGGATCACGTCAGGGTTTTGGTGAAAGGGTGGACTTGGGTTCCGGATAATTTGGAAAATTTGTATTCTTGTCGGTGTGGGATGACTTGTCTGTGGACTAAATCACCTGTTCTGTCTGATTCGCCTGACGCTTTGTTGTTCGAGACGACAACTCCTCCGTTACAGGTGACTTCTGGTCCTTTTTGTTTAGCCAAAGTTATTTGCTTGATGGTTCTTTTTGTTAATGCATGTGTTTTTGTTATAGCTTTGGATTAGTCTCAAGTAATACATTTCATTTGGATCTGATTGTGGTTTAGTGTTATCTTTTTTTTTTTCTCTTTCCTTAGAGACGTGTAGGAGAGCCACTCCGTGTGTACATGGAGCTAGAGGCAGGAAGAAAACGCTCAGGCCGTGAAGATATATTCATCAGCTACCATGCCAAAGACGATGTCCAAACAACTTACGCGGGTGCTCTGTTTCATAATAACAGAAACTATCACATCTCTGCACATAAAAACAATGTAAGCAGCAGCCTCTGTTACGTCTCCAATTCTTCTTTGAATTTCATTATTTTTTTTTAATAAACACAGGATGTTCTAGTGTACTGGTCTTCCTCGAGATGCCTCTCTCGCAGAGACCGTCTCGCTAAGTCCCTCCTCGATCTGATTCCTCACCATTCCTTCGGTAAGTGTCTCAACAACGTCGGTGGCTTGAACTCAGCGCTCTCTATGTATCCAGAGTGCGTCGCGGAGTCCAACGCCGCCGAGCCGAAGTGGTACGACCATCTACACTGCGCTATGTCACACTACAAATTCGTCCTCGCGATCGAGAACACGGCCACTGAGTCGTACATGACCGAGAAGCTTTTCTATGCGCTGGACTCTGGTTCTGTTCCTATCTATTTCGGAGCTCCTAACGTGCAAGACTTTGTCCCTCCGCACTCTGTGATTGACGGTAGCAAATTCGGTTCGATGAAGGAGCTGGCGGCGTACGTGAAGCGGCTCGGTGATGATCCGGTGGCTTACTCGGAGTATCACGCGTGGAGGCGGTGTGGAGTAGTAGGGAACTACGGTAGAACCCGTGCGATGAGTCTTGATACATTGCCGTGTAGGTTGTGCGAAGAGGTTAGCAGAAGAGGCGGGAAGAACGCCGGAGTTTGACGTCTCATCAGTGTTTTTTGCAGTCGCAGGTGTGGGATTATTACATCGAGAGTGGTTCTGTTAATGTGGTTTCTTGATATGTTTCTGATGCCAGATGTAATCACTCCAAGCAATTGATACACAAACATTTGGAAACATTGCAATGACTTGCAAACTTGATGCTAATAGTGTTTATGTGCTTTGAATATTATATGTGATCCTACAGTTTACTATTGTGATCTTACAGTTTTTGGATCCCATTGTTGCTTTTAATTTCCTTAGAGACGTGTTGCAGTTGCATAGGCAGAGCCGCAGAGCCATTCTGTGTGTACATGGAGCTAGAGGCCGGAAGATAAACGCTCAGGCCGTGAAGATATATTTATCAGATACCATTGCCACAGACAATTGTCTATATAACTTACGCCGCTGCTCTCTTTCATGATAACATAAACTATCACATCTCTGTACATAAAAACATTGTGAGTAGCTTTGTTAAAAGTTAATTCCAACGGAGTTATTCACTTACACTTTAGAAGAGAAAAAAACAGAGTTATTCACTTACAGCAGTAACACTAAAATGGTCAAACAAAAGAAACCCACAAAAAAAACAGAAATTAATAGGGCTGTTTATAGAAGTGTTGTAGAGTCTTTCTATACACCAAATTATTTTTAAAGCATAAATATTTTCTAGTCATGCTTTGTTGATGAACGGTTGAACTGTAGCTTTAGAATTTGTCTGTAGAATTTTTTGATTTAATTGTATTTACTATATCTGTTAAGGTTAAAAGAAAAAAATAATAAAAGAAATATATTCCTACAACAATTATTGTTAGGAAAGAGGATTTTTACAATCATTTTTTTGCTTTAACTTAAAAGAAACTACATAATGTATGATTAGTAATTTTATTTTCTGTAGATAGAAACTAAAATTAAAAATATTTGTTACAACCCAACCAATCGATGATCTAAAACAACATTTTTTTAAAAAAAACTGCTTCTTTTTTAATTTCACACATTTTTCTTTCTTATTTGTTTCATTTTGACTCTAGAAAGCAATATAGGTAGACCACTTATATATGGTTTTAGATAATTTATAATTTTATATCTAAGACACTAAATTTTTCTAAACCTACAAAAAAATCTTACGGAAAAAATATTTACAGCAACAACAAAAAGATAAAATTTTAATTCTAAAAAAATATAAAGTTACAATTCATTCCAATACAACTAAATTGAATACAACTAAATTGTTTTATTGTATGATCAAATCTTTTTCCATTGTCTTAAAGATCATTTGAATGTGCTGGAAAAAAATATTGAATGTATATCCAAATATCTTTAAGATGAAATAGATAGCTATCACAATCGAGAAAATTTATAAATGTTTGTATGCAAATTTGAAAAATGGAAAAAGTTAAAAATGTTAAAAGCTAGTTTATACAAATAAATATTTTTTGAAGCAATTCTTGAAAAGAGGGATCATCACATAGGCATTTCTCAAAGAGTTTTTTTTTTAATAAATCAAAAATTTAAAATGCACAATCAAATGTTAGGGATGTGAGTAATTCATATTTTTCATGTAGATAGAATTTCTTAGAAATTCCCTTAAATGATTTCATATTGGTTAATATTAAAAATAAAATAAAATACAGAAGCAAATTGCAGGGTTTTGAATAATTCATATTTTTGGATAGACTAGAAATCTTATATCAAATGGCACTGTTTTATATAGTCAACAAATAACAAATATTTTAAAAAACAATCAAATTATTTTTATTTTTGGTGAATGAAATACTTAAATTTTAATTTAAATTCTACCAATACTTTAGTACTACTGAAAACTTCAAACAAATGAAAGATTTATTTTGACAAAAGCAAAAAAATGAAAAATATAAGCAATTTATAAAAAATAGTAACATCATATTCATATTGCTGAAAATTGTTTGCAATTCATTCATCAAGCTATTTTGTGAATAATATGTTGTAAAGCATCCAAGTTCATTTGGTTCTCTACAGTTCGAGTGCAAAAATAGTTCAATCCAATTGTTTGATAAGAAACCATGTATCATTTAACGAATATAAATCACAAACACAAAGTTTTTTGATGTACATGTACATATACCCTGCTTTCTCATGTGAGATTCTTTTCAAATCTCATTGTTTTGTTTATCTTGAACTTTAAATCATAGTTACCGGAAAACACTTCAATTCCATCACTATACCTAGCCTATGATTCTGTCTCAACAACCAACTTGTCAATTTTGTGGAACTTGACAACTTGGTTGTTGAGACAGAATTATAGGCTAGGTATAGTGATGGGATTGAAGTGTTTTCCAGTAATTATGATCGTCGTCATGTGTCCGTGAAGAGGATTCGTCTAACAGTTCATGAATAAGAAGAAGGATAACCATTACGCATGTGAAATCCGTTCAGACAACGTACTCCGATTCTATGGCCATGAAAGCGACATTGAGTCATATGTATAAGTTGCATCTTGTAGACTCAGTAGGCATAACAGTGAGAGATCCATTGGTAATCTGAATCCCGAAACTGTAGTTATAGTAACTAAGGGGGATACTGATTTGTTTGGAATAACTTAGGATTACTAGTTTACAGATAAATAAATAAATAAGGACACAACTTATAAATGCAGATGATGTTAATTTGATACAACAAGGGAAGCAGCAGCTCTGGCAGCGGCTAGAACCACAGTAGTAATAGGTGTGAATTTTTTGATTGGTTGAATTACAGTTTTAGAATTTAGTTTGTAGATTTTTTTTTTAAATAGTAAAAAAGATATATTCCTACAACGATTTTTGTTAGGAAAGCGGATTTTTACAATCATATTTTTGTTTTAACTTTAAAAAACTACATAATGTATGAATAGTAATTTTATTTGCTGTAGATAGAAATTAAAATTTAAAATATTTGTTACAGACCAACCAATCGATAATCTAAAACAACAATTTTTTCAACTGCTTCTTTCCTAATTTCAGACATTTTTCTTTCTTATTTGTTGCATTTTGACTTTAGAAAGCAAAATAGGTAGACCACTTATATATGGTTTTAGATAATTTATAATTTTATATGTAAGACACTAAATTTTTCCAAATCTACAACAAAAGTCTTACGGGCAAAATATTTACAGCAACAGCAAAAAAATAAAATTTTAATTCTAAAACAAAAAGATATAAAGTTACAATTCATTCCAGTACAACTAAATTTTTTTATTGTATGATCAAATCTTTTTCCATTGTCATAAAGATCATTTGAATATGTGCTGGAAAAAGATATTGAATGTATATCCAAATATCTTTAAAATGAAATAGATAACAGTTATCTTGATTTGGACCAAACGAAACACGCATGTCGATTTCTTCTTCTTTTTAACATAAATGGCAGATTTGATGATACCTTACATGTATATTTTAGCTGAATTACTTATTCTATATGTTTAGAAACAGTTTTGAACTCATCCAAATTTTGAAAATCTCCCAAAATAGTATTGATATATTTGGATTATGTATTTGAATTTTGAGCATGATAGAAGAAATATAAAGAACATTAAATTACATATATAAACGTGTATGTCACTAAATGATTTGGTACACAAGATGACATACATTATAGACACGTGTCTGATTGTCTTCTATTATTATCTTCTAAACAGTAGTTTTAGATAAGATGTTCTTAGCTAATCAAAATATGTTTCTATATATAAAACCATCCCACAAATATGCACAGATAATATATAATGTTGATTGTTGAGTATTAAAATTCTTATTAATTATTTCTCTTTCTCTCTCTATATATATATCGGATCACATTCTCTTAATGTCCCTAATCCTATTCTCAGATAATATATTTATGTTCAGAATCAAAAACCGTTACTTCAACTCAAACGTTCTTAAATTCTTAGTTGTTTTGCCAATTATCGTGTAGCCGTAAAATAATTGTGTTGAACAATTTTCTTAGCTACATCATCCATGGACCGACCAAAGAAAAAAGTCGTACTACGAGCGGTGAACTCGATGTGCTCACTATCCACTTGCGTCAAAGAAAATGGAGTAAAAGGAATGCGAGCCGTGAACTCACTGACCTCAATATCTGAACTAGACGACAGCGACCTACTGGCTATGCTTGTTGACAGGCCAAGACTGAGACTCGAACGGAAAAAGTCATACGACGAAAAGTCTTTCAGCGAGTTAAGCCTTTACGACAGCGCACACTCTCTGGACGGTAGGTTTGGTTGGGAAACGCCGACTTTCTCCATCAATGACTCGTTTGACCCTCACCCTATGGTCAAAAAAGCTTGGGAGGCTCTTTTCCGTTCTCAAGTCTATTTCCGAGGTCAACCGGTAGGAACCTTCGCCGCCTATGACCATGCTTCTGAGGAGGTCTTGAACTATGATCAGGTATGGTTTTGTGTATGGTTTCTTTTTAGTTTGCTAACAAACGATGGTTTTTATAATGTTATATGCTTTATTACGATCAATGCCGGATCTGAGATTTATGGATTATAAACATTTAAATTAATTTTAATAAAGGATAAAAATTTGACAATTTGAGATCATGCCACCAAGTATAATATCTTTTAAAAATTTAGAGTCAAGACAAATGTTTTATCCCGTTATGCTGAGAAAGGGTCCTGATTATGATGTTTCTTGTCTATTATAGGTATTCGTACGAGATTTTGTACCGAGCGCTCTAGCATTTTTGATGAATGGAGAGCCAGAGATTGTGAAGAATTTTCTCCTTAAGACGCTTCAAATCCAGGGACATGAAAAAAAGATCGACAGGTTCAAGCTTGGTGATGGTGCAATGCCAGCGAGCTTCAAAGTTCTCCATAACCCTATCAAGAAGACAGATAGTATCATTGCTGACTTTGGAGAGAGTGCCATCGGGAGAGTGGCTCCAGTTGATTCAGGCTTCTGGTGGATCATTCTCCTCCGAGCTTACACAAAGTCTACAGGAGACCATTCTCTGGCCGAGAGACCCGAGTGCCAAAAGGGCATGAGGCTCATACTCTCTTTGTGTCTCTCTGAGGGTTTTGATACTTTCCCTACGTTGCTTTGCGCAGATGGCTGCTCCATGATCGATCGAAGAATGGTATGGTCTCTCTTACTCTTTTTTTTTTTTTTTTGTCACTGGGTCTCTCTTACTCTATTGAATTCCTATCAGCCTATGTAACTCCGTAAACCCAAGAAAATAACACTTTAGAGTTTGACCGTTTAAAACTATTTTGAGAACTCGTGCAAGTTTTAAACGTCAAAAGCTATGACTCAGTTCATACATTAGAGCACCCTTAGTGGTATTATATTTTGATATAACTTAATTATTTTTAAATTTTCAAATTAAAATAAATGTGTAAACTATCGATAGAAGTCAAGTGTCATTTGAGTTTTTCAAAAAAGAAAAAAAAAATTGGATTTCTCATTTGAGAAACCCATCTCACTCTCTTTCATTCATTTTAATTACTTTTTATTTGTTTAGTAGAGAGACCTTTTTATATTACTCTAGCTCTCTCATCTCAGTTACGTAGTAACAAAACGTAAGAGCGTTGTGTCAATGCTCTTACTGTCTTACATACATATATGAATAAATGGTTTTGTGATCTAATGCAGGGTGTTTATGGATACCCGATCGAGATCCAAGCCCTCTTTTTCATGGCTCTTCAATCAGCACACTCCATGCTGAAACAAGACGCCGAGGGAAAAGAGTTAATGGACAAAATACAGAAGCGGTTGCATGCGATGAGCTTCCACATGAGAAGCTACTTTTGGCTTGACTTCCAGCAACTCAATGACATTTACCGTTACAAGACGGAGGAGTACTCACACACCGCAGTTAACAAGTTCAACGTCATCCCCGACTCCATCCCGGACTGGGTCTTTGATTTCATGCCTCTCCAGGGTGGCTACTTCGTCGGTAACGTCAGTCCTGCCCGCATGGATTTCAGGTGGTTTGCGTTGGGAAATTGTATCGCAATCCTTTCCTCGTTGGCCACGCCCGAGCAGTCCATGGCTATCATGGATCTTATTGAGGCTAGGTGGGAGGAACTGGTCGGAGAGATGCCGTTGAAGATATGTTATCCGGCGTTGGAGAGTCACGAGTGGCGCATTGTTACTGGCTGTGACCCTAAGAACACAAGGTGGAGCTACCATAACGGAGGATCTTGGCCAGGTTAGTTACCTTCTTTTACAAGTAATTCATATTTTGAACGCATTAGTAGATAGTTCAAACTGAAAACCTTTTTCTCTAGTTGATGGGATCAAATATGCATAAACTTATCAAAATCACAGAAACCAGAATGTGTGAATTACTATAAATAAATAAAAATTATTAAGATATAGATGCAAAACATGATTGATAGAGATGCTCTATCACTTATGCATAGTAGAATATTTTATCTTATAGATTAGAGAATCTGATGCTGAATTATACGTAACTCTTTTGTGTTTGTTGAAAGACGAGTTTACAAAAAATTAATATGATTTTTGTTTATTTTTTTCCTTTCCTCAAAAATAAGTAAAATTAGTTTTTATTTTTGTTGTTGTTAATGGTGAAACTAGAGCAACATCCATGTGAAACAGTCTTTTTGTGTTTGGATAATCATTCGACCAAATATTGTCATATGTGACTGATGCAATATGTAAATGTAGTGCTTCTATGGTTGCTAACGTCGGCCAGTATAAAGACCGGACGGCCACAAATAGCTCGACGGGCAATAGACTTGGCGGAGGCACGGCTGCTGAAAGATGGATGGCCGGAGTACTACGATGGAAAGTCGGGAAGGTTCATCGGAAAACAGGCCAGGAAATTTCAGACATGGTCAATTGCTGGCTATTTGGTGGCCAAAATGATGATGGAGGATCCAACGCATGTAGGAATGATCTCGATGGAAGAAGAAAAACATATAAAACCCGTTCTTAATAGATCCTTTTCTTGGAATTGAATTATATGATTTCAGTTTGTGCGTTTACCTTTAAATAAGTACAATTAACAAAAAAAAAAACAAAAAAAAAAATCCATCTTTCTTTTTTTATTATTTGAAAAAACACAAGACTTTTGTTTTAGTCTACTACGGACCACCAGGAAATGGGCCAAAGAGAGTATAAGGAGCCATTGACTATTTACCAATCTTAGTCTTTACATTACAAGACAATCCGACAAACAAATTTGAAAAAGAAGGAAAAGACAGTCAGTGTACGATCTTTCGATTAATAGCATGAACGTATTTAACGGACCCGTATTTAACCCACACGTCCAATAAGTTTGGGTACTTTACCAAGTCAGAGTCAGTAAAATCGTATGTTATTTATTTCTCATACTTGAGAGGTTCTCAATCATATATGCCTATTTCATTAATATGAAGTTATGAACTATACAAACATTTTATTTGAAACATATATACATCAAAATTTGAAAATAAATGCTACTGTTATAACATTACGATAACATTAATTAATTTTATTAAAATGTATGAACCTTTAGACTATATGCAATGAAGATGTTGAATAATTTTTTTCAACTGTTTAATAGCTGCAACGGAGGTGTTGAAAACTGAAAAAAGGATGTGGCTTTTAGGGTGTTGGATTTGTTCAACATGTTGAAACAAAAGCAAATGGAACCCACATATATAATGTGTTTCAATCTGAGCCACTCGAGTAGAGATGGTTATGATTCAAGTAACCAAAAGAGAGTGAATATGTCTTTCTTAGTGTCAAACAAGAAAAGAGATAAATGATTGGCACAAATGTAGATTCTTCATTGGTAGATATAATTTTTAAGAATTTTATTTCATCCCAGTCATTTCGAATCGATTATCTTGTGCCAAATTTTTTTTTTTTTTAAAAAATTTATACCAAAATTCTTAATTATTTTGTGTTTTACAAAAAGAGATTTGGTTCACTAAATTTAGAAATATAAAAATTATTTTTATAAAAATATTATCATTACTCTCTAAAAATACTAATTTATTTAATTAAATTTTAAGTGAATGCATATTATTTTTGTTTTAATCAAAGTATTAAAATATGGAATAAAAATAATTGTTAAGTTGTTGAATTTTATTCAACAAAACTATTGTAGATGTAAAAATTGAAAGAGGTGTTGAATTAATATGTGGAAGAAAGAGAAAGTGATGTGGAATGTTAAAAATGTAAAATAGAGTGTTGAATAATGTTAACCATCATATATAGTCTTATACTCTCAGTCATCACTTTGCTATTCTTTATTCATATAATTATATTTATACCCCCTAGATGAGCTAGATATGAACTGGCCAGTTCTATATAATCCCACCTAGGGTTTAGAGTTAAAACTTTTGCTAAGTCAATAAAAAAGTGGAAAAAGAATCCTAAATAATTCTACCTATGATCTTTATAGATAGATTTTCTAGTATTTTTACACATATCTAAGAAATACATTAAGAAATATGAAACATCTATATTTTTTTTGATCGAAATGAAACATCTATATTTATGGAAGGAAAATTTTTAAGAAAATTTCTATCTTAGTGGAATGGAAAATTTAAACAAAAATAATTTTTAGAAATAATTTTTTTTTCTCTGAACTTCGTGAACCAACATTTGGTTCGGACTTTGTTTACTTATTGACGAGGTCAAGAAGGAGGCCTTTATACTGTCGCTTAATTTTATCTAACACCAACTATCGAATTATTAGTATCTTGCGTGATTTTAGCTTGTATGAAAAAGTGTCAAGTGAAAATTAAGATCTAAAAATTTAGTCAATAAAGAAAAGAAAATTAAGATCTAACTTTTTCATGTGGGAATAAAGAATATCAAAAAGAAGGCGCGAATAGGTTGTTGAGGAGACTGATTAACATGAATCACCGCTCACCAGTAACGTCTTTATCGACCAAAAAAAAATTTAAAATGGTGAGTGGATCTTTTTTTTTTTGAACAATTTAAAATGGTGAGTGGATTTTTTTTTTTTGAACAATTTAAAATGGTGAGTGGATTAGTATTAGCAACCACCGAATGGGATTTTAATTAGAAGCTAAACTTCTTCTCACTAAGATAGTTTATCCTATCCCGTGTATATAGTAACTAATCTCACCGGGGCTTTATGTCTATGATCAATCCAATAAATCGTAATTAGGATAATGTAATTCACAAGTATGAACCCTCCTAGGCGTTTACACAACATCACGTAGTCTTAATGAAACAGTCTGGACAATAAAGAGTACTGATCCATACCACCAGCACCTTTCTCCTTATTGCCTCGCAGAATGATACAAAAAACACACACACACACAACGTTATCATCAAAATTATTGACACATTTTTATTTGATAATACATTTGATTATAATAAAATGATCAGTTCAAGTTGACTTGGAGGTGGATTTTCATCTATATCCAAATTAATATTTAGTGATTTTAATTTTTAAAATTTACGAGTGTTCATTTGATTATCTGATAGCATTATCAACCAAAATTTTTTAAAATGAATTACTTGATTTTTATAATGTAGAGGGAGAAGAAACAGTGTTAAGAAAACAAACAAGTCAATAAAGGTTGAATAAGATTTTTTTCCAAGAGCAATTACACCATATCCACTTGTTTTTATCCTCTCAATCATTCTCTCTCTTTTATTTTTCACAACGCCATTATAGACACAGTAGTAAAGCTCCTCCCTTTAGATCTCCTCTCACTGCAACACTCTCTCTTCTTCTTCCTTCGATTACCCGAATCAGAATTCTCATGGGTTTCGCTTAAAAATCACTTATTTTTTAACGGAATCGAAAGATGGAAACTCGCACGGCGGAGGCGGAGGCGTCGCTGCAGCTTAACTCTACAGAAAACCAATCACCTGGAGGAGGATCGGTTCCAAGCACGAGCTCAAACACTGCTCTAGCCGTAGTTAAACCCGCCGTCAAGAAACCGTCTAAAGACCGTCACACGAAAGTCGACGGCCGCGGACGGAGAATCCGCATGCCGGCGGTGTGCGCCGCGAGAGTTTTCCAGCTCACGAGAGAGCTGGGTCACAAATCCGACGGGGAGACCATCGAGTGGCTGCTCCAGCAAGCCGAGCCTGCGATCATCGCCACCACCGGAACCGGGACGATTCCGGCGAATTTCTCCACGCTCAACGCTAGTCTACGCGGCGGCGGAGGCGGCGGCACCGTCTTTGCTCAGTCGTCGAAATCCTTTCACAGTAGTGGGATGTCTCTGTATGATGATAGTAACGGTGCTAACGGATCGTCTTCCTCAGCTGTGGTGGATCATTCTAGGAAGTTGTTAAACGGCGGCGTTTTCGGGTTTCACCACCCGCCGATAATGTCGGCGGAGAGGAATCCGTATAGAGAAGATTACTTCAAGGAGTCTGAAGTAGTACCAAGTGGGAGTTCTCAGAAACCGGGTCAGTTTCAGGATCAAGAACTGGGTCCGGGTATGGGTATGGGTATGGGCCGTGGGGTGCCTCAACCTATGTGGGCGGTGGCTCCTGGGAGTACAAACGGAGGGAGCGCGTTCTGGATGCTTCCTGTGAGTGGCTCGGGTGGGCGAGAGCAGATGCAGCAGCAGCAGCCGGGTCACCAAATGTGGGCGTTCAATCCGGGGAGTTATCCGGTTGGGACGGGTCGAGTTATGACTGCACCTATGGGGTCAATGATGTTGGGAGGTCAACAGCTAGGATTAGGAGTGGCTGAAACCAACATGGCGGCTGCAATGCGTGGAGGTAGTGGCGGGGATGGTTTGGGGATGACGCTGGAGCAACATCAACATCAGCATCACCAGCAACATGAAGAGCCAAACCAAGCTGAAGCTAGTGAAAATGGTGGTGATGACACAAAGTGATTAGAACCACCAGCTCATGGCATTCTAATGACCAAAACTGCGGTTAGGAGGAAACCGACTCCAACTGTAAAACATGTGTTTGGGAGTTAAATGCTGCCATGCCAGAGACATCAGAATGACAAATTATGTGGTTTTTAAGCTCTTGAACAGATTTGTCACATCATTAGTGGGTTGTTTGTTGTGTTTTCTTGTTTTCAATCTTTTCTTTTGATTGTGCTTTTAATTAATAGATATGTGAATATGTTGATGTATTGTAATAATTAGAAAAATATCAATATCAGATTTTCATTATTCCAGCTTCAAACAGCCAACAAATGATGAAGAAACAGAAACAAAATATACTTTACCATGACGGTAAGACTTGTATATAAAGATTCAAAATGAAGCAAGAAACTTTCTCTTGCACAAGCAAAAGTTTGAGAAAATGCATAATTATTCAAGCTGAGGAACAAGAGCAGCAGCGCCATGAGAGAAAGACTCAACCAGAAGCGGTCTTCCTCTGCTGGAAGACAACAGCAAAGATGGGAACACCAACACCGATGCTGAAAGCGGTGAAGACACCGAGAGACATCTTGAGACCTTGGAACTTCATGCGGTCCAAATTGTACATGTGCTTGGCGTGGAGGTAGTATGGCTCGTCATGGCCATGTCCCCCACTCATCTTCTTAGCTCCAGTCGAGTGAAAGCTTCTGCTCACTGTTGCGATTATAACGTAAAAGAAAAGTTTCAGGGTTTCAACGAGCTCCGAAATCAACAAACCAGACCCAAAAGAGGTATAAACAATGCGTATGATTGTAACTAGGCTCGAGTAGCTCAAGAACTGATTAACCATCGCGTAAAGATCACACACACATATACGTACATCAATGGTGTTTAAACAATATAAGTGGTAAAAAAAATGAAATCTTTTATTAGATGAATCGAAACTATCTAAACACGAGCATGTAAACTTAACATCTGATTACAAATTTCAGCAGCAAAAATAAAAGAAATGAACTTTGATACGTTCCTATAACGCGATGTGAAACGACGAAACACCCATTTATACATTTTTCTCAGATTTTTCATAAACAATCTGTAGCATCGTGCCATCGAATCGTACCAAGGAAGGAGATAATGTTCCAAACAAAATTCGATTTCTAGAGAATCAATCCAAGCTAAGATTTCTGGGAAAATAAACAAAACCCTAGACTAAAGGGGGAAACAAGCAAAGAAATGTAAACCAATCCAAGCAGATGTGTACTAACCAGATCTGGAGACTGATGATTCGGATGAAGCTATGATCTTTGAGACAGATCTGATTCCGGTGTTCAACGCCATTATCAGAGTTTAATCGAGAAACGACGACGACGACTCTGCAAGTTTTACGGCGGATTTGTTCAATGGACTTCTTATGTTACGATCATATACCAGACTGGTGGAATAAAACCACACCTGCAAGCGACATTTTGTTTTGGGCTCGGCCTATTTATCATAACACAAGGCCTTTTTAGCTTCTGGCCCATTTGCAGAAATAAGCCCAGCTCATGTTGTGTATACAATTGGTTTTCGGAAGTTACTAGTGTTTTGTATCAACTACCTTCACATACACACACGTTGATAAAGCATTCTCCTTCATTACAGATCACTAAAAATCTCCACATCAAACACAGTGGAGACCATGAAGTATTATTCTTCGCCCTCACATTAGTTCAGGTAATATAAGCTAGACAAGGACTGGGATTTAGAATTTTGAAGCCTTTACCCAATGCTAAAGGAATAGGAGCTAGATACAGTCTGAAGAGAGGGATTTAGAGACTAGGTTTTGTATGTGTTGAATGCATATAAAGAATCTGGTGGTTTCAGAAGATTCCTTGGGTCTAGATATGATTTGACCTATTTAGTTATAGACGCATAAACTGGTGCAAACCATCAGAGATTTTAACTAAAAACTGAAACTCCAAACCATCAAAGATTTTATGAAACAAAACACTTAAAAAATAAAATTATCCAGACATCATCAATCTTCTCTACAAAAAAGGGTTATAACTAAACTAAGAGAGGGGTAAAAGCCGTAGAGAGAAGTTTCCTAAAACAAACGAAACATAAAGCCGACCATACCTATTGACATTCCATGATAACCGGACAATGCTCCTTCAGAGCAAACACAAAAAAAAAACTGAGTCCGTGGGGGGACAGTCTCACGCAGACGGTCTGGTTAAGAGCGACATGGCCTTCCTGAAATCCAGAGACGGTAGTTCTAGTCCCGGGACATGCTTCCCTTCTGGTCCCATCCAGAGACCTCCATTATGAGGAGGCATCAGCAACGGTGACTGCTCTTGTGACGTTTCTTGCTTCTTCTTCACAAACTCAAAGAACTCAGCAACTTGCCGTGCATACCTTCAACAATACCAATCAAGAGAACATGTCAGTAACTCAAGTTCTGGAGTTTCAGTGGACATTAACAGTAGCGCGAAGAGAACTTACTGTCTCTTTGCTTCAATATCTCTGCTGAAGTCAATATTTGGCTCACAGTCCAAAACCAAAGCAGGGACCTGTTACAAAACCAGTGAACCATATAAGCAAACTCTTATCTTCAAACGTTAAGGCAGAACAAAAAAATGAGATCATTTTTACCTTCTGGATGCTTGAATGCATATGATTCCCTTCCAAGTAAAAGACACGGTCTTTGATATCAGGATGAAGAGTGTTATCCATCTGCAAAGACGGTTTGCTAACAGAGAGCACCCCGTGGTTTCCACTCTCAAACGGGAGGAGCCAGCTCTCATGCTTCTCGTGCAGATCCTGTAGATACTTAAGCGAGACACCACCTTCTTCCGCTCGTTTCCTAAGCATCATCCTCTTGTGGCAAGTGTCGGGACTCGCCCTCAAGTATATAAACCCATCAGGAACAAGTCCAGGTAAAGCAGAGACAACAGGATCAAACCAAGAGTCGTATATGCTAATCTCCATCTCATTCATCCACTTCGCTTCATGAACCGCTCTCACAAACACCTAAACACACAACACATTTAAGTTCCCAACAAAAAGAGAACCTCACTTTATTTTTAAAATCATTACCATTCTGTCACTGAAGACACTCCTTTCCATCAACCTAAGAGGCTTAATCCCAGAAGCAGACTCTTTCTCCTGCATCAGCCTCGTGACAAACACGTAGTTCTGGAAAGTGTAAGCATACCTCTGAGGCTCAGAGTAGAAAGCGTCTAGTATATTGAAGTGGTCTGGTCCAACGTCTTGCCACTTATCAACCGGCTCAGGAACTATCTCAACAAGGTCACGCAGCTCGATGGTCTCATTAGCTATTCTCTGCAAGAAAGTTGATTTTCCCACACTAATGTTCCCTTCAACACAAAACGTCAAACGCTTCTTCCCGTTTAGATTAGGCTCAGAGCTAGTGTCCTTGAGCTCTGAGTCTACACTCTCTTTGATGAACGTTGTTATGCTCTCCGCGTGGTTTCTGTGTATGATACCGATAGAGCTACGGAGATAGTCAACCATCTTGTCGCTTGCTTTCCAGAACTGAAACCAAAACCTAATCAGCTACACAGAGATTAAAAGTTCAGAGAATGTAACTTTCATTGTTCATACCTTATCTTTGTAGAGCTTCTTGAGCTCAGCAACATCTCCGATTCCATTGTCAAGAAGTTTTCTCTGGTTCCTTAGACCAACGCCAGGGATCTTAAGCAGATCTGGAATACCGGTTAACTCGCTAGAGCTGCTCCGGTTACGACGGTTCATCCTAACCGGTTTTTCATCCTTATCCGTTAAATCTTTCTCTTTCTCTTCGTCGGAGTCGTCTTCAACACTTTCAACAACATCTCCGGCGGCGTTAACGGAGCTCAAACCGCCGTTAGATTCGGAGTGGAGCCACGAACGCCACGTCCCGCTTCTACCGACCCAAGCTCGACTCCTCCCACTGATTGAGCAGCGGCAAGAGGTTGAGAACCGTACCGAAGATACCACCGCTCTGTGGAAACGGTTTCTCTGCAGAATCCCGGAGAAAACGCCGCCGTTTGTGGAGATAGAACCCGTCGTCGTCGTCGTCGGCGGAAGTGGCATAGCTTTAGTAGAGAAGAGTTTGGAGGTTTTGAAGCCTAGGGAGAGAAGAGAAGGTATGGCGATGGGTTGTGTGGAGATTAAACCGGCGGCGACAGAGTTAACCGGAGGGGTAGAGCAAGTGGAGGTAGTCTTGCAAAGAATCTTCTGCATCGTTGCTTTTACCGGAGCATTTTCCCGGAGATGATAAAAGACGGCGAAGATGAGGAACTGAGAAACCCTAGTTTTCGAGAGAGAAGGGGGGTTTTTCGGACAACGAGAAGATAAGTACAGGGAAACAAAAGAAGAGGGCTTTTGTCTTTGTGGGTTTTGGTTTGGCGCAAAGACAGAGGAGAGACAGAAGACGAAGAGATTAAAAAAAAAACCGATTAGGGTTTAAGTTTTTGATTTTTTTTTTTAATTATGGATTTTCATTAATACCATTATGTGGTGTATGTCTCCAATTATTAATTTATTATCATGATTAGTGGGACTAGGTTATACGTTATGATGTGAAAATTTATGGGGAAAATACGTTTAAAACGCGGATGTGTGGGGATAACAGTAAAGACAGACGGTCCTTTTTGGCATCGTTCTGATTTGTGTTGCACACGTGACACATGCTAATAACAGACAAGTTAAATAAAATTTTCTTTCCCTAACCTTGTGTTATCCTTGTTTATATTGGACCGGAATTTCATTTGGGCCTAAATTTTGTTAATTATCTGTAGCTTAAAGTGTTGCGGATGTAGGCCCATGTCATTAAAGTGGACAAACTGCGACGTGAAGTATATTTTGGTTGCGACTGGTGTCAGACTTATTTTTTGGGGGGTTGTTGCAAAAGTAACTCACAACTCAAAGTCAAACACAAAACTAACCTCTCCTTCTTTGTTGGAAATGGTTAGCTATATTCAACCCTACTTGTTCACATTATTCACGAAAATGCCATTAATTTATGTTTTTTTTTTTTTTCGAAAATGGCTCTTTTACTCTCTCAACCTCATCACCTTCACAAATTTACTTGATTGCCATTGCCATCAATACACCAACCACAACAAACTACCAATTTGGAGCTCTTAATGCCCCCCTTAATGCACCTAGTACGATTTACACTCTCTCTTTCTCAATTGTTATGAACTAAAAACAACTTCTCTCTCACTTTGCCTCAATATTCATCCAAAAAACTCAAGCTTTTGATTCAAAACTTTTTATGGTTGATAGAGCTATTGAAGCATACTATTCAACGTGGGTTACTTTCGTTTGAGGTTCTGGGTGGTTGGAGAAGACTCTGTGTGCTAAGGAAGTCATCTCACTAGTTTAAGGTAAGAAATTGAATTTTTTTCCAGAACTGTTCGCGTAGAAGACTTACCCGTAAGTCTTCTGGTCCAACGGACGACTTAACTAAAGTCGTCCGGCTTTGTTCTTTAAAAAAAAATCGTGAGAATACCCTAGACGACTTACCAGTAAGTCGTCTAGAATAAACGGGTTAATTTTGCATTTGACCGAATTGTGTCAGATATTTGACTTTTTCTGGACGACTTAATGGTAAGTCGTCCCAAGGAAAACAAAAATTTCAAATTTTATTAAATCTAGACGACTTAACTGTACGTCGTCCTTGGTTACTTTTGCAATTGGAAAATAAAACTTAAATATTTAACTTATCTCAGACGACTTACCGGGAAGTCGTCCTGGAAGACGACTTAGTTGAAAGTCTTCCAAGATAAGCAAAGTCGTCCAGATTTACTGGTAAGTCGTCCCAAGTCATCTGGTCAAACCTTGGTTATCTTGGACGACTTTCTCCTAAGTCATCTGCCAGGACGACTTTCGTAAAGTCGTCTGGGTAAAGTTAAATAATTAAGTTTTGTTTTTCGAATTGCAAACTAACCGTAGAAGACCTACAATTAAGTCGTCTAGCTTCAATTAAATATGGTAATTTTTGTTTACCCAGAGACGACTTACCCGTAAGTCGTCCAGGAAAAGTCAAATATCTGACACAATTAGTTCAAATGCAAACCTAACCCGTTTATCCTAGACGACTTCCTTGGACGACTTACTGTTTAGACGACTTACGACGACTTAATGGTAAGTCGTCCTAATTAAAATTCAATTGCAAAAATGACCTGTTTGGACGACTTACTGTTTAGTTGTCTAGACAACTTACTGTTTAGTCGTCTAGACGACTTACTGTTAGTCGTCTAGAAGACTTACTTTTTAGTCGACTTTGTTTAGTCGTCTAGACGACTTACTGTTTAGTCGTCTGCCTTAATGTTTAGTCGTCTAGTCGTCACTTACTGTTTAGTCGTCTTCTATGTTTACTAATGTGTTTTATTTTGAATTTTTGCAGATGATGCGTCAGTTACATGTAGTGTATGGGGAATGGTTGTTAAAAGATTGCTGTTGGGATTTTGTGGTTGATAATGCAAAAGGAGCGAGAATGTTTTTTTTGAGTGAAGGTTCGACGCATGCGGAACTTCTTGCAATGGCTCTAGAAGATTTTAACCTGGACATGAGTACATAATCTGTGGAGATAACCTACTCATTACCAGCAGAAATGATGATGGCTCCAGACACCCTTCCTATTCATGTTACAAGTGATAGACAAGTTAGAAACTTGCTCGAGATAACCAAAACGCATAGTGTACGGCTTTGTGTATCAAGCCGTAGCAAGGTGCAAATGGTTTCAGATGATGAAGCTGATGAATGTTTTGAAGAGGATGATGATAATTTGGTTGAAGATGAAAATCATGATGGGGAGGAGGATGATGGGGAGGATGATGGGGAGGATGATGGGCAGGATGACGATGGGGAGGAGGATGATGGGGAGGAGGATGGTGATATCTCTATTAAAACTGAAGCGGACAAGAATGGTGAGGATTACAGTGTTTATGGAAAGGTTGAAGATGAGGATGAAGAAGATGATATATGTTTTGAAGAATTAAAACAGGAAGGTGGAAGATCGAATGGTAACAATATCTATGTCAACCAGAGTTTTGGTAGCAAGGATGCACTGCTTTCAGAACTGAGGTTGACAGCAGTGAGGCTTAAGTTCACCTTCAGAATATACAAGTCAACGAAAACTCTCCTTGTGACAACATGTCCGGTTAGTGGTTGTGAATGGAAGGTCAGAGCAAGTGTGAAACATGGGACAGAAACGTTTTGGGTAACAAAGTATGTGGAAAAACATACATGTTCAGTGGGAGATCGAATCGCTCAGCGGAGACACTGTACTCCTAAGTATGTTGGTAGGCTTTTCATTGATCGTGTTGGAATCATTGATGGGTTGAATCTGCAGCATATCACTATTGCAATGAAGAAGATGTTTAGCATGAATCTTGATTACACCACTTCATACAGAGCACTTTTATATGCACAAACATTGGTGAGAGGAACAGCAGAAGATGGGTATTCGCGTCTGCCATCATATCTCGAGCAAATCTCCTTAGCAAATCCCGATTCTATCACGGCTATAGAACTTGATTCTATGAATAGATTTAAGTATCTATTTCTCTCTTTTGGAGCTTCTATCAAAGGTTTTAGATATCAGAGAAGGGTCATTGTGGTGGATGGGACTCACCTAAGTGGGAAGTATGGAGGTGTTATGCTAGTTGCAACCGCACAAGATGGGAATTTTCAGATATTTCCATTGGCTTTTGGGATCGTAGATGCTGAAGATGCACCTTCTTGGGAATGGTTTTTCACAAAATTGGCTATTTGTGTATCTGATGACCAGCCTCTAGTGATAGTCTCCGACCGGCACTTGGCCATTAAAAATGCGTGTGACAAGGTGTTTCCTTGGGCAACCCGAGGAATATGTTATTATCACCTTCAAGAAAACATTGTCAAAAAATTTAAAGGGAAACATCTCTTGTACTTGGTGAAAGGTGCTGCTTATGCTCATACGGTTTCAGATTTTGACCGGTACATGGATGAGATACGGAGTGCAAATCCGGACCTTGCAACATATTTGGAGGATGCCGACGTCAGCCTATGGTCAAGGGTTCATTGCCAGGGGGACAGGTACAACATAAAAACAAGCAACATCGCTGAATCTATTAATTCCGCACTGAAGCGAGCTAGAGGATTTCCGATTCAGTTCCTGTTGGAGTTCATAAGGGAGAAGCTAGGAAAGTGGTTTTGGAAAAGGAGAGAAGATGCTTTGAGTCTCACTACTCAACATAGTCGGGGTGTTGAACACTTGCTTGCTGTTCGATCGGAGATAGCAGATACGATGACGGTACAACCAATTGGCGGATGGCAATTCTTTGTGAAAGGTGGCAGAATGGACTGTGTGGTTGATTTGGAACATGGGAAATGTGATTGTGGTGTCTATGCAGTGGAGAAAATACCTTGCTCTCATGCTATAGCTGCTGGAGAATCTGTCGGTTTGCATATCAACACACTTGTATCTCCAGTGTACTCAAAGGATTTTCTGTTTGCAGGATACTCAGAGAATATATATCCTTGTAATGGACAACAAGTTGAGGAACGCACATGCCTTCCTCCAGAAGTAAAGCGTGGTCGGGGAAGACAGAAGAAATCAAGATGGCAATCCTGGTTGGAGCTATCCAGGATGAGAGGACGTAAACCCAGGAAGCAACACAGAGCTTATAGATGCTCTGTGTGCAAGGAACCTGGCCATACGAAACCACAATGTAAGAATGACGAGGTTTAGTCTTCCAGACGACCTTCATTTAAGTCGTCCAGAAGGTCGTCCATTTAGTCGTCCAGAGTTTTTTATTCAAGAAGACCTTCAAGTTAGTCGTCCAGTGTTTAGTCTTCTAGACGACCTTCATTTAAGTCGTCCCGAAGGTCGTCCATTTAGTCGTCTAGAGTTGTTTTTATTCAAGAAGACCTTCAAGTTAGTCGTCCAGTGTTTAGTCTTCTAGACGACCTTCATTTAAGTCGTCCCGAAGGTCGTCCGTAAGGTCTTCATGGTCTTCATGTAATGAACTTATGTGTCAAAAAATCTATTATTAGTGTTTTATATTAGTTGAGTTGAGATGGTTGTAGATTAAACAGACGAGAGTATGAAACAAATGATAACAAAAGGGAACTGCACATAAGATTACAAAAAGTTTACAAATACAAAAGGTTACTGCACAAAATATCAAGTTTATATACAAAAGGTTACAAATACATTGGCTACAGCCTGATCTATCTGTCATCACCATATGCACCATAGTTTTCATCGCCATCCCTGTTTTCCCACTGATGCACGTCAGGCAACTCTTCAAATATATCCACCGCCATCTTATCCCTAATAGCCTTCCCCTTGTTCTTAGCAAACTCTTTTTTACTAAATGGCATCCCAAGAGCATGACATTCAATGTACTTTACAGCGTACACACCACAATCACCAGCTCTGGCCTGAGGTAAATCCTCTAGTCTCTCATAAGTGAATGGCGCCAGGCTGTATTCGGCACGTACCACGTCATTGGGAGCACACTCAACAAGCATATAAGGGATCATGTGGAGAAAAGGCTCCATCACCTCATCGAGTTTTTCTGGGGAGATACATGTACAGATGCTGTCAAAGACGACAATGTGCCTCTTAGGGATTTGGATCCACATAGCAATCCAATGACTGTCGTTGTGGTTCAGTGGCGCATAGACATCTGTGATATCAAGGCCCCAAATCCTGTTTGATCTGCAAAATGATGGTATAGTGCCATTATAATAATTCAACGCCCCACCAGGTAGTCTTCTTCCTAAACCATTTCTATCGGGCTCGGAATCCTTAAACTCCTTGTAGTTAAAACTCCAATGATGAGCAAAGAGATGATCAAGGAAGCATAACTTGTCGCTCCTGAAATGATGTGGGTTATCCGTGTACCTCTTCCTCAGCACATTCATCCAAGCATCAATATGCTGCATATAAGATATCAGACGACTTAGCTAGTAACTGTAAGTTAGTGATGAAAGTCATCTACGAATCAGACGACTTAAGGGTAAGTCGTCTGTACAGTCATCTACGAACAGACGACTTAAAGGTAAGTCGTCTGGACAGTCATCTACGAACAGACGACTTATCAGACGACTTATTGGTAAGTCATCTGGTAAGTTGTCTACGTAGACGACTGTCCAGACGACTTACAAGTAATTGAACTAAGTCATAGCAGAAGACTTACACAGTCCGTCAGCCATTCTAAGTCTCTCCGGAGGGTCTGATACCACCAAGTGCGACAATTCTGTGGTTTATTTTCGTATGGTGTTCTATATTGACTGCAAACACAAAATGTTTAAAAGCGATCAGTTTTTGTAGACTAAATCAAGCTATTATGGGAAAAGCAAACACTTACGGACACTCTTGCAACCAAGTAGCGAGCTCTTTCAATTTATCCTTGTTATTTGGTGCAAAAGGATGATAGCCTGGATACTGCTGAATGATGGCCCTGGCCGTCGTGTTGCCCGCATAAGGAGATTTCTGTGAAGCAGCAAGTTTCCTTCTTCGATCACTCTTTGCACGGCCAAGGATCATAGCAGCGTCCCTCTTTTCTTCAGGTCTAGCTTTCTCCTTCTGCAAGGAACTACCATCTGTATGCACATCAGTCCCTTTCTCCTCCGGCAAGGAACTACCATCTGTAGGCACACCAGTCCCTTTCTCCACGGGCAAGGAACTAGCAACTGTAGGCACAGCAGGCCCTTTCTCCTCCGGCAAGGTACTAGCAACTGCAGGCACAGCAGGCCCTTTCTCCTCCGGCAAGGTACGAGCATCTGTAGGCACATCAGTCCCTTTCTCCTTCTGCAAGGAACTACCATCTGTATGCACACCAGTCCCTTTCTCCTCCGGCAAGGAACTACCATCTGGAAGACTTTCACTCTGCAATGTACAAAATTATAAGTGTTCTACTACTTAATTATAAGTCGTCTAGAAAGTAATCCAGCTGGACGACTTAATAGACGACTTATAAGTAAGTCGTTTGGAAAACTTTCCAGACGACTTATTTATAAGTCGTCTATTAAGTCGTCCAGCTGGATTACTTTCTAGACGACTTAAATATAAGGTGATCAACTTTGTTTACTAACCCCGGGTGCCTTTGTCCCTCTCCCTGTTGGTGCCTCTTTCCGTTTCCGTTTTGTGGTGAGACCAACCTTCTTCTCCAATGCTTCCACCCTTTTCGAGAGATCCTTGATCTCTCGAATGCACGTCCCAAACCCTTCCCTCATGGAATCAAGGATGACCTTGAACATGGCTTCAATTTCCTCTCTGGTCAACCCATCAACAGTCGTAGTCACTTTTGAACGAGCCTCTGCAGGTTCCTCTTCACTCGCCTCTGCAGGTTCCTCATCACTCGCCTCTGCAGGTTCCTCTTCACTCGCCTGTTTAGGTGCCTCTTCAATAGCCTCTATTCTAGCTTTCTTCAGAGGTCTTGGTCTCTCATCCTTCACGGTATCTTTCTTCCTCGCTGGCTGTCTCTTGACTTGAGTACCAGTGACTTGCCAGCAATTCTTGGTCCACTTCCACGTTTTCTTCACAAACATGACTTTAATAATGTTGTCCGCGGCGACATCCTCAACATCCGACTCCCATTTTGGAATCATTTCTTTAACGGTGGCCTTCTGAACAAAGTTGATCACCCTAGTCTGCAGTAAATAGAAGATAAGATGTAAAAAAAATAAGTCGTCTGGAACGTTATAAGTCGTCTATTAAGTCGTCCAGCTGGATTACTTTCTAGACGACTTATAATTAAGTCGTCTGGAACGTTATAAGTCGTCTATTAAGTCGTCCAGCTGGATTACGTCTGGTTTGAAGTAGATACCTGTCTGAGGATAGCCTCTTTAAAGGCTCTGCGTCCCTTGCCACCCTTGAAAGCCAGTATCGGTGGAGACGGATTGTTTGGGAGAGGGTGACCATAAGTAGCACCCAATTCCGGCAGAGCTGTGTACACCCAGACCTGGAGAGCTGCCGCAAACCCATTAATTGTGTAACAACCTGAAATATCTCTGCCCTTCACAGAGTCCATCAACAGCTTAAACGCGACTCTCCCCCATGGATAATTCTCGAACCGTTCTAGGTCCATCACTAGCCTTGCCAGACTAACCCGTGTAGGGGTTGAAAACTTTCTCCCTTCAATGTATCCAGTGAAGATGGCAAGGTACGCGAGCCGCTTGCGATCATCCGGAGACCACCCTGCGCATCTCTGAAGTGTTTCTATTATCTCCTGAGTAGTTGGCCCTGCTTCGACATGAACTCCCAACAACCCCCAGAAAGAAGTCATCTCATTAGTAACAACACATTGAGGTCTCTCAAGGTCGTCAATGTACTCGCAGTTTAGCCTAGTGAGGTTTTCAAACTCTAACAGTGAAAATCTCACAGGTTCTGCACCAACGAGACACCAAAGCTCATACTTCTTCTTTATGTCCAGCTGGAAACCGAGCATGAAGTGAACCAGCCTTGAAGCCCATTCAAATTGCAGCTCTCCAAACTTGATGAAAACTCCCAACTTCGACTCCTTCAGCTCTTCGTATTCGTCATCATGAAGAGCCTTACGTAGAGCAGAATGCAACTTCGAGGTTGGATGAATCGAAATGCTATTTTTTGGTTCGGGCTCTTCACCTAGTGTATGTATCCTACGCGGCAAATCCATTTTTTTCTGCAAAACAATCAAAGACAACCAATGTCAAACAGACAAACAGACGTCCGTAAACTTCGACTCAAACAGACAATCTGGCAGATCTGAAATAATAAGTCGTCCGTAAAGTCGTCCAGATGGATTACTTTCCAGACGACTTAATTAGAAGTCGTCCCAGACCCTAAATTATAAGTCGTCCCAGACCCTAAATTATAAGTCGTCCCAGACCATTTTATAGCAGACCTGAATGAAACAGTAAGAGATATAACTTAACGGCGGCGGAGTTCAACGAGACGGCTGAGAATGCGCGGCTAGGGTTTCCTCTCAGAACTTAAAAAAAAGGAAGCGGTGTTGAGAACGACGGTGATAACGTCGGATTAGAGAGAATCGACGGTGAGAACGATGGATTGGAGAGACTCGACGGAAATCGCCTTCGAACTCGCCTTTGAGAGAAACGACGGTTGGTTTTTTTCTGAATTCCGCCAAAAACTGAGTAAAAAAAAAAATATACATTATATATAACCGGTAAATAATCCGGTTAGGTTAAAAGGACATTGTAAATTTCGAGGTTCGGTACGGTTTGGACGACTTAAATGTAAGTCGTCTACATTAAAAACTAGACACTTTAAAAAACATAACCCCTAAACATAACCCCTAAACTTAATTAACTAACTAGACACTTTAAAAAATCAAATTAAACTTAAAAAGTGTTAACTATACACAGAAATAAAGACATATAAGTAAAAAAAAAAAAAAAATTTAAAAAATCCAAGCTTTCCAAAATCTAACCCTAAGAATACATACAATACTACAACATATGTTTTCAAACCCTCAAAACCAAAGAATATCATGATTAACTACTTTCACTCATCTATGTTGAAAACTATTCATTTTTATTATATGTTAATTTACATCATTTAAAACTATTAATAATTACATGATTTTTATTTTTCACTTGTCCAAACATTTTTTTTTTAATTTATAAATTATTTTTAAGCTGCACAGAACCAGACGACTTATTTTTAAGTCGTCCAGAAGTCCAGACGACCTTTTGTTAAGTCGTCCAGAAGTCCAAACGACCTTCTGTTAAGTCTTCAAGTTACATGATTTTTATTTTATTTTTCACTTGTCCAAACATTTTTTTTTTTAATTTATAAATTATTTTTAAGCTGCACAGAAACAGACGACTTAGTATAAAGTCGTCTCTCCAGACGACCTTCTGTTAAGTCGTCCAGAAGTCCAGACGACCTTCTGTTAAATCGTCCAGAACTCCATTCAGACCTTCTGTTAAGTCTTCAAGTTAGTAGTTAGACATAGGAATAACATTATTAAAATTATTTCCTTAAAACCAGAAATTCATTGTTCAAATTTTAAAAAAAAAATTACAAATAACATAATTAAAATTATATTTTATTTGGAGAAGGCCGCTCAAGGCTGAGACCAAAACCAGCCCTCGCCAAGCTTCTCCCAATCAACGAAAGGGACCTTGATAGCCTTCACATCCTCTTTCGCACGTCTGAGTTCGGCTTTGAGTCTGGTTTTCTCCGCCCGGATGTCAAACTGGTCCCCCATGTGGAGCATCTCCTCGAGCAAAGCGATCTGATCGGAGAGAGAGTTGCGTTCGACTTCGGCAGAGTTCTTTTTGGCCGTCGCGGTTTGCTCATCCCTAACCAAGCGAAGGATCGCCCGGTACCGTTCCGTTGCAGCAGCCTCTCCTTGAGCGTAACCCTCTTCCGGGGTTTTGCCGTAGTCTTCCTCCATCGGACGCTTCCTCTTGAGGTCGATCGATCCAGACATTTTAAACCTAGCAGCATAAATCACATCAGAACAAGTATGGCGTAATGATGATAACTAAAGTCGTATAATAGGTCGAGATTTCTTACTTTCGGAGTTTGAGAGGAATTTCTTCTTCTTCTTCTTCAGCCTTTAGTCTTCCTTACTGTATTGAGGCGAGGGTTGATGGTTATTTATAGATAGTATCGCAACCGTCCCAAGAAGTTGTCAGAGAATGATTGCGACCTTACGCGTGAGATCAGTTTCCAACGAAGGCAACTCTTCGCGTGTGTGGTGCAATTAAATGTGATTGGTTAAGAAAGAGGTGCTAACATTGGTAACTGTTTTAAGTCGTCCACTGTTTAGACTTCCAGACGACCTTCATTTAAGTCGTCCCGAAGGTCGTCCATTTAGTCGTCCAGAGTTTTTTCTTTAAGAAGACTCAAAACTATAAGTCGTCCAGAAGTCCAGACGACCTTCAAGTTAAGTCGTCCAGAAGTCCAGACGACCTTCTGTTAAGTCGTCCAGAAGTCCAGATAGTATGGTATGAAAAGGACAAGCATGAAAAAGGCAAGTTACGTTTCCTTATACAAAAGCATAATTGTTTGGTAGGAGGATAGGTTACAAAAAATACTACCTCCTATCCTGACCCTGTTACGTTTCCTTATACAAAAGCATAATTGTTTGGATAGTTGACAAAATACTACATTCTATCCTGAGTCAAGTACATCATCATCAAAGGTGGAAAATGTCTTCGTTCTCTGTAGAATGGAAATTAGGAAGCTCCTTAGATATCTCCACCGCCATCTTCTCCCTGATCGCCTTTGAGTTCTTATGACACAACAAATCTGGACGAAATTGAAACCCAAGAGCATGACATTCAATGTACTTGAGAGTGAACAAACCACAATCACCACCTCGGCACTGAGGTACTCCAACGGTTGGACTCTCATATGTGTATGGCTCCAGAGACAACTTGAAACGTTCTTCATCCGAGGCAGCGTACTTAACAAGCAGGTAAGGGATCATGTTGACAAAAGGCTCCACTAACACTTCGAGTTCTCGATCTCTGATATGTCCGACAATGCTGTCCCACACGACTATGTGCCTCTTTGGGATCGATATCCACATAGCAACCCAATGGTTGTTTTTGTAGTTGAGTGGCGCATAAATATCATCCACATCAGTCCCCCAAACCTTCCCAGATTTGCACCATGATGGTAAGTTGCCTCCATAATAATCCAACGCCCCACCAGGAAGCTTTCTTCCTAAACCATTGACATTGGGCTTGCCTGCCTTAAATTCCGGGTACTTGTACGTCCAATGCTGAGCAAAAGTATGGTCAAGAAAGCACATTCTGTCGCTCCTGAAATGCGATGGATTTTTTTGGTACCGTTGCCTCAGTAAATAAATAAAAGCATCCATATGCTGCATATAAAACAAGACAAGTCAGTGATAGAAGACATTACGGACGAGTTAAAGATAAGTCGTCTGTTAGGTAGATGACCTATAGGACGACTTATCATTAAGTCGTCTGTTAGGTCATCTAAACAGATGACTTATAGGACGACTTATAATTAAGTCGTCTGTTAGGTCATCTAAACAGATGACTTAAAGACGACTAAAACATAAGTCGTCTGTTAGGTCGTCTGTATAGATGACCTAACAGACGACTTATAATTAAGTCGTCTGTTAAGTTGTCCATTAGCTCTCTAAAGTAAATAGCAGAAAACTTACTCTGTCGTCCAGCCATGCTAAGGAGGTTCGGAGTGTGGAATAGAACCGACTTGGACATAGACGTGGTTTCTTATCCAAACGTGTTTTGAAATAACTGCACACACATAATGTAGATAAGCGCAATCATTTTATAGCACAAAGCAAGCTATTATGGGACATTTTCTCACTTACGGATCAAGTTTCAACCAGGCTGTGAGCACCTCCGACATCTTCTTGTTAGCGAAGGCAAAAGGATCATATGCTTGTCCAACCTTTTTGTTTCGAATGATATGTTTGACAGTGCTGTTTCCCTTAAAAGGAGTTTGCTGTGAAGGAGCAAGTTTCCTCTCTCGGTCAATCTTTTCATGGACCTGTGCAATCATTTTATCCTTCTTTGTCTGCCTTCTGAGATTCTGCCTTATGTCTGAAGCAGTGGGTACTCGTTTGTCCAATACAAGAACGCTAAGTTCACTCGTTGCTGGAGAATCATGCAGCTGTGGAATCGCATACTTCTGTGGAGCTTTCGCCTTTGGAGCCTCAAGACGGGTTGACTCGTTCGCTCCATTCACACTTTCACTCTGAAATTTGGATGTACAAGACGGGTTTAAAAATCATTGACCAAATCCATACATACAAATCAAACAAATCAAACAAATCAAACAAAATCCATACATACATAAAAAAAGAAACAAATCAACAAAGGTTCAACCAAGCACACACAACAAACAAAGCACATCAGTTCTTATTCATATCACTTTGCCTAGTGACTCTCTGCTCTGTGATTTTGGAAGAGGTTATGGTACTAACCCCTTGTTCGTGCAAAGGTGGTTTCGGCGAGCCAGAAGTTCGGTTTTTGGTGATTCCAACCATCTTCTCTACAGCTTCCAACCTATCACTCAGCAACTTAATCTCCTTAAGGCACATCCCAGAACAGCTTTTTTCAGTCTCATCTTTAGGTGCCTCTACAGGAGCCTCCTTGCAAGCCTCCTTGAGACCCCCTTTACAAGCTTTTTTCCGAGGCCTTCCACTATCTTCCTTCAAACCACTCAAAGTCTCCGCTGCAATCACTTCATTCATCTGATTGACTTCCCAGCAATCCATGGTCCACTTCCATTTAAGATTCGAATTAAACATAACTTTGATTATGTTATCCGCGGCCGAGTCCTCTGCATCAAACTCCCAACGTGGAAACATTTCACCAAAGTCCTTCTCAATAAAGTTGATCACCTTAGTCTGCAAAAATGCATAAACTTCAGTCCCTACTACTTCACAGACGACTTTAATTTAAGTCGGCTGGAAAGTCGTCCAGAAAATGCTTCACAGACGACTTAAATTTAAGTCGTCCAGAAAAGTCGTCTAGAAAAGACTTCACAGACGACTTTTCTGGACGACTTAAATTTTAGTTGTCTGTGATTTTCTGGACGACTTTCCAGCCGACTTAAATTAAAGTCGTCTGTGAAGCATTTTCTGGATAACCGACTTAAATTAAAGTAAGCATTTTCTGGACGACTTTCCAGCCGACTTAAATTTAAGTCGTCTGCGAAGTTTTAGGGACTGAAGTTTATATACCTGCCTCAAGATGGCCTCTTTAAAACATCGGCGTCCTTTGCCACCCTTGTAAGCCAGCAACGGTGGAGTCGGCCTGTTTGGTTGGGGATTCCCAAAATTTGCACCTAAATCTGGCAGGAAGTTGTACACCCACACCTGAAGAACTTGAATAAAGCCATCAACAGTGTATGAATTTGCTTCCAAATTTGCTGCCTTCACAGAAGCTATCAGCACCTTGAACGCCACTCTCCCCCAAGGATAATTCTCAAATTTTTCTAAATCCATCACTAGCTTTGCAAGACTAGCACGTATAGGGGTTGAGAACTTTCTCCCTTCAATGAATCCGGCTAAGATAGCAAGGTATCCGAGCCGTATGCGATCTTCCCGCGACCACTCTTGGCATCTCTTAAATGCTCCTATTATCTGATCAACATTTGGCCCAGCCTCGATATCAACACCCATCTTGTCCCAGAAAGCAGCCATCTCCTTCGTAACCTCACACCTTGGATTTTCGAGGTCCTTCATGTCCGCGCAGTTCAGACCAGTGAGGTGTTCAAACTCTATCAGTGAAAACCTCATCGGTTCTAGACCAACGAGAGACCAGAGCTCATATTTCTTCTTGATCTTAAGCTGGAAACCGAGTATATAATGCACCAGCCTTGAAGCCCAATTAAAATTCAGCTCCTTGAACTTGATGAACACTCCCAACTTCGACTCCTTCAGCTCCTCGTATTCGTCAGCTCTTAGACCTTCACTTAGAGCAGCAAACAACTTCGAGTTATCAGTATGATACGAAATGCTCTTCATTGCAGTGGGTTCTTTCCCAAACGTATATATCCTCCGCGGGAGTTCTGGTAAATCCATTTTTCCTTGCAAAACAATCAAATACAATCAAATACAAGCATCAGAACAAGCAAACTATTCTAAATACAAATACTGCATGTAAAATATAGTGAGAAGACTGCTCAGACGACTTCCAAGACGACTTCCAAGAAGTCTTAAGTCGTCACGACTTCCAGTAAGTCTTCTAAGGACTCTTATTACAAGATGGATGGATGAATGACTTACGGTAGGAGAAGATAACGACACCAGCGGTTACAGATCTGCAAATATCGACGAGAAAAGAAGAAGGAAAGAATCAGAGAAGATGGATTTCGCCTTCGTTGTCGCCTAAGGAGAGAAACGGCGCTAGGGTTTCCAAAATTTGTGAAAAAGGGAAAAAAAATGTATTTATATGTCCGGTAAATTATTCGGTTAGGCTTAAATTACTTTGTTAAATTATAGGTTCGGTACGGTTTGGACGACTTAAATGTAAGTCGTCTACATTAATTATTCAACAGACGACTTATAATTAAGTCGTCTGTTCCCTAAACATAACCCCTAAACTTAATTAACTAACTAGACACTTTAAAAAATCAAATTAAACTTAAAAAGTGTTAACTATACACAGAAATAAAGACATATAAGTAAAAAATATATATTTTAGAAAAAATCCAAGCTTTCCAAAATCTAACCCTAAGAATACATACAATACTACAACATATGTTTTCAAACCCTCAAAACCAAAGAATATCATGATTAACTACTTTCACTCATCTATGTTGAAAACTATTCATTTTTATTATATGTTAATTTACATCATTTAAAACTGTTAATAATTACATGATTTTTATTTTTCACTTGTCCAAACATTTTTTTTTTTAATTTATAAATTATTTTTAAGCTCAACAGAGCCAGACGACTTAGTTTTAAGTCGTCTGGACGACTTAGTTTAAAGTCGTCTGTACAGACGACTTACGTGGGGTAGAAGCGTAACAAATATTCGGTTTTTTTGTTTGTTCACAAGGGGTTAGTTGTAATTTCAATACCCTTTTAGGTTACTTTTGCTATTGATTCAAGTTTAGGTTTACTATTGTATTTGAAATCATGTTTTGAGTCACAATTGGCAATTTTCTCTTTTTTGGGTATGAATGTTAAGGTTAATACCATTTTCTGAGTTTCCATTGTTGTACATATTTAATGGTGGAAGAAATTCAAAAACACTACTCAAAAGCACTATGTTGATGTCAATTATTTTAAAAATCACTATATATTTGTCGCAACACCATCTATAAAGAGAGACTAGATTTTGACTCGCGCTTTTAAAAAGCGCATGATTTTCTATTTTTAAATATTGAATTTTATAACATAAAAAATTATTTAAAGTTTATATAATGTCTTTTGTAATATTATTTAATAGTTAGTTTCAAAAAAATATTTAATAGTTGTTTTCTATGTTTTCAGTGATCAGTATAAAAAATGTTAATTTTGTGAAAATAATAATCATTTTTTTGTCAAAATTTAAGTCGAACTCAAAGCCACATACTTAAACGTTTAATATGAAAAATAAAATTCATTATATTGGACTCAAATCGTATCCAAATTATGAGAGATTGATTGAACCTAAAATATAGATTTTGTTTATTTTTAAATATTTTCAAATCTATTTTTTGAAATTAAAAAATCTTTTAACCATAATTCAAAAATTCATACGAAATATATTTATGTACACAATCAGTTACATTAGAATATTATTTAATAGTTAGTTGCAAAAAACAACATTATTTAATAGTTATTTATATGTTTTCAGTGATCAATACAAAAAATGTTAATTTTGTGGAAATAATAATCATTTTTTCCAAATTTAGGTCGAACTCAAAGCCATATACTAAAAATTTTAATATGAAAAATAGAATTCATTATATTGGCTCAAATCGTATCCAAGTTATGATTTATTTATTGAACCTAAAATATGGATTTTATTTCTTTTTAAATATTTTCAAATCTATTTTTTGAAACGTAAAAAAATATTTTAACCATAATTCAAAAATTCCTATGAAATATATTTATGTACACAATCAGTTACATTAGAATATTATTTAATAATTAGTTGCAAAAAACGACATTATTTAATAGTTGTTTTATATGTTTTCAGTGATCAGTTCAAAAATGTTAATTTTGTGAAAATAATAATCAATTTTTTTTTTTCAAAATTTAAGTCGAACTCAAAGCCATATACTAAAACTTTTAATATAAAAAAGAATTTATTCTATTGGACTCAAATCGTATCCAAATCATGATATATTTATTGAACCTAAAATATGGATTTTATTTCTTTTTAAATATTTTCAAATTTATTTTTTTGGAACATAAAAAAAATTACTACTTTATATTTGTCGCAACACCATCTATAAAGAGAGATGTCCGAAGAGATGTCCGAAGAGATGTCCGAAGAAGCAGCTAACGTAGACGTCAAGGCATCAAAGACGAAGAACATACGAAACTATCTCTGCCAGTATTACGGAATCAGCATATCGAAAACGTATCTCATCCACACATCGACTCTCATCATAAGGATTGGTTCTATCTCTCTGAGTCCTTTAAGTTCGATGACGACGACCTAACGGTGATCGTGTATAAAGCTACCTGTTGACTGAATCGTTTATTTATGTGTGTCATTGTAGATGGAAGTTGAAGAGGAAAGAGACGACGAAGTTTGTGAGTTTGAAGAAGAGGCTTCAGGTAAACAACATACTTGCCATGAGTGTGGTGCTGAGTTCAAGAAACCTGCTCAGCTGAAGCAGGCATATGCAGAGCCACTCGCTCGAGGTAGATTTATATGCATCCTCTTCAATTCCTGGTCGAATGGTTCGGATTCTGCTACTTGTGGAGATAGAGACGTTCTTGGGGTTTGCTCAGCACTGAGTGTTGTTCTTATACTACATGTTATAAACTATTTCCAAAAGGTGAGGAGGCTACATGTTATAGACTAGTATCAGATTGGGAGACCTCTGGAGAAGCCTCCACACTACTGGGATGATGCAATAAGAGCTGCACCAGCGGCACCTCCGACAGCAGCGCCGACAGCTCCAATAGCAGCTAATTCCACTCCGACAGCAGCTCCGACCAGAGTAGTAATGGGTGTCAATATGAAGCCTCCACTTCCGCGGGAGATTCCCCATGAGATCAGTCTGCAGTACTTGTCAGCTTCTTTGTAAAGAGAACAATTGGTTCCTCCTTCAGCGATGGCTTTTTTGTTCTGAGAACATAACATTGGCAGGTGAGGTCAGAGATGGACAATACAATTTAGTGGAGGGTCAAATTTAGTTATAGCTTACAACAAGTGCAAAGAGATGCATAACCTTACGCCTGAATATCTCCATAGTTTGATTGACAGTGAGAGTATCAGTTGGTGATGTTGATAGCCTGAGGAAAACCCTCCTTTGGCCTATAAGCTTAAGAAGAGCAGCACTAGATTCTATATTCTCCCTATAGAGAACGTCCCAGTGCGCAAAGCAGTCAACGCTTTCAAGTACACACCAGATAGCGATTGATGTGGCTTACTCGGCTAAAACAGGATCTCCTGTAACAATACCTTTTCTAGCTGATCTCAAGGTAAAACTGAACATCTGTTTCACCGCGTTACTTCCTGCCATATCTTGTGAAAGAGCCACGTCCTTCAACAAAGGATATATTGCCTCAACCCTCTCTGTAGACTGTACAAGTGCTTGTGATCAGAATCAACAAACTCACTCATGGTTTAGTTTTATAAATACTACTACTTACCTTTACTCTTGCGCATGGAGCAGGGAATGTGAGACGCACCAAGATCTCAAATGAAGGAAGTGGAATCAGCGGCTCTCCCTCCATGACAGTTCCATCTACAAGTATGGTCCGAGCCTTTGGACGCGACAGAAGCCTATTTAAGACAAAAGTGCATAAAATAAAACGATCAGATGATTGTTACAAAAGTTCTAAATATACACAAGAAAACTATGCGACTCACTCCTCAACGAATTGCAGGATGAGATCCATAGACTGAGGGATACTGTTGGGTTCCTTCTAGATAGAGGAAACCCCATTGGGTTTGGTTGGTGATAACCAAACTTGGAGTTGGACCATTGGTATTAGTCCATGAGATTAGTATTGGGCCTTGAAGATTCTTGGGGGTTAGTGAGATAATATATAAAGTCTCTTAACCTAATTTGTGTGGAAAAATAGAAGCAGAAGACATAACACAAGAAAATAAAGAAGAGTACTCAAGAAGATTCTTAAGACAAAAGAGAGAAAAGGTGAGAAGAAGGCAGATTCGTCTGGGTTTGTCAAGGCAGAGTTTGGAGAGTCAAACGGATCCTGATCGGGCTGATATTTTGTGGAAAGATTCTTCAGTCAGTGGGTTAAAGGTTCACCAAAGGGATTTGGATTCTAACGGTTGGATCTTCTGTTGTCTGGGTTTTGGTGAAGCTGGTCGTCACAGTTCTTCAGCAGTGCTGTCTTGAGTGTTTGGTAAATCCGATGGTGAGATCTTCTCTGATTGAGCTGAAATTTCGCAGAGGTGTTGTTGACTTGTTCATCTTGGATTTGTACGGTGGGATTAGTCTCTGGTTTCCGGAATCCTTTTGAGCTGAGGTCGTTTGGTTGCTGCCGGTTTTTTGAAGCTTTGTGTTGCTCTCTTGTTGTTGTTGTTCTTGTGTTGGAGATAGCTCTTTGTAGCTAGAGTCTCTGTTCTATTCAGGTTCTGTACAGGTTGTTGAACAGGGAGGAAGTGGTTGTACTCACATACATTTATATAGTGGATTGATGAGTGGACTACGGTCCCGTGGTTTTTCCTTCTCACATTGAGGAGGTTTTCCACGTAAAAAGTGCTTGTCTCATTTAGTTATTGCTTATACTATATCCTGCTATCGTCGAAGTATTTTCCTCACAGGTTCACACAAGATCAGGAGAAACACGACCGTTAAGTTCCGCTGCGCCGTGTGCCTTATTCCCCAATAGAGTGGTTTCAGAGCTAGCGTGATTTGCTTATCTGATCCCAATAGATACAGCAGCGCTTCTTATTACTGGCTGTGACTAGTGGTAGCAATTTATGTGCCCATGAATACAAGCCAAGACAGAGATCACCTTTGGCGGCCTGTTACAAACAATCCTACAGTTCAAAAGCTTATCACAAAGACACAAAGAATTGGACACTCTTGGTCCTAGTCCACGTACCTGAGCCATCATCCAAACAGTAAGGGGAAGCTTGTCCTGTCCCTGATACTTAGGATCCTCTCTCAGAGTCGGCAAGACACTAGTCAAAGTCTCAGGTTTACAACGCAAAACGATGGCTAATGCAACAAACATTCCCACCTACATAAGAAGATGATGAAGGAGTTAAAGGTAAAAAGAATTAATCAATGAAACACACATCAACACATGAATTGATAGATCACCTGAGATTTGGAGTCGTCACCACCTCCTTGTTCCGCTTCCAAATCAAGGAGGATCTGATCAAAGGCACGCAGTATAAACGCCGAGAAATCCTCAACTTCAACTGGAGGCAGGTCGATCCAATTGCGTGTTGTTCCGTAGATAGATCCAGGAACATGAGGTAAGGGAAACTGCAAGAGATGAGATAATCAGCTTCAAGAATCAAAGACTGAGATTATTTCTTATTCGAAACTCAACGTGGTGCTCACATCGATGAGCGTTTACTGAGGAGAGTCCTTGAACATCTTCACCCATGGGAACGATACTCTGGAAAGTGCCTCTGCAAAGTAATCAGTATACCTCGATAACAGCTCCTTCGGACGCCAACACTCTCTCTATTGACAAACGACGACAATGAAACTTGAATCTTTGATTTGTAAGGGTTTAATCGATTAAAGATGGCATTGCACTTCACTTGCCACTGCTTTGACGAGGTGATCCATAAGATGGCGAGGATCGATCTTCGCTGCAGCTTCGGCCAAAGAGACTATCCTCGGTTCATCTCCCCCCCCCCCCCCCCCCCCCCCCCCCCCCCCCCCCACACCAGGTGATTTCATCAGATCCAACGCCATAGAACACCTTCAACTGAACTTTGAATAGCAAAAGAGGGAAATAGAAATTCTAGAAAACCTCTTTACTGATCGATTAGCTTACATCTTATCCCTATATATAGCAAAAAAATTATCAAAATAAATGGAAAATTTTGTATTTGAATTTTACAATACATATGTGGGCCTCAACATAATAGGCCCTGATAACCTTGGAAATGAACTTGTTGGCCATTACGTTAATCTTCCTTTTCGCCAAAATAACTTGGTATATAAATTGATCTGTAATGTAAAACTACATTTTGACCCGCATTTCGAAAACGCAGATTTGTTTTCGAAACTAATTATATATTTTAAATATAAGATAGTATATATGTTTATGTATATTTATCCGAAACTGCGAACCGAACCCAACCAAACTGAAAAAAGACATGAAACCAAAATTAAATTGAATTCATATATATTTAATTTCGAAACAACTCAAAGTACTCGATATTGAAATTAAAAATCCCAAATTATCCAAACAAAATTTTATTTACAAATCTGTAATTACCCGAAAAACCAAAATGTAACCAAAATTGAATTAGACCCTTATTTTTTCATATTATAGGGTACATATGTGGTTTGTAAACAAATTAAGATATAAACCATGTTTTCATATCCGATCCATATCCGCGGTCAGTCCAATCGGTGCACCCAATGGCTGTATATAAATCAAACTGAATTATATTTTCATGTAACATTCTGTCAGATATCTACCAACTCATAGGTTTCCAAAAAAAGTCAGATTTAGTGAAAACCTATTAACTAAAAATCCAACAAAGCCCAAAAATCTTCCGCTAGCCCGTGAACAGATAAAATAAACTCTTAAAATACGTTTTGGAGGTCGGAACAATATATAGCCAGCTTCCAATATTTTTTTAAAAAATACACATCTATCAAAAATACTTTTAATAGTTTATAAAATATTAATTTGTGAATTATGCATGTATTAAATACGTTTTCATACCATTATAAGTGTAAAAAGTCCATTTGTTGAAGTAATATTTTTATTTATTACGTTTGATATAAAGGTTGTTATATGACTTTATATAAGTTACATAAGGTAAGGTTGTTTCCTTTTTGAAGATTCTCCAGATTGCGTTGATATAAAAACATTAAGCAATAACATTTGGTTGTATATAGTAGTTTTAAGTTAGAAATGAATAGGTGCAACAACCTTATATAAATAGACTTTTTTAGAATGTTTCTTTTTTAATAGTATAGATTTATATTCTAAAAATACTGATTTAATTATTTCTTTTTTTTTTGTGGATGGAAATTTTGATTTGTTATAATTGAAACTTAAGGTTTACTTAATTATTTTACTTTAAAAAAAAATTGTATTCCCTCCGTTTCACACATATTAAGAAAATGATTAGAATAAATAATTTCATTAGTTACATCTATTTAACTAATAGTATTTAAAATAAATAATTTTATTTATAAAATCAATGTATTTTGTAATTAATATTAAATTAAAAATAAATTTAAATTGCATTGCAATTCTAAAACGATAATTTTTATCTAACAAAAAAAAAGGGTTAAATTGACACTTTTTTGCCTTGTGTGGGTGTATGTGTGGTTTCTTTGGTTTTTCTATCATTTTCATGACTCAGGTGGAGAGGATGAGTCAAGATATTCAAGCGATGTTTTGTAAATTATTTTTATTCACTGTTTACATATTCTCGTAGCGTAGAGTGTACAATGCGCTTAGAGTGTGTGTTTATGCCAAGTGGAACTTTCTGCTTCTCTCCCCACACAAGGGGCTTGGACCTTAAATTCTAATACAAGCTTGCTCAGAGTCATTTCTGCTTCATGAGAGGTTACCCTCTTTCAGAAAAGAACAAGCTTTGAATATATAGAAAGAGTAGCCAGTGACTGAACTAAACAGCTCAACGCCAAACCTTTTCGAAGATATAAAAGAGAGACTGTTATGAAACAATAACTGGTGAAAAACAAATCAGTTGTGTTTCCTTCGAGAAAATGAAGTGTATGAGGACAGCATATTTAGACACAAATTTTGATACGTGTTTCAATATATTTTGGAGTTTAATTAATATTGGTTTATCTACAACTTAAATTCAAACAAAATGAAGTTTCATATACGAAAACTCAAGAACCATTGAAAAAGACAAAGTCTTATGATTCAGTCTAATTTAATACTTTTATACTATTTGTTTGGAATAACATACTACTAGTTTATATATAAGAAATAAAAGGACACAGTCTCTAATGTCGATTAGGTGGACCAACTTTGTGATCAAGCTACTGGGATAAGATGATACAACAAGTGCAGTAGCAGCAGCTCCGGCGGCAGCTCCTGCAGCAAATAGAACCATAGCAGGAATGCGTGTCAATCTGAAGCCTCTATTCTCACGGGAGAGTGTCCCCGAGATCAGTTTGCAGTACTTGTCAGCTTCTTTGTAAAGAGAACAATTGGCTCCTCCTTCAGCGATGACTCTTTTGTTCTAACAACATAACATGGGCAGGTGAGGTCAGAGATGGAAAATACAGCTTAGGGGTAGGTCAATTTCCTTAGTTAAAGTTTACAACAAGTGTAAAGAGAGATGCATTACCTTACGCCTGAAGCTCTCCATAGTTTGATTGACAGTGCAAGTGAGAGTATCACTTGGTGATGTTGATAGCCTGTGGAAATGACTGTTCCATTCGTCTACAAGCTTCTTAAGAAGCGCAACACAAGCTTCTGGATTATGCATATAAATTTTGTCCCAGTGCTCAAAGCAGTAAACGTTTTCGGTAAGAGACCTGATAGCTATTGATGTAGCTTCCTTGGTTAAAACAAGGGGATTCCCTGTAGCAAACGGTAACACGTTACAGATCAATTCGGAGAAAAGAGAGGGCAAGGATTCAAGACTTCTGTTACTAAATTACCTTTTTCTCCAGTTATGGTCAACGCAAACGTGAATAAACGTTTCATGGCATATCTTCCTCCTCCTGCCCTCTCTGGTGAAAGAACCACTTCCTTCAACAAGGGATAAATCGCCTCAAACCTCTTTGTAGTCTGTGCACAGATACAGAGACCATGCTTAAGATCAGAGTCCACAAACTCATCAAGGTTTGGAACCTTTTTTTTATCTATAAACTCCCACAAACTAATACTAACCTCAACTCTTGCAGATGGAGCAGGGAATGTGAGGCGCAGCAAGATGCCAAGTGAAGGAACGATACTTGGGCAAATGCTTTCTCAAAGTAAAAGTAAAATCTCAATACATCCATGTCCGGCACACTCGGAACGTAGAGGTAATCCTCAAGATTTGAAGGATCCATCTTTGCTGCAACTTCGGCCAATGAGACTCTCGTCTTCTCAGTTTCCACCGCCTTCAGTTTCTTATTCTTCCCCGCACCCTCGCGATCCATTAGGTTTTCTACCGTTCCTCGCTTTTTAGTTTTCTTCTTCGGATTCTTATCCTTCGCCGCTCCGTCGCGGTGATCCGTTAGGTTTTCTTCTCCTTTATATACTACTTCACGATGATATGTTACACCCTTGCTAAGCAAGGATCAAATTTTTTTGTATTTAAATTTGGTCTCTTTTTACAATTAAATAAAGCAATTTATGTAAAATGTTAACTTTCTATAACATCCATTCTTTGTAACGTGAATATACTTTATCTTCCTTAATTTATATTATTAATTGCAATAATTTCTATGGTTTTTCTTGATCAAAACAATAATTTCTATGGTAAAAATCAGATATTTTTACTTTAATGTTTACAAATACTCTGTATTTTGATCTTACTTAATTGGAAATATAATAAGTTAACATTTATATCATCAATATTAATTTAGAATCAATCTTATCTTTTACCCTTACAACTACATGGTACAGTAGAAACTCTATAAATTAATACTCGATAAACTAATAATCTCTATAAATTAATAAATTTACTCGGTCCCGAGTTGGGCCGGTTCAAAATATGACACAAATCGATAAAATAATAAGATAATAATTTTTTAGAAAGTCCTATATAAATATATGGTGCCAATAAAATCATAAATTAATAATATATCTACATATACATTTCATATAAGTACAAACTAAATATTATATTGTTGATTTTATATTCACAATGAAAATTCCTCTATTTTTTTCATCGAAAAATCACATATAAGTTATATGAAACATAAAAATATAAACCAAGTAATATAATAAAAAATACGAAAGTAAAATTTCTAAAATTTTATTAATGTATAAAATCGAATATATGTTATATTTTATATAAAAAATATTCAAAAATAGAAAAAACTAAAAATGGAATTTTTTTGTAAATTAATATCTCTATAAATTAATAAAATTTCATAATCCCAACATTATTAATTTATATAGGTTCTACTGTATATTATTTTTTCTGCCACTAAACCTACTGTTAATAATCTTATATATTAAAACAGAAGTCATGACTTATTTCATGTGTGATATTTCATTTTGGACAATCTCTTAGAAAATCATCACATTTAATTATCATATCATTTAGCTTTATAATAAATATAATCACAAATATATCTTATTAATATCTTAATAAAATCTTATATCTTATATATTAAAACAGAAGTCATGACTTATTTCATGTGTGATATTTCATTTTAGACAATCTCTTAGAAAATCATCACATTTAATTATCATATCATTTAGCTTTATAATAAATATAATCACAAATATATCTTATTAATATCTTAATAAAATCTTATATATTAAAACAGAAGTCATGACTTCTTTCTTGTGTGATATTTCATTTTGGACAATCTCTTAGAACATCATCACATTTAATTATCATATCATTTAGCTTTATAATAAATATAATCACAAATATATGTTATTAATATCTTAATAAAATCAACAATATACTATTTTTAAGGAAAATCTCAAAATTTGTTTACTATTAATATATGATAAATTCAAAATTATGTATTCAAGACCAATAAATTAAATATAAATAAATATACCAACTGATTTATAAATTTTTTTAACCTTTTAATATAATAATTATTAACAACATATATAATTATTTTGTAGGCCATTAACTATTTTGTAAGTCACGTCATTAACAAAAAAATTCATATGTTATGTAATCATAATATACGATTATATATACATATGATCGTGTATATTATTTTAAGTATTATGTTATGCAACCATAACATATGATTATTATTTTATTATTATTTTGATGATGTCAAAAAGTATCACAATGTCTGATTGTTTCTTTAATATTATTAATAATTTTTATCAATTTAATACCATTTTAAAACATATAATGTCTTATGTATTAAAACATAAGTCATGACTTTTTCCATGTGTGATATTTCATTTTGGACCATCTCTTAGAAAATTATCACATTTAATTATCATATTCTAAAACATATAATATCTTATCTTTGTATGATATGATTTTCTTTGATGTACTAAAACACAGAGGACATTTGGAGAAGATGAAGCTGGTGTATTCAAATTTATTAAATATCAAATAAGGGTATTTTCCTTAATCAATCAACAATATTATTCAAAAGTTAAAAATCATAATTGTATAAAAATCCTATAATTTCATGATTGTAACAGTTTCTAGAAAACAATCATGATAATATCAAGGAAAATCAATTCCAGTATTAAGCAATACCAGTCAAAATGGGAATATTATGTTTACCGCATTTAAAATCATAAATAGATAGACCCTTTTATTTTATTATTATTTTGAAAAAAAACTTTTACTTTTAGCACCATTGTATTTATTTACAATATGTTTTAAACATTGCCTAATAATATTGTATCTTTTATGGTTTCTGATTTTTAATTAATCAAATATTACAAGTGTTATAACTAAACATGATATAAAATAAATTTCGATCTATGTAAATAAATAACATATCAAAACCCAAATTTTGAAAAAAAATATTTCATTAGCATATATGTATTAATATACATTTAGCCAGAAAATATGTATTAATTTACAGAAATTGTCTAAATTGTATATTTTATAAAAAAAATACTTGAAAATTGTAAGTTTTATAAAATAAATACCAAATAACAAATGACTTATTTAGCATATCATTTAGTTATTTACCATCAAAATACATTTGATCAACGAATATAATTTATAAACAATTAAAATATATGAATACACATAGTTGTGAAACATAAAAAAAAAATAATAATAACAGTTGCGCGGTTGCGCGGATCGCGATCTAGTTAATTATTAATATAAATATTTTGTAATCTCTCATTTAATTTTCAAAATTCTCGGGACCACTTCTTTCACGTAATAGTTATCTCTTTTGCAGCAATTCAAGGGACGTGAGGAATAGTTTCAAATATCATGATATAGCTATTTTGTAAGTCTCAGTATCCTCTGTTTTTATTTGTAAAAATCTGTGTTCGAAACCCAACGAGTTAAACGTCCGCAAAAATTTGGTGGTGGGAGGTTCACCCTGGCGAATAGATCGTTATCAGTGGGCAGTATCCTCTGTTTTTATTTGTAAAAATCTGTGTTCGAAACCCAACGAGTTAAACGTCCGGAAATTTGGTGGTGGGAGTTTCACCCTGGCGAATAGATCGTTATCAGTGGGATTACGTGGGGGACCAATTTCGGTCCGTGTTGATAGCAAAGTTGAAAAACTCGGCGAGTAAAACTGAAAATCGAGGATGCTCAATCTGATTATTTTTAAAGTTTGTGTTTAATTATTTTGACTCAACATAGCACTTATGCTTTAAACTTAGATTTATAAAGATTTTATATACACAGAACACGAAAAATGATAGAAAAAGATGACTGTGTGATTAGAAAAATGGAGGCGACATTTTAAGGTCAAACTGCAAGAAGGAAGAAGATGATTATTAAATTACAACCATTCATTTATTAATTTGTTTGATATGGATAATTCATAAGCACTAACACAACAACGATAAAAGACAAGAGACACCACACCATGAGATGAAAGAAGGAGAATTGCAACAAGGACCCTGATGACAACACAAATTAAACTTTGAAAATATTACAAAAAAAAAAATAATAATATATTTGGATCATCAGTTCTTGCGAAGAACAATGAGGTACTGCATTCCTGGTTTGGCATTTTGGATGCGAGAAAACTCTTTACGTGCTTTGACCTCGACGAGTTCAAAGACTTTCCTCATTGTGTCCACTCCAAAATGGGCCGTTAGGAGAGCTCCACAGCAAGCTTTAAAGGAGATGGCCAAGATCTTGGGGTCTAACGGGAACTCCCCGTTTGGGTGAATGATATCCTCAAAAGCCTCAATTGTGAACTTCCCGTTCTCCTTTATGATTTTCCTCAACTCGCCTTCTTCTGCAAAGTAGACTGGTGTGCTAAAAGCGTCAACCTTGTCCTGGTCGATGACACCCTATTTTTAATCATAAAAGTGGTAAAGATAATGGTAGTTAATTGTTGTGTAATTGTAGTCTTGGAGATAATTAATAAGTTTTAAGATGAAACTATACATATATATATATATATATATGTACCTGTTGAGCAAGATCGTTAAGAGAAGCTCCCATGAAATCCATTACCATTCCTTTAACGGTCTCCGACATCTTAACACCGTCTCTTAGACACGATCCGAAAAGTAACATTAATCCCCCGGGGACGAGCTCCTCAGCTCTAGCGTCTAATAGATTCTTGGTGTCGGCTGAGTACTGATCCAGATATGCTTTTTTGACTGCTTTGTTAAAGCCAGTGCAATGCATGTCTCTGTTCCACAGAGGAGAGTCTCGGTCGGTGATCCCTTTGGGGTTTTTCGAGGTGAAATGGAAAGCATAATTGATGACTCCTATGTGGAAGCTATGCTTAGGGAGAACACGACCGAAGAAGGAGCCCGGAACACCAGCAGTATAGTACCTTCTCCCTGCAGGAAGTTCCTGGAAGAGAGTGTTGAAATCGTTGGTGGCAGAATCATTGAAGAGGACTTGGAACTCGATGTTCTCTGCCGGGTTTTTTCCGGTCTCCTTGCGGTACTTGTCTTCTACGGTATCTATTATGTTTTGGACTGCCAAAAAAGTGTTAGGTCCGCTGGCACAACCGAAATCCGCGACACTGAAGCGATCAGAAATCAAGTCGAGGCTGAGTTTGGCTGAGATAGCCTCGTTCATCTTTTCTTTTGCGGCTTCCAACAAAGCTCCCTGTGAAATCATATTAACGAAGAGATTGTTAATGCATACAACATATCTGACTTCCTAATTTTTTGAAAATCATATATACCTGATGCGAGGAATGTTGGTGGTAACTCTCAGGACCATCTCCTCCAATCATGATCCATTTTGGAGTAGTTGCCATGGCCGATATCTCTTTTCCTCTCGCTTTTCTTACTAGTTTGATACTTGTTATTTGATGAGAACTGTGATGAACTATGGGCGTCTGCATGCATATTTATACTATATTCTTTGTGCGTTTTCTCCTTGCTGTTTTTTTTTTTAACTTTTATTTTATTTTGCCTAAACTTAAAGAGTATAGTGAGATTTAGTTTAATACAATAATATATATTAATTTTAATTTTAAAAAATTATAATAAAAGATGTGAAAGATATATTTTAATGATTTTATCAAATTAAATTGTAAAAAAAATTTAGTTTTTATCAGTTCAAGTATATTATATAATTCTAAAAATTTTAAATTAAAATATTTATTACTTTTTGATATGGTATATGGTTTATTTTAAACGATATTAAAATACATATATATCTTTAATATGAATATCTACTAAATGAGAACTCGTATTCATATAGTTTTCTGATCATTGTATTTTGTTATAACAAATAATTAAGCCATTAATCATAAAAATTGACATATATATTAATCATATTAGGTAATTTTGTATTTTTATTTAAAATATGATGTTTTTGTAGAATACTAATTAAATTTTTGGTTAGTTTAATGAAAATTATAATATACATTTAGATGAATTAACTTATTTGTGTAGAATGATTGTATTGATAAGTACATGGCACTAGTCACATGTTATAATATTTTCAGTTAATGTATAAGAAATATAAGGGATAGGTTCTCTTCATTAACAAATAGCCTTAACGTCCAGCTCTACACGTTTTATATCTGGGTTGTTTCTCTTTTGGCACTATTGATACAAAAACAATAGAAAACAAAATGAAAAGACCCTACATTGCTCTAGCTACTAGCTAGTGTTACTCCTTATATATTATTATGTTTAAAAATCAATTTTTTTCCTAATTTTGTATTAAGTCCTTGTTTTCGAGGTTTTTTTTTAAAAAAATTTTAGAGACCTATGGAAAGTTATGACCTATGGAAAAAGCTATAGTGTGTTTTTAATTAATGTATTAGGTGGATATCCGCGATTTCACGGATTTTAATATTTTGTATTACTCCCTCTGTTTCTAAAAGATTTATGTTTTAAATTTTTCACACTTATTAAGAAAAAACATAAAATTTTATTTACCAATGCATTGCTTTTCTTAATTAACAATTCCCCATAACTTTGAACCAATAAGATTTTAGTAAATACAATTATATTTTTGGAAATGTACAATTTTTCATTAATTAATGTATTGAAAATGTAAAAAATGTATCTTTTTGAAACAATTTTTTTTTTCTAAAATATGGATCTTTTAGAAACAGAGGAAGTAATATTTTTTTTTATAATTTATCAAATTAAATATATTTATCATTAAAAATTGAATGGAAAAACTTCACTTTTACACTTTTTTTAGTACCACTATTCATATACACACTTAGAAGGAGAATATTTTCAGAAATACCTAAATCATTAATAGGCAAAAGACAAAAATAATCCTTTTACAAATCTAACATAATTTCCTCTCTTTCTCTCTCTAGAGAAAGCTTCGACAGAGCGACGGCAACAACGAGATCGAACAACGACGGCAACGCGACGAAGGCGACGAGATAATCCAGATCTGTTTCCACTTTGATTTCACCGACGCGAGCAAGAACAACGCGAGAGAGAATGAGATCAAGAGACAGACGCTGCTGGCACTGGTGGATTTCATACAGTCTGGATCTAGTAAGATCATCTCCGAGTCATGTCAGGAGGAGATGATCAAGACGGTTTCTCTCAATCTCTTACAGTGTCTCCCTCCTGCATCACACGAGAACACGGGTCAAGAGCCTGCGGATCCCGAGGAGGAGGAGCCTTATTTGGAACCCTCTTGGCCTCATATACAGTTCTTCTACGAGCTGCTGCTGAGATACGTTGTTTCCACTGATACTGACACGAAACTGGCCAAACGGTATATCGACCATTCTTTCGTGTTGAAGCTGCTTGAGTTGTTTGATGCCGAGGATCCTAGAGAGAGGGAGTACTTGAAAACGATTCTTCATAGAATCTACGGGAAGTTTATGGTCCACAGGCCCTTTATTAGGAAAGCAATCAACAACATTTTCTATAGGTTTGTCTATGAGACAGAGGGACACAGTGGGATCGGGGAGCCCTTGGAGATTCTAGGCAGTATCATAAACGGGTTTGTGTTGCCTATGAAGGAGGAGCACAAGCTGTTTCTCATCAGAGTGTTGATACCATTGCATAAGCCCAAACCTATAGAGATATATCATCAGCAGTTATCTTATTGCATCGTTCAATTTGTGGAAAAGGATTATAAGCTAGCGGATACGGTCATCAGGGGGTTGTTGAAGTATTGGCCTGTGACGAACTGCACCAAGGAGAATCTCTTCCTTGGAGAACTTGAAGAAGTTGTTGAGGCTACGCAGCCTGTTGAGTTCCCGCGTTGTATGGTTCCGTTGTTCCAACAGATTGCTCGCTGCCTCAATAGCTCTCACTTTCAGGTTAGTAATCGTGTTATGCATATCACCTCAAAGCTGGATATTTTGTTTCTTTTTCTAGTTATGTTTTGGAATAGATTTAGCATATCGAGGCAATGAATTTGAGATATTGTTTGCTAATATCCTCTATGCCTATTGTGTTAAATAACTCAGTTTCTGCTGCTCTTCTTGCATTTTTGTTTCATATGTCAGTTATTTCCTATGATTTGATGTCTCACATCAACTATTTACGAGTGCAAGGTGTTGTTAGAGTGTCGACGGTAAGCCATGAATTTGTTGCGTACCTTATGCACTTCATGAGAAAATCCCATGGTAGCGAAGGTAAGTTTGGCATTAGACTTACCTTTTTACTTATATGTTTTGAGAAATGTTGTTTCTAATGCCAAGAGTCAACATGTCTGCATTTCTTTCTCTAGTTATCACTTTTTAAACTCCCTAGAATAATCTAGTCTTTCGACATTGAAAGGCAGAGCATAGTTTTTCTCCTAGAATTGAGTTTTTTTAAGAACAGCAAGTGAGTTATAAGTTTGTTGCTTCTGCAGGTGCCTGTACGTGACATCTGGGTCTTTGAGAAGTATCTATTCCACACAGGAGCTTGCTGGCGTCTCCCCTCTGATTTTTTTTTTTTGCTGAGTCAGTATCTATACACAATTTGCATTCTTCTAGTCTCTATTGCAACTAAAGGGTGAATGTTGTCTGATTAGGTTCTAGATAATTTTATAAACAATTTATAAAGACTTATAAAAGAATTTGTAAAGTCCATAAACAATTTATAAATGTTTATGAAAACGTTAAAGTTAATAAACAGTTTATAAGGTTTATATAGGTTTACAAATCAATTAGAAAATCCCTAAATCATTCATAAGAATCTATAACCATTTAGAAAGGCTTATAAAACAATTTAAAAGAGTTTGTAAAATAACTTATAAGGGTTTACAAGAATATGTAAATAATCAATAAGAGTTAATAAGAGTTAATAAATCTTTTGTAAAGTTTATAAAAAACAGTTTATAAAGTTTGTAAATCATATATAAAGTTTCTAAATCATCTATAAATGTTTATAAACTATTTGTAAGAGTTTATAAATTATTTGTAAGAGTATATAAAACATTTATAAAGGCTTATAAAGAAGTTTATAAAGTCTATAAACCGTTTATAAATGTTTATAAAAGAAATTAGTTAGAAGATCTTTAAATCATTTATAAGAGTTTATAACCAATTAGAAAGGCTTATAAGACAATTTATAAGGTTTTTAAAATAATTTATAAAGTTTATAAAAGTATGTAAATAATTTATAAGGCTTTATAAAACATTTAAAAGTTCATAAAAGTTTTTAGAAAGTTTAGAAACATTTATAACGGCTTATTAATCATTTATAAAGAGTCTATTAACCTTTTTATAAAGGGTATGTAAACAATTTGTTTCTCACGCCTCTATAAAGTCCATAAATCATTCATAAAAAATACATCATTTGATATAATCTGTCTTTCAATCTATTTATGTATTCTTCGATGGATTAATTGTGTTTGCTAGAAGGAAGTATCGGTAATGATTAATAAACTTATTTATGTGTGTTTATAAAGACTTATAAAACCAATCATATGAATATACAAAAACAGTTTAGTTTATAAAAAAAATTATGAACCATTATTTATAAATTTTTATAAAGTTACCTATAAAGTTTATAAAACACTTCAAAATATTTATAAAACTATTTATAAGGGTTTATAAAATAATTTATAAGAGTTTATAAATCTATTTATAAGGTTTATAAAAAAATTATAAGAATTTAATAATCTCCATGACACAATTTATAAGAGTTAATAAATCATTTAGAAAAATTTACAAATCTTTACAAAAAATTATAAGTAAATATTTATAAAGATATTTACAAGTGTTTATAATTTCTTAGATATCTTTGTAAATAATTTACAATTATTTATGAATCATTTCTAAGAAATAATTTTTTTTTATTTATAATGGTTTATAAAACCATTTACAAGTGATTATGTATCATTAATAGGTAGTAATAATTGTTTTATGAGGGTTTATAAAATAATTAATAAGATTTTATAAAATCAGTTGTAAGAGTTTATAAATCTATTTATAAGGGTTTATAAATAAATGTATAAGGGTTTATAAATATATCTATAAGAGTTTAGAAATCCTAATAAAATCACTTATAAGAGTATATAAAATCATTAATAAATAGTTTTATAAGAGGTTAAAAAAGATATATAAGGATTTATAAAATCACTTAAAGAGATTTACAAAATCATTTTATAACCAAAAGCATCATGGTTATGTATGAGACAAAAAGAAATTGATAAGATGGCGACTGGCGATAGACAAAACCCTAGAAACGAAGACGGCCTCTCGATGTCACGACCATCGTCACCGGTGGATCCGTCATCTGATGGGGTAAAGGATATCTCTGATGGTGGTATCATGAGCGTAGAGGAAACAATTGGAGGCGACGGAGTTTGAAAGAATCGATGGTTTTGGTGGTTTCGGAAGGAGGAAAACAAATCATAGAGGGTGGCGAGCTCCCTGGCTCGCAAGAGTCTGGTGAGAAGAAGACTGTAGAGGCGGGTGGTGGTGTGAAGCGGACTGTGGAGACAGGTGGGGGTAAGGTTTCGTATGCGGGAGTTGTTGATGGATCTTGCGATTCGTCTAGTAGCCAGCCGGTATTTGAGGTGAAATTTGGAGTTGCAGAGATCGAAATTCCGGAGGAGTTTTTTGGGGATGTGGAACCTCTCTGGAAGTGTTTCATGGTGGGCTACTTTAGGAGTTTTTTGAGGATGTCGTCCTCTTTTCACTGTCTCCCCCCTCCCCCCTTCTCTTTTTATCCTCTGCCTTTACTCTGCAACCAAAACTTTAATAAGAATAGACCCACAAGAGAGAAAGAACATTGAATTCAAGATGCCTTAATTTCTTGCTTCTTCATTCCGAAGCTTAGCGTCTAGTTCCTTGCTTGGGGGATATCTAGGTAAGCTTGATGGATTAGCAGGGAGTGGCTCCGTGGTGAAGAACTGAATAGACGAAAATTTCCAACTGATATCATGACAATGCATCTAATAACTTGTGAAAGAACGTGGATTTAGGGTTTAGTATCAATATATTACTTCGCTCCTCAATGCAAATAATTTATAAGGGTTTATAAAACATTTATAAAATTCATAAAATTTCCTACAAAGTTTAGAAACCATTTATAACGGCTTAGTAATCATTTATAAAGAGTCTATAAACCTTTTATAAAGTGTATGTAAATAATTTGTTTCTTCGTTCCTCAAGAATATTACTACTTTCAGGAATAGGCAAATCTTGTGTATAATAATTACTATACAATAATTTTTTAAGTCCTTATGAAAATGTAAAAAAAAAAACAGAATGTAAAAGGAGTTCTAAATATCTTAAGGGCATTACTATAGACAATCTTGTTTCGCACAATCAAAGAGAGTGTGTACATATATTTTTGCAATATAAAAATACGAAACTAGTGACTCTGTCAAAGTAAATAACAAAGCCTTATAAATAAAACATGACAAAGAGTTAACCTCAGAAATTGTTACACAAAAATGAAGAAGTCCTCCACTTTCTTTATGTTTGCTCATAAAGGAGGTCATTGGAGATCATTCCTAATAAAAACTGGAAGAACCTCTTTTTTAAACTCTTATAAATCAGTTCACATTTATTTATAAACATCGATAAATCAACTTATAAATATTTATAAATAAATTTATAAGCTCTTATAAATAAGTTTATACCTCTTATAATTAATTTATAAACTCTTATAAATCAGTTTACATTTTTATAATTAGTTTACCATTCAAGAATATCCCATGTTATAAATCGTCACAATATATCAGCTTGGGTCTGAACCACTATGTGATTGACTGATGGAAGGAATGTTTAGTGTCTTGCTTTCGCTTATATCTATGGAGACAATATGATATCACTTTAGCTTATGTGTTGTGTTTCTGTGTTGGCTATTCTTTCTAATTATAATATTAGTCTTGAGACTTGCTTGCTTAATCTTGTTAATGAAATTAGTCTTTGAGATTATGGAAATCAATGGTTATTAGCAGCAGAGACAGTGGAAGGTATGATTTGTCTAAAAAATCATTGACATGATTGAAAAAAGAAAATCATTCAAACCTCTCAAGAAGAGTATATTTTTATTAGAAGTTGAATAATGCTTTACCCATTAACACATAAAAGATGCACAACATACACGGTTTAACAAGTCACACCAGAATTTGAAAATTACAAATTCAGACATAACCAACAAACACAATACACCACAGGTCATTCTGATTCAGGTTCTCAGAGCAGATGATGTGAAGAAGATGAAGGCAAAGCTCAGTGGTGAGACTTCACGACGGTGACAGGCCATGCAACGTTGTTGACAACATGGTTGCTAACACTTCCCATTATCATCCTGTTGCAGGAAAAAGAAACAAGACTTGTCACAATATGTGTAAACCAATGGAGGAATTGGAGGAATCTCTTTTTTTCTATTTACCTCTGAAGGCCACCAAGGCTTGAGAGAGGGATATGATCAACAGCTTCACATATCTTCTCACGAGGATCTCCCCAATATATCTTCATCACTACTGTAATCTGCTCATGTTTCAAAACAATAGTTAGATCCTTCTTCATTTAACAGAAACTCCAAACACTCGTTGTAAAAGAAAAATTTCATTCACATAGATTGATCATAGTTTATGGACTATCCAGACGACAAGGTTTTTTATAGACTACTCGTGCAACTACTATACTAGTGTGATGAGAGAGATCCATCCTTAAAGAGGGAAAACAAGAAGCTTTACCTATTTTTTCCTAGCGGCGGTGTTGGCAATGTCAAGGGTTTCAGCATCTGGCTTCACACCATACTTCTTCATCACCGAAGCTTCAGAGAACTCACTCAGAGGAATCAACGCTGAAAACGTTACAACGCAAAAATAAAGTCAAACAAAAAGAAGATCATTGTAAAGAAACACTTTAAGTTCATGCCAGAACTCTGAAAAACAACCAATATGACGAGGAGCAAAATTGGTTATCATCATGTGTCAGAGACGATGATCAACTACTTAGTGAAAACAAAATCTTCCGAATTATTTAAACAAGCAAATAGGTAGACAAGAACCAAGTCAAACTATCTTTTTGAGAAACTTCCCAGAAACTTCATGAGAAACTTCCCAGAAACTTCATAGATAAATATTTATAAGGTTTTATAAGGTTTTCTTTCCCAGAAACTGATTTGTGAGAAGTCACGCTAAAATTAAACAACGAGATGACGACCGTCATCTATTTTCCGGTCACCTTTGTTAGCTTCGTCACAGAGATCGTCAACTTCATCAGATCTGGCCGGAGAATTCGTCAATGTTGTCGGATCTGGTCGGAAAACTCGTTAGCATCGTCGGATCTGGCCAGAAAACTCGTCAGTGTCGTCGAATCTGGCTGGAGAACTCGTTACTGCCGGACACTCTTCAGCACCGGATTTGATGACACTAAACTTGAATCTGAGAAATCGTGGAGAAGAAGGAGAGTAATTTTAGGTTTAATTAGTTAGGGTATAGTGGTATTTTACCTATTAAAATTTTAATGGTAAAGTTGGTTTAATGTAAAAATGAGTTTAGTTTAGTTTCCCCCTCTTGACTGAAAATAAGAAAACGAGTTCGCCCTAACTCTCTCCCAATCAAGACCCTGCCGCACACCATCCTCCTCGGCGCCGGAGAGGCCTTTGGCCGCCGGCGTCGGGCCATTGGTACCGCCGCTCGCTCTGCAATGTCCTCTGCTTCTTTTTTCGTCATCCTCAGTTTCGATCTCATGGTTCTCGTCGTCTCTAACATCTCCATTTCACCGGGCTTCTCCGTCATCAACCACCCTGTCTTCAGCTCCACCTACCTCTGTGTTCCTCCCCCGCCTCCGCTTCCAACATCGAAGAAAAGTCCCCACCCTTCCACCTTCCCTGTCATGTCCCCGATCCTGAGTAGGATCGTCTGGTTGGACCATTGTGCATGGAGACGCACCAGACAGGTCATATGACCTAAAGACAAGTGTGTCATGATCCAAGAACGTGGTTAAGGGAATCAGACAGCTGAGACTTAACCAAAATAGGATGGAGACAAGCTGAAAGGAGTTGGTCGAGTGTTTCTATAGCTGGACGAGGTCTGGGTGAAACTCGATCAACTAGGTGAAGCTGTGATGTGGTGCATGATCAGAATGGATCATGGGAGAACTAAGTCTAGGTCTGGAAATAGACCAAGGGACTTAGAAGGATTGAATAAGATAAAGATATCAAGCTGTACAAAGTGATTCACAGCTGGGGGATGCGAGCAAGAAGCTCGACCAGCTGGACGGAGCTCACTTGGAGCTCAAGTAGAGTGTGTCAGCTCCCTGAGCTGGATGGACTAGCTCACTCAGCTGGGTCAGCTGGGGATCAGCTCAACTCAGCTTGACTGAGTGTTCGGGTCTCGGACAGTTGGGCCGGGTCCGGACAGTGGCCGGGCCATGCGGGCAACCCATATGTGGCGATGGGCCGGTGGGCTCTCGGGGTTGGGCCAGTGGCTTGGCATTCGGTTTGGGCTTGTATTGGACATGTCCAGGAGTGGTTGTACAAGCCCAGGACGTCCAGATAACTGCCATAGGCGAATGGGTGTGATCTGGACCATTGATGAAATCAATGGCCAGAAATGAAACCGAAGGGATGCAATGGTTAGAAGTAACCATTCCTTCTTCTATAAAAAGGGGGCAGGTCCGTGCCTTTGCAGGCACGCCAGGCATTCATTTTCCACCCTGAAACACCAAGAAAACCAGAGAAAAACATGGAGATGGTCGGATTCAACAATCCAAGACAGAGATGCAATCAAAGGCAGCAAAGAGGCAGTTTTGGTGGGCAATCATGGGGAGGGTTATGAACGATCCTCTGGTGAGTTTTGATTGTTGTTTGCCACGCCATGGGCTTCCTCTATATCCATAGAAGACACGCAAATAGCCTGGAGAGAAGATAGGAGGCCGGATCTAACTTCTAAGGGCTGAGACAGCCTTGAAGGCAGATGTGTGTAGAAAGGCAGTTTCTTGGACACTGAAGGGGAAAGTGATGCACGACCTTTGGGTGGTGTTTGATCATGGATGAACACATCTAAGGCTTCCTCTGTGTCCTGGGAGCACACGCAAATGGTCAGAGGAGAAGGGAGAAGGCCAGACTCCACTCCCAAAGGCCAACACAGCCTCAAAGGTGGATGCAGTGCAGAAACTGGTTCCATGGGAGTTCCATGGAATGGAAGAGAGGCACGACCATTGAATGGATCTTATCATTACTGTAAGTATATGATAAGGGCTTGATGGAGGCATGCTCTGGAGGAGCATGGCCGAACCTAATAACAGGAGGCACATGATCTAATAAGATCAAGTATAAGGTAACAAATTTGATACTTACTTTCCTGTTTATGTTTATGTCTCTTGTGGTGCTGTTAAGCCAAGGTAAGGCACGCCCCTTGAAGACCATATATTGTGATGTAAACTAAGGATCCAGGACCCTAAGAGGAGGGGCGGATCATTGTTGATCTACTTCATCCATGTGGGATGATAGTTAGATGATGTTCATTGGAAAGTGATCCATGATGGATCATAGTTTGATGTTGAGTTTGATCATGGTATGAACCATGGATCCGACCCATTGGTGAGACACATGGGGGTCCTAGTACCAGAGGAACCATGTGGAGTGCAAGGTCCAATTCGTTTGGATCCAACAGCAAGCAAAGGAGAGGAGTAAGGCTAGTACTTGTTGGTGTGGACAACAAGTATTGTGCTGGTGTGTTTATACAAGGAAGGCCGTGTGTGATCTGATCATGGGCAAGGATGGACGACCTGATCCCTGGATGGTGGATCAAGGTGTCTTATCTGATTGATCAAAGGATGCACCGGTGGTAAGAGCAACACTAATCAGGTTCAGTGGGACATGGTTCCATGGCCGGTTAGGAAGTGTGAGGACTCATCAGTTCTGAGTCATGTGGGGTGGTTGGTTGATTGACTTAGGATCTGATGGGGCTTGTTAGTCCATGAAAGGACTCGGTTACAGGGGAGCACACGCCTGAGACATGGTGGTACTAAACCAGGCCTTGGCCGGTTCAGTGGAGCTCTCCATGGCCTTGGTTGGGCAGCTAAGTCCGGATCTCATAGTTCTGGATGGAATTTATGGGATCCGACCATGGATTCCTCTTAGTGAGGATTTATCATGATTTATCATGTGATTTGATTGGATTTATCAGGCCGGTTTGATGGTGGTCAGTTATGGCCGGTTTAGTCGGATTTGGCCAAATTCTATGTGAATTAGGCCGGTTCTGATCAATCTGATTGTGGATTCCTCTTAGTGGGGAATTATAAGTATTTTTCATGAATTTTAATTAATTTTTGGAGCATGTTTGCTTGAGGTCGTTTTTGCAGCTGAAGACTTCCCGAAGGTACTTAGTCTGTGGGGATGGTTGGCTGAATGACTAAGTACCAAAGGGAAGAGTTTATGCAGGTATATGGAGAGTTGGACGAGTGGACGGAGAGCTAGGCAAAGCTACCTCGCAGCTTTATCAGCTAGAGGAGAGTAGATGGAACCTCAAGTGAAATGGTTCAGCTCAGCTAGCTGGATGAACTAGCTAAACAGCTAAGTCAGCTGGGACAATGAGCTAACAAGCTCCGTGGATGTGGCAAAGGTATGATCTATCAATGTTGCATAGATCTAGATAGAATGGTTAGGTGAATAGAACCTCGGATTTTGTATGACTTGGTTTGGATTCAGCATCGACCTTGGAGCTAGCTGGTAGTTGAGTATACTGACCATTAGCTGAGGTGATGTGACCAGACAAGTGTTAGATTGGTTTTAGACCAATGGTTATGTAGATATTATTCCGCTGTGCATAAGTTGAAATGATCTAAGCTAGGAAATGACTAAGGTAGTCTTGAGCTAAGATCTGAGTTAGCCCTCGCCTATGGGCAATGTTTTAAATAAAGGGAAAAATTTTTAGAGGTTCGGTCAGAGTATGGACCGAGCGACGTGAGGCATCGACCGCGGCCTGAGAGGCCGGGTCGGGGTCTTACAAGTTGGTATCAGAGCATGCTTGATCCTGTTAAGGACAGTGCTCAAAGATGTTGAGTTCCAAACCGAAATTATTTCTGGAAACTGAGATGACTTGGAACCTTAGCTGTGGTGAGCCAAGTGGGAGTTGAGGTTAGGTTGGGTTTCATGCTTGTGAACGGGGAAGTTCCAAGATGAGCTGGTTTAGCCAAGATGCACTCTCCAAGGGCAAGACCCTGGAAACAGAAAGGTTAGTTATCTAGTTATTTGGAAGTAATAGACGGATTAGATGATGGACGCAATGCAAGATCTTTGTATGGACGACCTGGACCAGGGAAGTAACATGGACCAGAGAGTGGCTTAGGTTGAAAGAAACGTGCAGCACTCTTGTAGGGGTTAGTGATATTCCTTGGTGGCCGTTCAAAACAAGTGAGCATATGCAGTGTTCATGTTGGTCTAAGGGTTGTTCCAGATGGGAACGGTGGGTTGTCCTTGCATAGTGAACGCGGCCGGTGGGCAGAGAATGAGTTCACTAGGTTTGGTGAAGGATATCCCTGTATTGATCACAATCAGGGTAATGCCTGCGGATCTGAGTATTGATCACAGTCAGGGTAATGCTTGCGGATCTGAGTATTGATCACAGTCAGGGTAATGCCTGCGGATCTGAGTATTGATCCTGGACAGGGTAATGCCTGTGGATCTGGTTGTTGTCCGCCTAAAGAATCACGAGGTGATATTAGGTATGGACTGGCTTGGAAAGTATCGGGCCACTCTGGACTGTCACCGGGAGCGCGTGCAGTTCGAGAGTTGGTGTGAATTCCCGATCAGGTTCCAAGGTATATGTCCGATCTCTGGATGCTTGGTGGTGTCAGCAATCCATGTGGAATGGATGCTGAGGAAGGGTTGTGAAGCTTATTTGGCCACAAACGCCACTAAGGAGGTCGTAGGGGGTGATGACCCGGATGGGATTCCGCTGGTTCGAGAGTCCATGATGTGTTTCGGGCGCTACAGGGCATTCCCCCTGGTAGGGCTGACCCGTTCATAGTAGATCTGGACCAGGGACGGCCCCAAAGATCCAAATGTTCCTTGTGTATAGCTCCTGCCGAGATGGCCGAGCTGAAGTCGACCCCGTCCGGGAAGGGACCTGGGTCGCATTACAACCAAGTCTGAGATTGACTTAGGGTTGGGATAAAGACGATCAATTCCAGTGAGGAATGAAGATCGCATTACAACCAAGTCGGAGATTGACCTATGGTTGGGGTAACACGGTTGAGTTCCTGAGTGGACCAGGGCCGGGATATGATCACGTCCTAAAAGGACCAGGATCAATTATGACAGAGTCCGGTGATGGACAGGTCTCAAGTTAAGGTGGTTTAGTCTAGTATGGACTAAGATCACAATATGGCCAAGCTGGAAAAGGCTGTGGTCGGTTAAGGGATGATCCAGTACGATGTGGCTGGGATCATGAACCCTTGGTGTCTGTAAAGGACAACTTGGTTCGGATTCAAGAGTGTTCCGTCCAAGTGGGGGAGACATGTTGATATGCTGATCAAAAATGTGATCAGTGAGAATAAACAAGGAGGAGATGCCACAAATTGGTTAGAAAGAACCAATCGAGCATGCTCCATGTTGTGGATGCAAAGAGATCGGTTGGAACATTTTGTCAATGAGACAAGATGTCAGCAGCACTGGATTCGAGGACGAATCCTTATCAAGTGGGGGAGACTTGTCATGTCCCCGATCCTGAGTAGGATCGTCTGGTTGGACCATTGTGCATGGAGACGCACCAGACAGGTCATATGACCTAAAGACAAGTGTGTCATGATCCAAGAACGTGGTTAAGGGAATCAGACAGCTGAGACTTAACCAAAATAGGATGGAGACAAGCTGAAAGGAGTTGGTCGAATGTTTCTATAGCTGGACGAGGTCTGGGTGAAACTCGATCAACTAGGTGAAGCTGTGATGTGGTGCATGATCAGAATGGATCATGGGAGAACTAAGTCTAGGTCTGGAAATAGACCAAGGGACTTAGAAGGATTGAATAAGATAAAGATATCAAGCTGTACAAAGTGATTCACAGCTGGGGGATGCGAGCAAGAAGCTCGACCAGCTGGACGGAGCTCACTTGGAGCTCAAGTAGAGTGTGTCAGCTCCCTGAGCTGGATGGACTAGCTCACTCAGCTGGGTCAGCTGGGGATCAGCTCAACTCAGCTTGACTGAGTGTTCGGGTCTCGGACAGTTGGGCCGGGTCCGGACAGTGGCCGGGCCATGCGGGCAACCCATATGTGGCGATGGGCCGGTGGGCTCTCGGGGTTGGGCCAGTGGCTTGGCATTCGGTTTGGGCTTGTATTGGACATGTCCAGGAGTGGTTGTACAAGCCCAGGACGTCCAGATAACTGCCATAGGCGAATGGGTGTGATCTGGACCATTGATGAAATCAATGGCCAGAAATGAAACCGAAGGGATGCAATGGTTAGAAGTAACCATTCCTTCTTCTATAAAAAGGGGGCAGGTCCGTGCCTTTGCAGGCACGCCAGGCATTCATTTTCCACCCTGAAACACCAAGAAAACCAGAGAAAAACATGGAGATGGTCGGATTCAACAATCCAAGACAGAGATGCAATCAAAGGCAGCAAAGAGGCAGTTTTGGTGGGCAATCATGGGGAGGGTTATGAACGATCCTCTGGTGAGTTTTGATTGTTGTTTGCCACGCCATGGGCTTCCTCTATATCCATAGAAGACACGCAAATAGCCTGGAGAGAAGATAGGAGGCCGGATCTAACTTCTAAGGGCTGAGACAGCCTTGAAGGCAGATGTGTGTAGAAAGGCAGTTTCTTGGACACTGAAGGGGAAAGTGATGCACGACCTTTGGGTGGTGTTTGATCATGGATGAACACATCTAAGGCTTCCTCTGTGTCCTGGGAGCACACGCAAATGGTCAGAGGAGAAGGGAGAAGGCCAGACTCCACTCCCAAAGGCCAACACAGCCTCAAAGGTGGATGCAGTGCAGAAACTGGTTCCATGGGAGTTCCATGGAATGGAAGAGAGGCACGACCATTGAATGGATCTTATCATTACTGTAAGTATATGATAAGGGCTTGATGGAGGCATGCTCTGGAGGAGCATGGCCGAACCTAATAACAGGAGGCACATGATCTAATAAGATCAAGTATAAGGTAACAAATTTGATACTTACTTTCCTGTTTATGTTTATGTCTCTTGTGGTGCTGTTAAGCCAAGGTAAGGCACGCCCCTTGAAGACCATATATTGTGATGTAAACTAAGGATCCAGGACCCTAAGAGGAGGGGCGGATCATTGTTGATCTACTTCATCCATGTGGGATGATAGTTAGATGATGTTCATTGGAAAGTGATCCATGATGGATCATAGTTTGATGTTGAGTTTGATCATGGTATGAACCATGGATCCGACCCATTGGTGAGACACATGGGGGTCCTAGTACCAGAGGAACCATGTGGAGTGCAAGGTCCAATTCGTTTGGATCCAACAGCAAGCAAAGGAGAGGAGTAAGGCTAGTACTTGTTGGTGTGGACAACAAGTATTGTGCTGGTGTGTTTATACAAGGAAGGCCGTGTGTGATCTGATCATGGGCAAGGATGGACGACCTGATCCCTGGATGGTGGATCAAGGTGTCTTATCTGATTGATCAAAGGATGCACCGGTGGTAAGAGCAACACTAATCAGGTTCAGTGGGACATGGTTCCATGGCCGGTTAGGAAGTGTGAGGACTCATCAGTTCTGAGTCATGTGGGGTGGTTGGTTGATTGACTTAGGATCTGATGGGGCTTGTTAGTCCATGAAAGGACTCGGTTACAGGGGAGCACACGCCTGAGACATGGTGGTACTAAACCAGGCCTTGGCCGGTTCAGTGGAGCTCTCCATGGTCTTGGTTGGGCAGCTAAGTCCGGATCTCATAGTTCTGGATGGAATTTATGGGATCCGACCATGGATTCCTCTTAGTGAGGATTTATCATGATTTATCATGTGATTTGATTGGATTTATCAGGCCGGTTTGATGGTGGTCAGTTATGGCCGGTTTAGTCGGATTTGGCCAAATTCTATGTGAATTAGGCCGGTTCTGATCAATCTGATTGTGGATTCCTCTTAGTGGGGAATTATAAGTATTTTTCATGAATTTTAATTAATTTTTGGAGCATGTTTGCTTGAGGTCGTTTTTGCAGCTGAAGACTTCCCGAAGGTACTTAGTCTGTGGGGATGGTTGGCTGAATGACTAAGTACCAAAGGGAAGAGTTTATGCAGGTATATGGAGAGTTGGACGAGTGGACGGAGAGCTAGGCAAAGCTACCTCGCAGCTTTATCAGCTAGAGGAGAGTAGATGGAACCTCAAGTGAAATGGTTCAGCTCAGCTAGCTGGATGAATTAGCTAAACAGCTAAGTCAGCTGGGACAATGAGCTAACAAGCTCCGTGGATGTGGCAAAGGTATGATCTATCAATGTTGCATAGATCTAGATAGAATGGTTAGGTGAATAGAACCTCGGATTTTGTATGACTTGGTTTGGATTCAGCATCGACCTTGGAGCTAGCTGGTAGTTGAGTATACTGACCATTAGCTGAGGTGATGTGACCAGACAAGTGTTAGATTGGTTTTAGACCAATGGTTATGTAGATATTATTCCGCTGTGCATAAGTTGAAATGATCTAAGCTACGAAATGACTAAGGTAGTCTTGAGCTAAGATCTGAGTTAGCCCTCGCCTATGGGCAATGTTTTAAATAAAGGGAAAAATTTTTAGAGGTTCGGTCAGAGTATGGACCGAGCGACGTGAGGCATCGACCGCGGCCTGAGAGGCCGGGTCGGGGTCTTACATTCCCCGAGACCATCTTCAACCCCTCCACTGCTGTCGCTGTATATTTATCACCACCGTCGCTCTCCATCTACCTCTTTCGTCGGATCTTCAACGCTGTCTCCCTGTTTCGTCGACCTTCTTACCGTCGTGGCTCCATCCCATTTCGGGATAGTCAAGCCTCAAACCTATGGATCTATGCTTCCCATTACAAATCTTCAGTCTTCTACGTCGTATGCAGAGTTCCACGAGCCAGATCTATACGTAAGCCTCGTCTTGGGTTTGATATCGCCAGTTTGGAAGTTTGAACAGATTTTGTGTCAGAGCACTACTATATCTTGTCTCTCCTCCTCGCTGGATCGAGTCACCCACTCTAGCCACCGCCTCTTTCCAACCCTCTCTAGCTGCCTCGCAGGTCTTTATGCCATCGGCTATACAACCGACATCGAGGCAGCCTCATCACAACAATGTTTCTGTGGAGCTAAGCAATATCGATTAATTCTCTGGTTCCTAGTGACCGCCGGATCTATTGTGCAAGAGTGTTATTTCGCCAGATTCACTCACGACTATTTCATCGCTGCGTCTCTATCACACTACGCCGTCTCAAGCATCGACATTTCTTTACAAAACCGGATTTGTGGCCTTCCTGATCTCCTCGTCGCTGGAACTATTGTGCAAGAGTGTGGACTCGCCAGATTTTATAATTACATCACTGCTGCGTCTCCATCCCAGTACGCCGTCTCAAGCATCGACGGTTCTTCACAGAGTCAACTATGCGACCTGCAAACCGGAGGTGTTACACAGAGACCCACCCATCCCGAAGCTTTTTACCTCTTATCCGATGTTTGCTCACACACGTTCTGGTTGAACAAGTGCGATGACTGTACGCTTAGGTCTCCTTCAGTTACAAATTATTGGTCTCGACACGGTAATGTTGAATTCCGAGGTTTGGACCCAATTAAACCATCAGCTCTATCATCAAACTTCATCCTAAACGCCTCTTTGGAGGCAAAGCTAGAGCTTGAGATTCACCTAGTCTCTTCGGTAAGCTTTGTTGGGTTTAAAGCTGTTTGTACTTATTTCAGCGCTATATCAAGTCAGAGAGGACTTTGTACTCGCAATGTTGTCTACTGTTCTGGAGCTTCTCACCTAAAGTTCTTGCCAGTCAACATTCCAGTTTCTTCTTATAGGTGTTCCAACATCGTCTTCGACTATCAAATGTTCTTTCGAACGATCGCCATGGGAACAAAAGTGGAGCTTATTTTTGGGGTTCTTCATTTCGCTGAACATTGACTCGCCCCTCTATGGTTATACCTTTAGTTGTTTTGTAATGTTTTCTAGCTTCATTCTACCGTCGAACATGTCTCCGGGATCGTCTACTTCAGTTGTAAACTTTTATGCTCTTTGAGGCTTTTAATATAAGTTTGGTGTTACAAAAAAAAAGAAGGTAAAAATGAAATATGGTACAAGAAAAATGATATTTTAGATAAATTCCCAAATTAAATATATGTTTTTGTTAATTTTTTTCTAAAAATGTTTTATATATTTATTAAATTTATTTATTCTATTGTTTTTGAAAAAGATAAGTATGACTATTTTAAATATTCTGTATTGATAATTGTACTAAAACTAGTTGTAGATAACATTTATGATTCAGTTTTTAATAAAATTACTTAAGTTTCGAAGGTATATAATATTGAAAATTGTTATTTTTAAACAATTTGTAGATAAAGTTTTAGTTAGTTAATAAATTTAAAAGTTACAACAATATAATTTTTACACAAAATCTTTTTGGTTTACATCATCTTGTTTCTCTACAAATTCATTTACAATAATACTAAACATGAATAACCTACCAATTATATATGAATATAAAACTACTATATCAATTTTATAAATCATTTGAAATATTTTATATATTTTATAAATACTTGATTGCTAAAAATTAATTTATGAAGCATTATATATACCTTCTATAAATTATAGAATTAGTTACCATAAATTATTATGTGTAATATATTTGGTGTCGTTTGGATATTAATATAAATTGGTTCTAAAACTGTTTTTACTCATTAAAAATAAATAAAAGTTGATAAATCTTTCCACCAATCACAGTATAACAATTTTACTTTAACTTTTTCTATGATTGATATCTAAACAAATATCGCTTCCGTATATAATAGGATAAGAAATATAGATATTTTTTTTTGTAACTTAATAGGATAAGAAATATAAGGGATATGTTCTCTCCATTAAAAAATAGTCGCAGTTTCCATGCAGTACACATTTTATATCCGGGTTGTCTCTTTTTGGCGCTATTGAATACAACTAGGTGTGTGTCCGCGTATGCTGTCATAAACATTATATAATTAGTTATTAATATATAATTTACTTTTCAACAAAATATATAATTTACTAATTTACTAATTAAAGACTAAAATGATAAATTATTGTTTATATTTTGATTTGAATTTTTTTACGTATTATAAATATTTTGAAAATTTCTTTGTACACTATATTTATTATTAAAAAATAAATTTTAGAAATCATTCGGTATTATTTTTCAGCTATATAAAATAAAAAGTTTTATTGATTAATATTTAGTTATGTATTTTTCTGTTTTTTAGTTTTAATTTTTTTTTTCTAAAAAGATATTTTGGATAACAACACAATATATATATATCAGAATTAACTTTTTGTTTTAAAATATATATTTAGTTTTTGGATAATTTTTAATATTTTTGATTTTAATATTTATCTAATCAAATAAATTTTTAATTCATTTTTATTATTAACTAATTTATATATTTTATTAATTAAGAGTAATATCGTATTTAGTCAGTCTAACTTTTAACGTAAGAGTTCTGTTGCGAAAAATAATTTTTTTACGTATTATAAATATTTTGAAAATTTCTTTGTACACAATATTTATTATTAATAAATAAATTTTAGAAATCACTCGATATTATTTTTCAGTTATAAAAATTAAAAGTTTTATTGATTAATATTTAGTTATGTATTTTTCTGTTTTTAGTTTTTTATTTTTTTTTCTAAAAAGATATTTTGGATAACAACACAATATATATTGGAATTATCTTTTTATTTTCAACTATATATTTAGTTTTTGGATAATTTTTAATATTATTAATTTTAATATTTATCTAATCAAAAAAATTTTAATTCATTTTTATTATTAACTAATTTATATATTTTATTCATTAAGGATAACATCGTATTTAGTCAGTAACTTTTAACGTAAGAATTCACTTGCGAAAAATCACTCCGCAAATAATAGTATCGATAACAAACAAAACAAAATGAAAAGACGTGTAGTACTAGTACTAGTGTTACTCTTTATTTGTTATCAAGGTTCAAAATCATTTTTGCTACATTTGTATCAAGTCCTTGTTTCCGAGTTTTTTTGTCTGTATTTTCTTGAGACCTATGGAAAATTTAAGATGAGCCAAAGATTATATTCTATGTTTTCAGTACTACCTGCATACATAAGTATTTTTTTTTACTTCTCCAAATAGCATAACTAATATTAGAGTTTGATCTACTCGCCTACACGAATACTTTTTTCCACTTTTATGCATATTAAAATTTAGTTCATATGACAAACTATCATATAAACATGTCAATGAACTCTTAAACCAAACCGTAGCCGGAAAGATGGAGCACCATAGAGATGATCATGTCATAGACGACCTTCCCTGAAACAAAAGCTAACCAAAGCCACTTTCAACCAGTGGCGGACCCATGTATAAAGAAGGGGGGTCAGCTGACACCCTTTTAATTTTATAAATGTGGTTTGTTAAGCTTGTACAACTGAATTTCGCTAGCTGTAGTGGTGTTTTGACTTCGGCTGACACCCCTAAACCAGGGTTCAATCCTCTCTTGATACTATTTTTTCCTTTTTCAGTTCTGATTTTAAAGCCCATTTATTTTCTGACCCAGGTTTAAAAAAATCCTGGGTCCGCCACTGCTTTCAACACAAGAAGAGCATCCCACATCTCTTAACGGAGGAATAGGGAAGGGATATTGGAATCAGGATCATCGAGATCCCACCACAGAACAAAACCCGTTGCTACAATAGATAGTAGACGACCATTTACCTACTCGCAGTACCTAGAAAACCTAGCAGTCAACTCGTCATATCACTTTTCTTAAATTTTTCTCCATGGGAACTTAATAACTTTATGCGAGTTGTTATTTTCTAGCAAAAAAAAAGACATGCGATAATGCATAACCTATAATATTTATTCAAACAAATTACGTACGTTAGAATAATTTTAAATAAGTGGTTAATCCGATAAATAATAATGGGGTCATAAACATGGTCACCAACAAATTAATAAAAATTAAAATTACCATGAGAGAGTAATTTTTATGTTTACACCATAACTTATTATCATAAACTACTAATGTTTTTAATAAAAAATTGAAACATGTTAATTTCATACTATATCTTTTCTCCGATGACAATTCAGAAAGTTGGTTTCTCTGACTCTACTTATATTCGTTGTCACAAATACGTTGATATTTTCTCTAAAAAGAAGTGTACGCGCTTGATGGTATCCCGCCTTCAAATCCCATCCATTCCTTCCACTCATTTGTCTCATCCATTTCTGTAGTCTCCTCTACTTCTTTTTCTTGATTCTCAAACATTTTTATCAGATACTGAAATGTGATGGATGTAAAGACATTTGAGTAGATATTGTGAGTTTTGTCTGTTATATTGAGTATAGTAAGCTCTCAATTGCATAACAGAGTGTGTTTATATACATTTAACATCACATAATGAAGTCATAATATGAAAATAAATCCAGAAGTAAATCACATACACACAAAAAGGTCAAAACAAGTCTTCTTGACATATGTTAATCCATTAATTAATTTTCCTTTAACAATTCAAAAAGAAAATCAAGAAATCAAAAAGAGAACAAGAAAATTAACCTCGTAAGCTGATATGATCTCCTTGAAATCCTTCTCATGTCCCTTTTGCACATCTGGATGGTACTGCAATCACTCATTTATTTATTTTTTTCTCTTTAATAAAGAAGAAACAAAAACAAAAACACAAACCTGGCATTATTATTACCTTAAGAGGGAGACGTTTGAAGGCCCGCTTGACTTCTGCTTGAGATGCAAAAGGAGTCAAACCAAGAACCGTGTAATGGCCTAGATCTGGTGACGAGCATCTTGTAAGAAACCTGATAAACCGGTGGTTATGGTCGTTTTTGATGGAGGAATCGAGATGGCTCGTTGGAGCTCTAAACTGGAAGCTACGTATCATCTTTCTTCACCAACCGACCATTGAGTTCTTTTTTTCTTCTCCTACTTTATTTTTTGGGAACATGTGATCGACTTCTACACAGACACGGTATGGTCAAATGGATAATCCGATTCAGAGTCTGACGCCATGATTATTTAATAATATGTTTGTATTCCTTAGCTCTTGGGGTGTATAAATGTATTCATTATTTATTGCTTATCGAAGATCTTGAATAGGGATGGGCAAAAAATCCAAACCGAATCGAACCGAACTGACCCAACCGAAGTTAAACCGAACCAAACCAAACCGTGTTCTTTGCATAACCCAATTGGTTCATGTTTTACTCAACCCGAATGGTTTGGTTTGGTTTGGTTTTAAACCGAACCAAACCGATAAACCCAATATATATATATATATATATATATATATATTAACATATTGTAAATTTTAGTTAAAGTTTCGTTTTCCACATTTTCTTAACTTCCATATATTCTTAAAAAATTTCAAATATGATTCAAATAAATGAATAATACTATTATATATATTCTATAATTTTAATACCTAAAGATTATACTGAAAACAAAATCTAAAAACTATAAGCATCTATACCGTAGTCGTCTTGTCTCGTTCATCTTCTCTAATTTCCATTATCTAAAAGTAAAATTATGTAATAAGATCAATAAAAACAAAAAGTTAGATGCAAATAGTGTTTTAGTTTGTAGATTTTGGAATGCTTACAAGTCTTTTTACGTTAATTTGATTAGCCATCATATTTTATAACCAACCCGAACTACACCGAACCGAACTACACCATAATAAAGTAAACCGAACTAAATCAAAACCAAACCGAACTAAATCTAAACCAAACCGAACTAAACCAAACCAAACTAAACCCGAACCAAACCCAAACCAAAGCTACTTTGATTTTAATTGGGTTGAATTTTATAAAACCCAAACTAACCAAACCAAACCGAACCCGAACCCAAACCCAACCAGAAACTAAACCTATATGCCCACCCCTAATCTTGAATAGTTGGGAAAAGACAAAAGAGAGAGAGAGAGGCAAAAGACTGTCGTTTTTAGTAAGAAAGTGGATAAATTATGTCGTAAAGCTAACTAAATGAGCTCTAGTTAGCTATAGAACTAAATTATGAATGGATCTGATTTCGGCCCAGGCCCATAAGACCCAACCGAAACTCACTGCGAGAAAAACCTCACACTCCATTCTCGCTTCTTCTCATCGTTAACGCGCCGCCGTGGAGAAGAGAAAGAGAAAGACATAATGGAGGATATCGAGGATCTGTTGGCCGGAGGAGCTGGTGGTGCACCGCCGGGATTCCGATTGCCGTTAAATTCCGTCGGAGTTAATCCGAAGAGGAATACGAGCAAACGTAGTATCTCGAAGCAGGATGAAGTTACTGATTCGAATCGCGATTCGCTTGCTCCACCATCTATGAAGATCCCTGGAACTCAGGTCATTCTCCTTGCACTCTCTCGATCTCATTTTATCATTTTGCTTCGATTTCAGCTTACATTTACTCGATGAGTTTGTGCAGACGATTTACATTAAGACGTTTGGATGTTCACATAATCAGGCAAGTCAGCTAGTAAAATGTTTAATATTCGATTGTATTTTGGAGTTCTTTGATTGCCTCATCAGAATACTGTAGGGATCGATCTCATGTATATTTTTTATAGACATTGATATCATGTTAAATATAAACACAATATACATTTGCAAACGTTAGAAACACCCACCTGATTGTTAGACTTAGTTGTTGTATTTAGTGTACACACCAACTGATTCTTACTAGAATCAAACAGTTGGTAAGAATTAGTTGGCGTGTAGTTGTGTATTTAGTGTATACTAGTATTGATCCCGTGCCATGCACGGTAAATATTTTTTACTATAAAGAAGGCCAAATTTCAGTTACATATAGGTTAAATTACATATATATATAAAACTTTGATTTATGAGAGCGATGTGAGTAATAAACAAACCATTAACACACATTTATCAGTAACCACAAACATATATAATGAAGTTAATTTTGTTAAAAATTGCTTTGATCTTAATTAGCTCTCTGAATAAAAACTATTAGTTTTTGTAAAATCTGAAAATAAAGTTAGATTCTATAAAATTCCTCTCTGAACTTAATATCTGAAACATTAAAGGAAAAAGAAATATTAATGTACTTAACACAAGGTAGAGTTTCAAAACAAACCAGATCCTTAAGGTGGTAAATTAATAGAATTGCTTTTACCTTTTATCAGAATCAGTTCCTCCTATTGCGCCATGTCTACGTCTGCTTTCTTTCTTAGTTATTGCTCCTCCTTTCTTTCTCTTTTCTCTACTTAGAAAGTGAATTTTGACACTGGAACCAAAAATTCTACTCGATCCCAATTTTGAGTTAATGGATCAAGACTGAATTTCTTTTTTTTGAGCAACTGATATCGAGATTGAATAAGAAAGAGTATGTACACTGGTTTTTAGCAAAAAAAAAAGAGAGTATACACTGGTTTTTATCTGTCAAATTTCAGAGATATATGAATATGAAAGAAACGATCGTGGAGAAGAAAGTGGATTATGGGTTGTTGATTGTTTCATCAAAAGATTCAAAACCGTTGGTAAATTTTCTTTTATGATTATCTTGTTTTAATTGATTTTAATTTAATTTTATAAAACACTAGCGTAAACATTAATGTTTATTATTAGTATAAATTTATTTTAAAATGTTTAATTTATTTTTAACATTAATGTTTATTATTACTTACAACATAATTAAATTATTATATATTATCGTATTTTTATTGAATAAAATTGTTCTTTTATTTATTATATATTTATCTATTTTTATTTTTATATATACACATTAAATTATGAAAATTGGATATTAGAATGGTTTACCATACATGTAGATATATATGATGAAAACGTTTGTTAGTAAATTTATATTCATTTAAAAATTAAATTTTTCTATCAAAATATTAGAAATAAAAATTTATTAAATTTATTATTTGTTGGGAATTTTGATGTAAAGGTTGTTTCTAATTTATATAAATAATCCATTTGAAATATTGGATAAGCAAAACTAAATTTAAAATTTAAAATATGAACTATTAAATAATAATAACATAAGGTGATGGATCATTATTAAAATATTTTTAGAGTGTTGAGATATTAAATTTATCAAATGATTTTGATTATTTAACACCTAAATTTACATAACCCGATTTGATTAACCAATTGGTTTTAGTTAATGAATTAACTAACTATTGAACCATATCATTTTCTATTTTTTTATAGAACTGTAATGACCTGGTTTTCTGAACCAATTGGTTTAGTTAATGAATTAGTTAACTTTCAAGCATTTCTCTGTTTTTTAAACCGTGTATGTGTTTATACGTGCGCCTACAGAAATCAACGCTGCCATTGTCATCATCTTCCTCTCCTTAACTCGTCTAATTTTTTTTCTCTTCCTTATTCTCTTGTTTCTCTTCTCCTTCTTGTGTTCTTGTCCTTCCCTTCACTTTTCGGCTAAGTATGTTAAGCGGAGTAAGAGATGGTGTTGTTACCAACCTTCACGATTGATGCACTGGAGCCATGCAAATTGAACGTGTGACGGTTTATTAGAAGAAAAACAACTCGCAGTGTCTCTTAAATTAGCATAAACCTTAGAGGCAAACTCTCAAGTGTGTGGGGTCGATCTCTTTCTATTTTGCTATGTATCAGAACTTTTTACAATTCACTTTTAATTTAATAAAGAAAAAAAAACTTATCAGATTTTTGGAGAAATTGATCCTTCCAAAAAGTAATGTATCCCTTTAATCTGATATGAGTTCTAAAAATCTTATTTTTAAACAAAAGATCTTCTTCAATTATGTTCATTTAGTGTGATTATAGAAATTAAAATTACTTGATGTTTGATCTCAGGTTGTCGAAATTTTTCAAATTTGAGTTGAGATTTTGATAGGTCTCTGGTGAAGTAGCATTTTGTTTGCATTAACACTGAGGAAGTTCAAAAGAGCTATGCTGTGACAACCGTATATCTAACAGAAAGTATACTTTGTGGAATTTGTTTTCTAATAATTTGTGGGAGCAATTAAGGTGTTTAACTATCCTTTCTTTTTTCTTCTCCGTTCATTTTTTCTTATTGCATGCCATCAGCTATGGATCTTAGGTAATAGTTTGACTCTTAATTTATATGTAAAAACTGTTTTTGATAGCCTTGGATTTGATTTAGTCTAACGCTTCATGTGGATAGTCAATAAATTCTCCAAATTAGCTGGTTTGAGATGAGATGCCAGATGAAACTAATGCCTATAACAATTGACAGGTTAGTGTTCTCTCTATAAATCCCCTAAAAACTCCTTTGATCGATATAAATAGCATTACGGTTTATGAATCAATCTGTTTGCTCATTCATACTCTGATATATGTATATGCATATCTGAGAAAGAATCAATAAATAAAAGTTAAGTTATAAGTTACATTATATTTCGCTCACAATGAACAAAAGAAAGAACTTCTTTCACGCATGCATATATCTTTTTATACAAATAATAATATACTTGAGGATATCTACAACACGGATTTGAGATTCTAAGATAGCGGAACTCGTTTTCAGGTATAGGCAAGAACATAAGCTAATCTAGATTGGGTCGAGGAACTTCTTCATGTGTTGTCGGAAAGAGCACGGAGGATTGGGCAGAAGTGGATAGTCGTAAAGAGAGTTGGTCACACTCACATATCTTCCCTCCCAAACCCCAGCAGCCGCAGTTCGGCGGTGGTGCCACAGTAATCGTCACTGCCATCAGCAAGAAGGAGAGAGGAGATCGCCATTATACTCTGCGAAAGGTTTTGGTGTCGATGTGATAGTGAGGAACAAAATGATGAAATTCACAAATACAAACTAACCTATTTATAGCTCCAAAATCACCGACTGGAAGGAAATGGGAGATGCAATGAATGTGATATCGTGGAAGGAGTGGGGGAGATGAATTTAATTAGGACCTTAATGATAATGATTAAATGCAGAGGGGATACGTAACGGAGGAGACGATACTCATACGAAACGACCGTGAACGAAGCTCGGCCAAGAGATTCCTCCAGAATATTTGTCTCACACAACCTCCATTCAATTCTATTGTCGGTTTACGCAGATCAAAGAAGCCGATGAAGATGAACCCTAGATATCAAAGTCGGCGTCGTGGAGAAGATGTTTTATTTTTATCGGGTGGGCTATTATCTTTCACAAAACTAAATAATATAGAGGAGGCCCAAAAATTGTAAAGAAGAAAGCCCATAAAAATCGAAACAAAACAACAACGATTAACTCGTTTAAGAGAGATATACGTGTCATTCTCTGAGTCACTTATTTAGTGATGTGGCTCATTCTCGTGAGAGAATAACGCTACTTTAAAATTTAAGCAAAGTGATGGGTCATATGATGGGCCTAATATGTAAGTCCATAACGAAATTTAAGTGAAGTCCAATATGCTGAGTCACAATTGTTGATGTGGCAGCTGAGTTGGACAGTCTAGGAGGGAAGGAGAACCCAATTTTATATATAAAGATTAATGATGTGTCAGAATTTGATTGATTAGGTGACTTGTGCTTTAGTATATAAAGGATAGTTCTGTTTTTGGTTTATTACTTACAAAGGTTACAAAAGTTAATATTTTATCTAACAATATCTTGATATAATAAAGCAAAATAGTAGAAAAAATGAATAAACATGTCTTTAGAGGATAAATTTTGAAAATGATTTGGTCTATTTTTGAAATGTATACTCAGCTAATCGAAATATAAATATCAGTTTTAATGAAATAAGTAGAACAAATATCTCTTAAATTATCTAGTTATCATTTTATATTTAAATTTGAAGCATATACAGATATGAATTTGAAATTTTGTTCTCAAACATATAATATTGTAAGTAATTTTTCTACACGATCTTCATATTTGGGAACAAATTTCAAATTCATATATTTGTTTTGTTACAATTAATTAAATATCAATATTAGCTTAAGATAGAAGAAAACTACTTAGTTTAATTTTAAAATCGTCTATAGCTCCAATTTTTATCTTAGAAGGATGTAACCGGAATAATATAATTACGAATGTTAGAACAAAAACATAATATAATACTTATGGATTAATAAGTAATTAATTTTCTATAAAGTGATTATAGAAATCATATTAATTTTGAATTTTATTTTTGTTTTGTTTCTTTACTTTCAAAAACATAGAAAATTCTTCTTGTTACTCCCTCCATTGGATGAGGACAAGATAAGAAGGGTTTGTGTTTAGAGCATCTCCAATGTATTACTCCATAATTTACTCCAAAATGGTGCAACTCCAAAATGGAGTAGGGTTTTACTCCAATGTATTACTCCATTTTTTACTCCAAAAATAATATTTTTTAGAGTGCAACACCTTATACTTTTTAAAATTTACTAATTAATCCCAACTATTTCATGTTTACAAAAATTTCTTAAAATATAATTTATTTGAATTAAACCTTTTTATTAAAAAATACAGAAATCATAAACATAAAATAAAAGACAATATATAAGTTGGTTCATTAATGAGCATTAGAATATTTTTCCCACAAATGATCAACTAATGTATTTCGTAATGAAAAATGAGCTTCTTTATCTTTGATATTCCTAAATCGAGCAAGAAAATTTTGAAATCGGACATTTTCATCTTCTGCAATTTCGATATCTGGAGGTGGAGTTTTTCTTCCATGTTCAATTGGTGCATCGAGTTCACACTTATATGGAGATTCAAAAACAAAATCATGCACGGAAAAAAAGAAAACAAATTTTTGTTTTATGATTTGAATTCCATACAAGATCTGAATGTCTGTGCGTATATTCAAGCTCAGCAAGTGCAAATAATATCAAAGCGAAATGCTGATTCACACAATCAACAAGCCCTTTCTCAGTTTTCTCTGTAAATACTTTACCGGTCTTAGCGGATCCGGAAACGATTTGCCGGATTAGTAAATCATTTGTTTTATGTTATCTTTATTTTATATTATTCATGTTTTTAATAATGTTATACATTTTTATCTAAAATGTCTAAATAATGGGTTATCTTGTTTTTTTATGTTATTGTATCATTTTTAACATAAAAATATTATTTAAATAAAAAATAAAAATAAAAATATTAAAGATTTAAAGGACCATTTTTTAAATATAAAAGTTCAACTCCAAAATGGAGTAATGAGTAAGATTACTCCATAAATGGAGAAACCCTAGCCATTATTCCATTTTGGAATTGAAAATGGAGTGGGGTTGGAGAAAATTTTACTCCAAAATGATATTTGGAGTACAAAATGGAGTAGAGTTGGAGATGCCCTTAAGGAGAGATAGTACCTGTGGTATACCAAGGCTACTTGCTGCAATGTAAGATATTTGATGGCCAAAAAAGCTAATTTCTTCGGCTGGACCAACCACATTTGAGAATATCATTGTTGTGTTGCCAAAAATTCTCTTTGAAAGGTCTTTGACTGCCTGTTCTCCACCCCATACATACAAATGTCGATTAGTTTTTTTTTTTTATGAATATATTTCATTTGGAACTAATATAATGTTCATTTATATCTTACTGTAATTCCAAAAAGCTCCATGGTCAATTAATTCAGCAACCCATAGGAAAAGAGAGGTTCGAGGGAAAGTTTTTTACGATCCATAGTAGTTTTGGCTTGTCGAACATATTTAATTATATCATCCTCTGGCTTCAACCACAAAGGAATTAAAACATAACCTATTGAGTTTCCCCATCTGCACTTTGAACCTTTTGCCATCATATTAGCTAAATCCTGTAAAATAAATAAATAAATAAATAAATATATATATATATATATAGATCTTTCTAATTTTAAATAATCTTTTAGCAAAAAGTAAAAAATAAAATAAATTCAAAGAAGTCAAAAACGAAGATCGTTAGTGTTATTGGTATGTTATATTTGGCACCTCGATATCTCTATTTGGACTTAGGTTGAAAAAAACAACCCCATGATGACATATTTTGTCTAGAGCTCTTCTTGTATCTGAAGTTGTTTCATTAAGATCTGTTCACAAATTTAAGAATATTTAAGAAATGCTAAAAAAATTATGACACTAAACAAAAGTACTATTTACCATATCTTTGATTCAAATATCGTGAAAGACCAGCTTGTACCATTCTAAAAAGCACATCATTCACCGTCTAATAAAAAAAAGAGAAAAACATAAAGGGTAGTCAGTATTCAAAAGAACACAAAGGAAAGTAATTAAGCAAACATACTATATTCATGGCGTTCTTCACGTTTTTGACATCATCCAAAGGAATGATTTGATGAATAAACTTATTTGCGCTAAGTGTAACTCCTGGTTTACCACTTAGATAAGTTGTGGTGTCCCCCGGGAAACACGTAAAAGCCAAAGCCTTGGAAACTTCAACACAAGTGTGGAACATTGTTTTTACTAAGAACCATAACCAAGCAACCAACGACCAACAAGCGTTCTTTGCTTTGCTTTTCTTTGGAGCCATAAAAGTAGGAAGTGCCTCGGGATCACATATTTTCCGAGTACAAGCAAGTAAAAGAGACATAAGAGACATCCCATCACCCAAAGAGTGATGGAACCTAGCCACAGCAACAGATTCCGCATGTGATGTTTTAAGTTTCAATAGATGAAATTCCCATAAAGGTTTGGACATATCCATTGGAGAAAGAGCCATGTTTGATGTATAATTCTCTAGAAATTCATCAGGGTTCTCAATGTATGGATCTATATCCGGAACAATTACATGATCTTCCACTTTTACTATCGTTGGAATCCATCTAGCTTTTTCTTTTCCCTCACCATGACCCGTAACCTAAATGTATGATATGATGTTAGGATCATAACATCTCAAATAAGAGGAGCCCTCAACATACATAGACAAATTTAGTAACTACCAAATGATTTAGAAGATGTATAAAATAAATATAAGCAAAAAAACTGTGTGTATGTGTGCAGGCATGCCTACGTGTGTTACCGACCAGTATGCTAGAGAAGCGTGGATGGTTAATCAATGTGTTCTTCAAGCCTTCAATAATGGTGGATGCATCGCCTTCAGTTTTGCATCCAATGGTTACAATGTTAAAGACGTCGAGACCCGGCAAGCTGAACAGCTGTGCAAATGGACTAACTGGCTCTTCTCCTTCCGTCACTTGCTTTGTAATAGACATCTCTCAAACTATTTATTTAGAGCAACTTCAATGGTAAGAACCCATAGGGGCTCTAATGACTAATTTAATAATTAATTGTGTGATTTGAAAAATTTAAAACCTTTGTTAGTGTAATTAATTTTTTCATGGTCCAATGGAAGAACCTCTTAGAGGTTCTTAAATTTTTTTTTTAGAGGATTTGAAAAAAAAAAGAAGCAATTTGAAAAAAAGGATCAAGCAACTTCAATTTGAAAAAAGGACCAAGTTAAGATATACAATACTCATATAATGCAAACCTATTAGCACGGATTAATCAAAAGAAAATATAGTAGACACAGATACAAATAACAAGAATGCTATAATAGCTATTTACATCAGCATTTGAAACTGACAAATTCACGTCATGAAGAGGTTAACGTATGAAAAAAAACAGTCAAACAACAACTAGATCCAGAAGAATGGTTATTTACTTACAGTATAAACGGAGTTCTCAATGCGGTCGCCTCTGAGAACCTCCCCTAGATTCTCAGCATTGTTCACGATCTTGCTAGGCTTACAGTAATTCAGGTAGTAGTAGTGATAAGGAAGCTGGGTCTTGGTAGAAGACAATCTGTTCACTTTGACATAAAGAGGATCACCCTGTTTCCAGACAAAACAAAGAGACCAAAAGCTGAAAAGCCAAGTTGCTGAAACGCAATTTGCAGTCTTTTATGCATTTATCACATACAGAAATCAAATAAAGTCAATCAAAGCCTAAACTTTTCACATCATGACTTCAGCTCAGAGATAACGATGGTTCAAAGGATCTGTAAAAGCTCATAGATAGATTCCCCAATAAAAGGGACTAAAACCATTAGGAACACTAATGACGATGATGATCAATCGGAAACACATGGATCTCTACAACCCGCAACACGTTCAAGGACCCTCTCTCTCTCTATCGGGGTTTAACTCGAGATGCCCCTATCACTCATAAAAAATGCTCAGTTCTCCTTCCATTAAAATATACTTTCTTTTATATTTATTTTTAAATCTCAAAACGTGTTAAATACATATATAACCCATAAAAAATCAGATAATTACACGATCCAACCACATAAACCCGACCCACCCAAACCCAATTGGGCATAACCCGGTTCATAAACCAAAACACAGCATTTTGGACTCCTTTCTGAAAAAAGACTGCAACTTTCACGGGAGACTCCTCTCTCTCTCCCTCATTTTGATTTCCGACTCTCATCCCTCATCTCCTTCTCTGGCGAATCGAAAACCCTAGCCTGTGTTCGTCCTCCATCGAAATCGAGAATCCATCAATCTCTCCCTCTTATTTCTCGTGTTTCTCTTTGTCTCTGTTTGAGAATTAAACCCAAACCCTAGAGTCGAGAACCATCTCCGCCGTAGGGCTTCGTTTCTTCCACCATCTCCGCCGAATCGAGTCTCCATCTCGTTTCTTCTGGTAAATGATTAGTTTCCCTTTGTTTGGTTGTTATTAGGTTGTTTTGTTAGTAGATTTAAAAAATAAATTTGGGGATAACTTGTAATTGGAGATTAAGTTGTATTAGTAAGCCAGATTATAGTTTGAAAATTGGGAAAATGTGGATATTAGATTTGGTATAAGTTTGAACAGAAACATAAATAAAAATTGCAATTTTTGTGGAGAGTTGGTGATTGACTCCTTGAACAGAAACATAAAAATGTGTGGGTATTTTCTTATTAGATATGAAACCGAAATGGTGATTGACTCTTTGAATGGTAGGATAAATGTAAATTGAAAGAGAATTGGTGATTTATTAAGTGAATGAATTGTTTGAGATTAATAATTATGGATTGTGCCTAAATGTGTATTGTTGTTTCTGGATGTTCAGAGGCACGAGCTAATGGCATGTAAAGGTGGAGGAAAAACTGGGAGATCCACAAGAGCTCGAAAACCTGATGCTCCTATTGTTGAAGAGAATGTGCAAGAGCTATCAGATGGGAACACTAGTGATGATCTGCCTGAACACCCCTCTGAGGTATAATATTCTTTTGGTTTTAGTAATAAATTGTCACTGCTTGGTGTGTGTATTGGTTATGGTTTAATTAAGTGTCAATGTTGTGTATCAGAGAATGAAGGGCCAAAAAAGGAGACGTCCATGTACTGGAGGTGGAGTCTCCAGTAGAACTAGAGCTAGAAAAGCGGTGTCAGATAGGAATGAGCCGGCCAAAAAAGTAGCAGTCCAGCAAGAGAGTGCCCCAGTGAGAGATACGGATGTAGTTTCGCTATCACTTGATGCTGAAAGTGAAGACATGTCTGCTGTGTCCTCCAAGGTAATTTTTGCATCCATTTTAATCATTTATTTACAAGTCTTATTAGTAAGAAATGACTAATACATATATATATATATATTGATTGCAGGAAAGGCAACCACCGCAGCCTCTTGAATTGTACTTCAAGAGCACAGAGTACCCGAAGACTTGCAAGATTCAGACGAAATGCAGGGTGAAGGAGACAGTCGATGTGATTAAGGAGTTCAAGGAGGAGGTCAGCTGGTTTACAAGGCATCCACAGTTTCGTCATTTCTTCCACATGCCTGATGAAGAATTCCTGAAGCTCCAAGGAATGTGGATGTTACTCATGCGCACCATTAATATTGAAGGAGAAGATGCTGCATGGTTTGCGGTGAATGGTGTGCCCATCCGATATTCTATGAGGGAGCATGCTCTCATCTCTGGCTTGGACTGCCATGAGTATCCGAGTAGACATTTGGAGCTCGGGGGTACTAAGTTTGTGGATTATTACTTTGGTGATAAGAAGAAGATCACCATAACAGATGTGGAGCAGAAGCTGCGGTCTATGGAGACGGCATGTGTTGATAGATTGAAGATGGCTGTCTTGTTCTTCCTTGGTCGGGTTATCAGAGGAGGGAAGGATTCTGGACCATTAGACCCGTTCATCTTAAGGATAGTGGAAGATTTGGATGTTTGCAAAACATTTCCGTGGGGTCGTCTAACATTTGAGGATGCAATGAAGGAGATTAAGCATGTGATGGAGCGTCTGAAGGGTGAAGTGCGCTATGCAACCGGCTTCAATGGATTCATAATTCCGTTAGAGGTAAAACATACAATTTAGTGCAATTTTTTGTTATTCATAACCGCATATCTGACTCTGTAACATTGTATTTTTGTAGGTTTTGGCTTTTGAGTGCATTCCTAAGCTGGGGAAAAAATTCCGAATCTCTTCAGATGGCGCCAGTAGAGATTGTCCTAGGATGTGCAAGAGCCGGTTTACAAAGAGTAGCATGAAGGGTTATCCTTTGGAAGATATATATGCTGCCTTTGGAAATACAAAGGTATATCTTTATATCATTTAGTAGAAAATAGCAGAATATTTAAACTGATTTTTCTGAATGTTTTTTTTCAGACTATTGACAGTGTGTTGGTTCCAACTATGGATGAGGAAACTTTGCTGGCTCGTATCATTGATCCGGAGCCAGAGTATCACCGTGAGGGCAGCACAAGTGATAGGTGGAACTACTGGCTAAATGTGAAGCAGAAGAAGATTTGGTGGAAAGAATTGTATGAGTCAGATGTTGCTGCACGAGTGATTACAAAGACGAAAGACAAAGAAAAGGTGACGGTTGTAGAAGGTTCATCTTCTAATTCTGGTTTGGAGTCGATCTTAAAAGGTCTGGAAGAGAGGATGGTGAAGACCATGGAAGAAGGATTTTCTAGTCTAAACACAACAGTAGAGACAAAGCTGGAGGCTATGTACTGGACGATGGGTGAACTTGAGAAGAACCAGCGTTTTTTGAAAAGAATGGGTAAGAAAATAGAAGACAGGCTGACTTCTATTGAAAGTAAGGGAAATGAGGACGTGGAGGTTAGACAATGGAATGATTTTGATTATGGTAGAGATGAAGGGAAGGATAACAGTGAGAAGGGTGAGGAAGATAAGGAAAACAGTAAGAGCAAGAGCAGGAAGAGTAAGAAGAGCAAGAAGAGCAAGAAGAGCAAAAAGAGAAAGAAGAAGGGTGCAGAAGAGGAAGAGCAGGAAGAGCAGGAGGAGCAAAAAGAACAAGACAGTGAGAAGGGTGCATAAGAGAAAGAGCAGGAAGAGAAAAAAGAGCAAGACAGTGAGAAGGATGACGAAGAGGAAGAGCAGGAAGAGCAGGACAGTATTGGTGAGACAGCGAGAGTACAGGCGAAAACATTCTGGAGGAGTATTGATGAGCAAGAGAAAAATGAATTGGCGGAAATTGAGGCTGAGAAAGAGGCTGAGAAGAAGGCTGAGAAAGAAGCGGAGAAAGAAGCTGAGAAAGAGGCTGAGAAAGAAGAGAAAACTTCTACATCACCCGAGGAAACTCCTACACCACCACCACGTGGTAGGACTAAGGCACAGGCTAAGAGACAATCCCAGACTCCACCAGGGAAATGGAAATTAGTGAGAGCAAATTGGATAACACCAGCAATGTTAGGGAGTTCCAGCAAGGAGGAGGAGAAAAAAGATGAAGAAGTTATAGAGAAGAGTTCCAGCGAGGAGGAGAAAAAAAAATGATGAAGTTGCAGAGGAAAATCTCATCGAGGAAGAGGCTGAAAAATACACTGAGGAAGAAAAGCAAGGCTGGTACATGGTTGTTTATGAAGGCAGTGAAGAACAGGTGGAAGAAGCTGAAAAAACACTGGAAGAACCTGAAAAAACAGTTGAAGAAGCTGAGAAAACAGTGGAAGAAATGAGAGCAGTTGGAGAAGCTGAGAGGATACACGCTAGGCCGAAGAGGATGGCAGTGAAAGGTGGCATTCCAAGAGCTCAGAGATTAGAAAAAATGAGAGCAGAAAAACTGAAAGCACAACAAAAAGCACAAGGTACAACGAAGAAGAGAGGCAGACCGAAGAAGAATGCTGCTACATTGAAGCCATGTATGCCGCTGCCGGAGAAGAGAAAAGGTGAACCATCACGGTGGGTGCAGTCTCCTTTCACTGAGGGAAAGACTGATGAGCTAGAAGTGCCAAAGAAGAAGCCTAAAACAAAGGCCTAAAATGTTTCTGTTGTATTATTATTCAAGTTAGGATGTTATGTTTCTGCCTAAAATGCTTCTTAAAAACTTGTTAGGATGTTATGTTTATGCTTTTGGATGTTTATTTATGTTTATTGGTTGTGGTATGTTTTTGGAAAACAGGTGTGGTAACTTGAAATTATAGGGGAAACTCTGCTAAAATTTTTGTAAAAATACTGCACAAACTTGGAAAAGTACTTCAAAAAATTAGAATTTTTTTCGAAAAATACTTCAAAAACTTGGAAAAAAACTTAAATTTTTTTGAAAATATTTCAAAAACTCGGATAAATACTTAAAAACATGCAAACCACATGTAAAACGTGCAGCCGTCATATATTTTGATATATTATTTTGATAACACTTAGTAATTCTTGGTAAGCTTCAAGGACTTAGTAATACTACCTTACACATAGCAATTTTTTGGGAATTTTTAGGTTTATCTAGTAAAACCATAAGAAAATGAGCTTTTTTGTAGTAATACCGATGATTTTTCACTGTGATTATCATTAGATAATACATTTGCATTACATATTGGCCAGAAATACGTATTTTGTAGATTTTCCTTACTATGGTCTAACCATTCACACACTAACAATGAAAGTTAAGGGAATTTTTTGGAAAACTGAAAAGTTTTTTCTGAAAATGTTGAAATAACCATCAAATATAGTCTTAATATATTAATATTAGGTAACTAGTCTACGAATTGATAATAATCATAAAACATATATCGATAATAATCATAAAATATATGTAGTTCAAATAAGACATAGTAATACCAGTAATTCAGTAATAAAAATAACACATAGTAATACCAGTAATAACAATAACACATAGTAATACCAGTAATAACAATAACACATAGTAATACCAGAAATCCTAATAATCCGAATAACACAATTTCAACAATCAAACACCTGAACCTGAACCACTTCCACATTCAAAATACGCTGCCATACCTTCTCCTCTGCCTCTGCCTGTGCCTGTGCCTGTGTCTGTGCCTCTGCCTGTGCCTGTGCCTGTGTCTGTGCCGGTGTCTGTGCATGTGCCTATGTCTGTGGCTCTCCCTCTTCCACTCCCTCTTCCTTTTCCTTTGCCTCTTTTTCCTCTTCCACGATCTTCTCCTGCTGATGGAAACCTTGTTTGTTGCGGTTGTCCTTTCTTGACTTCAAATTCTGGAGGAAGTATTTTCATTGCTCTAACTTCTTCTGGAATAACCCAATCAGACATATGAGGAACGGGATATATTGTCCTGTGATAAGCCAAAGCCCATTGCTCCACCAAATAGTACTTAGAACAATACTCAGATAGATGGAGTTCCCTTCCCGCTTTAGCTGTCATGAATGTGGCAGCAGCTACTGCATGCACACATGGGTATTTGTCTTTATCAAATTGCCCACAGGTGCACCTATTCATAGCCATATCAACGGTATATTGCTTTCCGTCACTACCATGCACACTGTACTCGAGATGGAAGCTGTTTAACTCGTCAATCGTAAGAAACCCTGCTTCAACACATCTTTTAGACATTTCCGCCTCCACGATAGGAATAAGCTTAAGTGCGGGTGGTATTTCAGCTGCCTCCTTCCTGTGTTTGTTAAACCATTCAGCAATTTTTCCAATGATAAAATCAAACATTGGAAGTAAGGTGATTTTTCTTGCATCCTTAATAACACCGTTAAAAGATTCTGCAGAATTGGTGGTGCCAACATTGTACCTATCTCCTTCAAAGTAACATCTAGCCCATTTCTTTTGTTCACAACTTTTTTCAAGATTCTCCGCACAACGAGGATACTTCATGCAAAAAGCGTCATAAAGGACCAGGAACTCAGCCTCCGTATAAGCGTGTGCGCACTCTGCAAACTTAAATGCACATGTATCTCTGTTGTTACGGACGTAACCTTTAACATTTTGAGACAAATGCCATATACAATACCCATGAGCGGCCTGAGGGAACACTAAACGTACTGCCTTGATCAAGCCTTTTTTTCTGTCCGAAAGAAACACCAATCCAGTGACATCGGATATCACTGATTTCAGTTGTTCCATAAACCAGAACCAACTCTCAAAGGTCTCACCATCTGCAACACCAAACGCAATTGGGTAGTGGTGATGATCGGGATCCTGAGCAGTCGCAACAAATAACACTCCACCATAAACAGCCTTCAGGTGTGTTGCATCCACAACGAGGACTTTTCTCATTGCTCGGAACCCTTCTATGCTAGCTCCCAAAGCGATACTTAAATTTGTTTCCCTCATCCACAACCACACGAGTTACTGTGTTAGGATTCATCTGCTCCAGCATGTAAATATAGCAATATAACAAAGAATAACTCTCTTCAGGAGTTCCGCGCACTTTATTAGCAGCTAGTCTTTTTCCTCTATATGCTGTTGTGTACGACACTTCCACAGCAACCCTGTGATGAACCAAATCGATCAGAGCTTTGGGACGTGGTGTGTCAAAACTGCCAGGATAATCTTGGGCCAGAACAGCTGCAACGATTTGTGGTGTCCCTCTCCTTCTATTAGACAGTGTTCTTGTGGTAACAACAGAACATCTATGCTGCTTGATGTAAGTTCTAACTGACCAACGATCTGAATTCGTTAACTTTGCAACACGCACAAACCACTTGCAGCCTTCTTTGGCTCCTCGGCATTTTATCACATATCTCTTAGTATCTGACTTAATTACCTCATACTCAAAACACTTCAGATGTGAAGCCGTCTGAATATGAGTTTTCGCTTCCTCCTTGCTTCTAAATTCTTGACCTAAAACCAAATCCATACCATCATCCCGCTCCTTATAGACAACTGGTGCGACTTCAACTGAGGGTCCTGCTTCTCTTTCGCTGACATTCTCATGCATCTCAATGTCTTCGTAAAGTGTGAGCACACCATCAGTACCTTCATTATCAGTTGCATCCTTCTCAGTACCATCTTCATCACCACCCTTTGTCTCAGTAGCCTCTCTATCAGTATCCCCTCTTTCAGTAGCCTCTCTTTCCGATAGACCGCCATAGAAATCAGTGTCATCATCCGTTTTGTTGAACTCCACATGTAGAACACTTCTACAATTCTCTTGATTTACTTGCATTAGATAACCAAAAACGTCTTCATCCTTCTATATATATGATGGCTTGTTCGAATACATTACCATTAGAAAGTAACTAATCTTCGCTTCCATCTTATCTACCTTTATCTTTCTGCAAATACGTTCAACCAAAACAGAGCGTGTGATCTCCTCCACTGATTTCTTCAACACAATAGTGTGAATTTCATCTTCCCCTACACCATCTCCCGAAATCCATTTCATTTCAGCCCCATCTTTAATATAATATCCTCCATAATAAAAAAAAAATGATTGTACAATGCGGATTTTGCATTTCCCTGAAATATAAATGAATTATAATTACAATTAGAATTATTAAGAAGTTTATATTTAATTCCCACGCTGTACACTCTTACTAGTACCAATTTTTTCAATATTATATAAATAGTAAAACCAGTAATACTAGTAATATAAGTAATACCATTTTTGCCTTAGTAAAATGAGTTATATTAATAATGCCCATAAATTATCCTTGCACTAATTAATCAACTTTTTAGTTCGATTTTGTTCGGATTTTGCATTATCCATGATATATAATTCATATTAATGAAATTACAACCAAGAAATCATCAAAATGAGTTCAAAACGTACATAAAATATACCCTAAAACCCATAAACATAGTTTACAAAATCCTTTTAAATCTCTTGAAATTTGCATTCAATCTTTCTTTTGTTACACTAGCCGATATATAAACTTATTTCATAAGTATTCCAGTAAAAATTTCATAAAAATCGGACATAAATTATACCCGAAATCAATATACACAGTTTTCAAAATCGTTTTTTTTTTCTCTCATATTTTTAACAATTCTTTCTTTTTTTAAGTTACCCACGGTATAGACAAACATTTAAAAGATATTTCACACAAAATTTCATGAAAAACGGACAAAAATTACCTGATCTTGGAGCTTCAAAATCGTCAATGGAGGATGGGGAAGAAGAAGTTTCACGTGGAGAAGAGGAGAGAGATGAGAGAAATGAAGACATGTGGGCCATAAGACTTCTGATTGGTTAAGGTTGTTTGTGGACCCCTTTGGTTGTTGTGTTTGGTTGGGTGAAAAATTAAATGAATTAATGAGATGGAGAAGAAATATATTAAAGAAAGAAAGGTTAATAAGGGGAATTCAAAGACAAAGGGGTAGTGGGAAAAGAGAGGGGATAAGGAGAATAGATTTTTTCCCATAAGGGCATTTGGAGTTACTCTCCCTCTCTATCTATACATACAAGAAAGTATACAACTTCAGCTTGCTTTCTTCTCTGGTAATCAAAAAGTTTCCATCGACTCACTCAACACTAGCTAGCTACCAACAGAAACGGTGGCTGAAAAAGGACACAACTTTCTAGCAGATGAAAATCAAACCACATGCTAAACTATAAAACCACTTAGACCCATGAAGCTAGATCGATCTTCTCACCGGAAACACGAGATAGGAGAAGAAGAAAAAGAAAAAAGTTATTACCTTTTAGAAATCGCGAGGAGCGACTCCTGGGAAATAGAAGGTGCGAGGGAATAGAGGAAGAGAGTGGCGTAGAATCGAAAGCTGCTTCCTTTGGTCTTCTTCATCTTTGTTTTTCTTCTGCGTCTCCTCCCTCGTAGTCGTACGTATGAAGAATCTTATCAAAATCCCTGTGTTAACAACACTCAGCCAAAAGAAGATAACTTTCTTCAACATCCCCATCAACGGAAATCAAAAACCGAACTATCAACCACACAAAATTCGATACATGTGTGCGCAGAAGACGCCACGGCGGAGGAAGACGTAAGCTCGGCGAGAAATGAGTCTTTCGACACGAGCAATCAGCGATTCATCATCCTATCACAGCCGAACTTTTCGATCATCTTCTCGTGATCGACATTACCGGAGACGACCCACTGAGTCACAGCTTGCGCCTCCTCCGATGATGACGATTCAGGCTTGACGGAGAAGATGGACCGACAGAGAAAGTGTCCGAGAGAGAAGATCGAGTGAGAGAGACGACGGAGAAGCCGAGAGAAAAGAGACTTTGTTGGCTTTCGTCGAAATCCCGACCAAGGAGAGAGACAATACATGGATGGTGCAATCAGGGAGTGACACGTATGCCTCTCTTACAACGATTTTAATATAAAACTAGACCTTGACCCGTGCGACCACCGCACGGGTGTTAAGTGATGTTTTTGTAAAAATTAATCGTATTACATTGAATATTTTTTTGTGTGTGTTAACAATTTATTGTATCACAAATACTTGGTATCATATAAATAAATCGGGAAGACGACGTATTTCCCCACCAGAACTATGGCATAGTAATAAATGTACACAAAGTTTCGACGTCGTCCTAATTGCACACCTTCAAAGTATAACAACCCGTTTCCACATAATATAAAAGTTCAAACCTCGTTTCCCCCCTAATCTTTCTAAATCGAACTAAAATCAACAAATGTCGGTTTAAAATTGGTTAGTGTTCCCTAAACCTAAGCTTAACCAATCACTAACTTTACTAAACCAAAAACGACCCAATTATGACCAGATTAGAGATTAAAAACCCGACTAAATCAACTAAACCAACCCATAACCCGATTAGAAATCCTAAAATCAATCTGTCGTGAAGAAGAAAATCATTGTGTCCTCCTCATCGTTGCTCACCAGAATTGTCTTCGATTGGGTTTAATCTAGGTAATTTCGACATCTCTTCTCTATCTCTGCCCCTCTCTCTCTCTCTCTCTCTCTCTCTCTCTCTCTCTCTCTCTCTCTCTCTCTCTCTCTCTCTCTCTCTCTCTCTCTCTCTCTCTCTCTCTCTCTAAATCTGTGTAAATCTGTTTTGCAGGAATCAACAATGGAGTCATTCACTGATGTGAATGTAGAGTGGAATGATGTACCTGATTTCGACCCGGGGACACCTGATTCTCCTGATGTCGACTCTGATGGTGAAGATCGAAGAGAGCGTAATGATTACAACATTGAAAAGGAAGCGATGAACTTTGTTGATGAACCTCAAGTGAAGCATAACTTGTATCCAGAGACAGAATCAGATGAAGAGGCGGAAGAGGTGGAAGAGAATCAGAGAAAAGAGAAGCAGAGAACTATCTACAGGCGCGATGAGTTTAGGAGAGGCAGTGGGGAGTTGTTTGTTGGGCAAGTGTTCATCAATGGCATTGCGTTTAAGGAAGCAGTGCTCGACTATGCTCTTAAAACTGGTAGGAACATCAAGCAGAATCGATATGACAAGACAAAGATTGGATTTGTATGTGAAGGCAAAGGTTGCTCTTGGCGCGTCTATTGCTCAGTTGCAGCAAAGTATCCCAATAAATGGCAGGTGAAAATCATGAAGAAGGATCATACTTGTGTTCCTACGGGTACTTGTGAGATGCTTAAAGTTCCACAAATAGCTCGTTTGTTTGTTGACAAGATCAGAGAAGAGCCGGAATATTTCATGCCAATGAAGATTGAGGAGCTTGTTATGGAGAAATGGAAGATCAATGTTAGTAGGCCGCAATGCCAACATGCTAGGAACAAAGCGATCAGATGGATTGAAAGAGAGTATGATTAGCAGTTTGGACGCCTGAGGGATTACTGCGATGAGATAAGAAGCTTGAATGAAAATTATTCTGTTGAGCTTGACTGTGTGAAAAATGATGATGGGGTTGACGTTTTCAAGAGATTTTATGTCTGTTTTGACGTTCTGAGGAGCAGCTGGAAAGAATCGTGCAGGCCACTAATTGGAGTAGATGGATGTTTCTTGAAGTCTAGGATGAAAGGGCAGATGCTAGTGGCTTTGGATCGTGATGGCGACAATGCAATTTACCCTATCCCATGGGCTGTGGTAAGAGTAGAGAACAAAGACAATTGGTTGTGGTTTGTGAAAAAGATCAAGGTTGATCTAGGCCTAGAAGAAGGAGAGGGTTATGTTATGGTTTCAGATCGTCAGAAAGGATTGATTGCTGCTGTGAAGAGAGCAGTGCCGCGAATTGAGCATATGATGTGTGTTAGGCACATCTATGGTAACTTGAAGAAGAAGCATGGGAAGAAACCTGATATGAAGCTAAAGATTTGGAACCTTGCTTGGAGCTACAATGAGGCTGATTACAAAGCAAACCTCAGAGACATTGAGCAGTACGATCAAGATGTTTATGACGACTTGATGAAGACAAAGCCAGAGAAGTGGTGCGGGCGTTCTACAAACTTGGACCTTATTGTGAAGACGTGGAGAACAATTCAACAGAATCATTCAACAACTCCATAGGTAAAGCCCGAGACAAGCCCTTTGTACCTATGTTGGAGACAATAGCTCGCTTGGAAATGGTTCGTATAGCAAAAAGGGATGTCATTTGCAGCAGTCACGAAGGGCTTTGCACACCGTATGTCATTGAGATGCTCGAGAGTTTGCATAAGCTTGCCTCGGAATCGACGGTTAGACCTTCCACCAACCAGATGTATGAAGTTACTACTAGTTATGGCTGTGCACATAGGGTGAGCTTGGAAAGTAGAACTTGTAGTTGCAGGAGATGGGAGATTACAGGGATCCCTTGTGAGAACGCCTATGGAGTTATGTTGAAAAAAGGTCTAGAGGCTCAAGATTATGTGGTTCACTGGTTTAAGACACCTACATGGAGGCGTACGTATTCTGAAGGTATTGTACCATTGCGTGGAGCAAATTTCTGGCCCGTAGGACCAGAACCATCTATCATTGAACCTAAGATCCCAGATCAACCAGGCCGTAAGAAGGTGACGAAAGCGGATAAAAAGAGGAAGAGAGGAGTCAATGAATCACCATCGAAGAAAAAAGAAAAGGGCTTAAAGAGGACCATGCACTGTGGGATATGTGGACAGGCTAATCATAACTCCAGGTTCCATAAGAAGAATCCGAAACAGGTTTGTTTCATTGCTCTCTCGGTTTTGTTGTTTATGATGATGTGTTTTGGATTGAAATGAAGATTGAGGTATTTATTGTGATGTGTTTTGCAGCCTTTTGTGAGTGGTGAATCTTCTCAGCTTGAAGCCTCCCAAGGTGCTAGTGGCTCTCAAGTTACTCAGTCAAAGAAGTGACCCGGGGAAAGAAGAGAAGATGGATGTGAAGAAGGGGTCGTCTGTTTTTGTGGTGTTTTAGGTGATTTGCTCTCGGTTTTAGGTGCTTTTTTGAGGTTCTAAGACCTTGTTTCTCGGCTTTAGATTTCTTTTGCACGTTCCATGACCTTGTTTCTCGGGTATTTGAACTAGTTTACTGGATTTAAAACTCTATTTTGATGTGTTCAAGGTATGCTTTAAGGCAATGTATGATATTTTAATGGCTTTGGTCATTCTTTTGAATGCTTTTGAAGGATTTATAAAATCTTGATTCTCACCATTTAACAGCAGAAACATCTTAAAATAACACTTACCATCATCTTAAAACATCTTAAAATACAACAACAGAAGCAAAATAACATAAACAACCACATACAACCATCATCATATTCTTAGACATAACAAACTGAGACAAGTTATATCACCTTAGCCAACACAACCATCGTCAAACATCCTAAAACAACAAGCACCAGTGCCTTCTTGACCTCGCATTTGGCTTCATTCACAACATCTTCCATTCTTGCAAAAATCTCAGTCTCTAACTTCAATCCAAGCTCTTCAAACTTTTTCTTCTCTTCTTGGGCATCCCTCTCTTCTTCCACACGACCAGCAACCAAGCTCTGTTCAAGTCTCCCTATCCTAAACGACAATGCTTCAACCTCATCCAACAACGCCTCATCAACCCATTTGTAACTGTGGTTATCATTACTCAGCTACAAACACAGAAAAATTGATTCACCCACACATTTTGAGCAATCAAATTTATATAAACAAACTAACCCTTCTCTCTGCCGCAAAAGCACAACGAAAGTATCTCCTGTAACGATTTGCCTTCGAATTCGACATCAAGGGGATCACTAATTCTCCACACCAACATCTCTTCGGAACACCAACAACACGACCTCTTGCTCGAGCGCTAGAGACTCCACTCGAAGTTCCTGATTCATGACTCATACTTTCTGGGTTTGGGAAACGAAATCTCTCTCTGGATTTTTTAGATTTTAGGGTTCTAACGACATAAACTCGATTTTGGGGGTTTTAAAAGGGTTTCGGGTCGGGTTTAAATCGATCCATAGTCGGATCTTAATCTGGGTCGAGGTGTACCAATATAACTGGTTTACTATCGGTTTATGTAATAAACCATTAAAACCAAGTCGAATATTGGTCTGTGTGGAAACGAGGTTCGAACTTTTATATTATGTGGAAACGGGTTGTTATACTTTGAAGGTGTGCAATTAGGACGACATCAAAACTTTGTGTACATTTATTACTATGCCATAGTTCTGGTGGGGAAATACGTTGTCTTCCCAAATAAATCCAACATGTATATATAACGAAATTTATGTATACAATATATTGAAACTAATTTTTTTGAATTAAAGATATATCAGATCTTGAGAAGTAAGAGTTAGTATGGTATACAAAAAATGATAAATTAGTTATAACATTTCTAAGAAAAAGATTAGTATCCAAATTCTATAAAATTTGTAATATATAAAACATTTGGATTAAAATTTGTAAATTAATAAAATATAAGTATCAATCAAATTTAAATGATTACAAATTACTTATGGGTTTAGTTTTGACAGGAGAAGATTGGAGGGTTTGTTTTTTGACCCACACATTCACGTAGATGTTTATTTTTACTTTTTATAAGTGATAATATATATTCTTACATTTTACCATTAAATAATTATTTTAAAAGAAATTTTAAACATAATAATTTTATAGTTTATATTGAGTATTTTTTTTTATCTTGTAAATCATCAATTATATCATCCTTATTTTTAGAATATGACCCCTATATCTGCACAAATGTATTATTATTATTTTGGATCAAAATTTTATGATTATGTATAACTAAATTATCGTATATACTATTTAAAATATATGGTCTATATATTTTGTACTTTTTAACATTTATTATACTGAATTTACATTGGACTATTCTTTATATGAAAACATACATAACATAATATATTTTATATATTAATCTATATATTATATAAATGTTTTTTTTGTGACTTTTATTTTAGTTATTACTTATAAATAATTAAAATATAATTATATATTTTTGAAAATAAGTAGGGGTTATTGGTTCTATTATTTTAGTCGATTTAGAAATACATTTTGGATTTAGAAATTTTGATAAATCCATTGATTTTAAAATCAAACAAATCAATTTTTAGAATCAAATATACAGATTTCAAAATCAAAATAAGTGGATTATTATAAATCAGTCAAATGTATTTGCAATAAGTTCAGATTTGTAACAAAATATATATTTTTTAAAAAAACTAAAAAATGTGTTTCATCATGCTTTTAGTTTGGAGTTTTAAGTGTTTGTACTTGTGTAATTTTTATTAATATGTAATAGAGATTATATATAAATTATGAAGGACACATACGATAGAAAGTGGAAAATATTAAATTGTACAAATTGGATAATTGGAAAATATTAAATTAGAAAACTTTCAAACTTTCAAACGGGATCAACCAACTAAAAAATTTATGTTGAACTAGGTGTGGGCACGGATTGAATATTAACGTATTTTCAGTATTTGTGATTTGCTTCGGATTTCACGGATATCTAATTTTCCGATTTGCTTTGCTTCGGAAAAATACGGATATTCGATTTTACGGATATCCGAAAAATTTATGAATATTTGTGAATATTCACAGATATTTACGGATACATTTTCCACTATGTTTAATACAAGTAAATATGAAAATATTATACAAATTTGTTCTTATAAAAGATAAAGTAAAAGATTAATGAAACTGTTTACTTATAAATTCTTAAAAAATATATTAAAAATTCTTATAAATTAAATGTTTTAAGAAGAATTGTGATTTTTTATAAAGATCTTATAATTCTTTTCTTCATATTATATTTTTATAAGTAATTTGATAAATAAAATTATATAAGATTATACATTAAAAATTCTATTTAACTATAGATATATAACTATTTATATAAAAGTCGGAGCGGATCGGATATTCGTCTCTAATTTTTTTAGTATTTTTGATTAACTTCGTTTTTAATGGATAGTGATTTTTAATATTTTCTTTGCTTCGAAGACTTACGGATATCCGAATTTTTTGGATCGAACCGAAAAGAATAACGAATCTAATCAAATTTAACGAATAAAATGCCCAGTCCTATGTTGAACATAGTGGTTTTAAGTCAAACGTGTTTATGTCAATTTTTTTCTTTTTATTTGTTCATTTTTACATATATATATATATATATATTTACTCACATAGCAAGCATCTCATATCTTTTTAAAATAGTGATTGTTTATAATTGTTAGTGAAACATGTTCAATACGTATGACTTGGGGCAAAAAAAAGATACTGGGAACATCAATAATACAAATCCATCGAAATATCAAGATTGAACTCAATATTTGCTCCTTTGTATTTTTAACTTAAAAACACTCATAAATCCATTCAAATCTAATTTGAAATCAAATCCTTAATCAAATCATTATTATTGAATAACACATGATTTTAAAATCTATTTTAAAATCTAAAAACCAATAACAGTGAATTTGAATATCGATTTGAAAATCATAGAACCAATAACAATGAATTTTAATATGGATTTTAAAATCATATAACCAATAACACTAGATTTTAATTGTATTTTAAAATCTACTAAAATATCCAAACTAATAACACCCTCTAATATTGTTCCTTAACTATTTAAAGGTAGGTAGAAAATTATTAAGAAAAAATGCTAAAAGGTAAGTTAATTAATATGTAATTAATTATTATGTATATATGGAATTAGTAAAATAATTACTATATAATTTATGTATTTAATTACGAAATGTATATATGGAATTAATTATTTTCAAACACATATATATATATATATAATTAAATAGGAAAAACAAAGAATATTAAAATATAGGCTTATTAATTATTGTTGCCATGAGTTTTTAGTTAGAATTTGATTTTGGAAATTCATTAATTAAATAGAAAAGACAAAAAATCCTATAAGGTAGGTTAATTAATTACTTCAGTGGCATGCCATTGTAAATAATTAGGAAAACTTAGGGGCATTTTATAAGTGTACTTCTATTTTAATAATAGAGATGGAAGGAGTAATCAATATTACTCTCGCTCTACAAAGATAATATTTTCATTTGTTCACACATATTAAGATAATACATTAAATGATTTGTTCGAAATTGTGTTTAGGCACTAATTTGGCGGTGAGATCGTGCCTAGCGAATTACCAAAAAATCGGAAAATACTCAGAGAATACGTGGGATCTAGTTTTAAATACAATTTAATATATCTATAATATGTTTAGCTAACTTTAAACATGATGACACAAATTTTTAGACATAATTATATAATTTTTTATAGATAAGTTTAAACAGTTTTTTTTTATTTGTTAAACATTTAGATTAGGTTTTGTTTGATACGAAAAAACTCTCAAATGCAATGCAGTATGTATGTTTTTGTTTGTGCTTCCAAAAAGGTTTTAGACTCAATAGCTAATTGTAATTATTTTGTGATGGAGAACTATATAAAATATGTTAATAATGAGTAAAAACTAATCAACTGCATTTTAACTTTACGCGATAAAAAAAATAATTATGCAGTTAACGTGGAAATTATGCCGGAATTAGGCAGATCAACGCGGACCAACGCTTTGTTCTACCAATTTGGCCATATTCGCCGCAGTCAAACTCCGAATAACGCCTAATCGGCTGCGTTTTCGAACAGAAAATCTAGTATATAATAAATGCATTATTTTATAATTATCAGTTTTTAATAAAGTTAAACGAATAATAGTTCAATAAATTTAGTTATCTTCTTGAAACTTATAATTTACTATTATTTAATAATTTAAATTTATAAAACTCAAAAATGCTATATTCGTGAAACCATTTTTTCCTTAAACTTTTATCTTGGTGGAAATTTATTTGAAAATGGGAGAGTTAAGACGGCGCTCGTGAAATGGGATCAGCTATGGCAAAGGCACCGATATAGAAGGGAATCAATAATTAAGGGCAAAATGGGATCAGCTATATATGGCAAAGGTATCTCAGTATCGGAAGTACACATTTTTTCTTGTTTTTTTTTTTGTCTATTTTCTGTGTTGTAATACAAATGAACCGACATTTTAAATTGTCGGGATCCTCTTGTAGACGATAAAAAGGTGGTGGTCCTCTAGTTTTAAGTCCCGACATTATCACGTTTGAGACTTGAGGAAATATACATTCAAACATTATTAATTTTTCATTCAAACACACAAGACATTACATAACAAGATGATAAACTTGGAATCCGTTGTAAGTTGTAACACATTATTGAAAGTAATTAAATATTCTTTATTTTTCACACCAAATATTTTGCTTAAACTTCTGAAGCATGACAAATCTTTTCTGAGGCAGCAGACTTCATCATGCTGAGGGCTTCGATGATGAGATCACAAAGGTGATGAGGGTCTGGAATCACGTCGAGATCAACTGCAAGGTTTATTATAAGTTTGTCCACATAGCTTTGTATAACGAGAATGAGTGCCTTGTCAAAAAAAAAAAAAAAGAGAAAGAGAAATTAAATATTGCAATTTTTTTTTTGCTTATTTTTAAATATGTCATTATTTGGATTTTCAATTTAAAATCATAAGCAATGGGTGGGTTGACAAAAATTCTCCGGCTATCATTGCTGAATTTTAGAAATACTTTTTCTATGAATCCATAAAGTTGTCTAATTGATTTTGTTTTTATATCTGATTTTGATAATTCATCAAAATAATTTGTATACTTAAACTCAACACTATAATATCTTATAAAATGTAAACAATATATAAAAAATTTGTAAGTCCTAGATCCCAAATAATTCTTCTATTTGCTAGTCATCTATAAAACGCTTAGTTACCACCTAGCGATTTTTGAATATAATAAATATAATTAATATTTTAATCTAAAATATTAGATATAATAAATTAAAATAGTAGAAAAATGAATAATTATGTTTATCGATAATTTTTTTAAAAATAATTATGTTAAATTGTTTTTAAATAAGCATACTCACCTAATCAGAATATAAATAAAAATTTCAATGAAATAAGTATAGCAAATATATCTTGAATTGTCTAGTTATCATATTATATTTAAGTTAATTAGAAACATATATATGAATTTGAAATCTGTTCTTATATATGAATTTCGTGTAGAAATGTCACTTACAATAAATTAAAGGGTAATATTAGTGTAAGATAGGATAAAACTATTTATTTTAACATTAAAATTCATCTTAATATACTTCAATTTTTATTGCTTCAAAAAATATATTACTCCAATTTTTATCTTGGAATGATGCAACCGGAATAATATAGTTACCAATACCAAAATAAAATAAAATCCAATAATAATGGAATACTAAGTAGTTAAATTTCTATATAATTGTCATAGAAATTGTACTTATAATTATTTTAATATAAATTTTGTTTAGCTTCATTACTTCCAAAAACAAAGAAAATTCTTCTTTTACTTTCCTTATTTGATAAGGACTAGATAAGAAGGGGTTGTGTTTAAGGAGAGATAGTACCTGTTGTATACCAAAGCTACTTGCAGCAATGTAGGATATTTGATGGCCAAAAAAACTAATTTCTTCGGCTGGACCAACCACATTTGAGAATATCATTGTTGTGTTATCAAAAATTCTATCCAAAAGGTTTTTGACTGCCTGTTTTTCACCCCATACATCCAAACATATATCGATTAGATTCAAAAATATTAATGACCATTTTGCATATTTAACTATTAAACAATGTTGATTTAGATCTTACTGTAATTCCAAAAACCTCCATGGTCAATTTCAGCAACCAATGGGAAAATAGAGGTTCGAGGGAAAGTTTTTTACGATCCATGGTAGTTTTGGCTTGTCGAACATATTCAAGTATATCAACCTCTGACTTCATCCACAAAGGAATCAGAACAAAACCTATTGAGTTTCCCCATCTGCACTTTGAACCTTTTGCCATCATATTAGCTAAATCCTGTATAATATATTTGTATGTTAGATTCTTACTATTTCAAATAAGACAAAACGAACATCGTTAGTAGTATATTCTTCAGCACCTCTATATCTCTGTTTGGCCTTAGGTTGAATAAAACAGCACCGTGATGACAAAATTTTTCGAGAGCTTTTCTTTTGTCTGAAGTTGTTTCAAGATCTGTTCACAAATTTGAGAGTATGTAAGAAATGCAAACAAGTGTTGTTTTATGACATTACACAAAAGTACGATTTACCGTATCTTTGATTCAAATATCGTGAAAGACCAGCTTGTACCATTCCAAAAAGCACATCATTCACGGTCTAATAAAAAAAGAAGAAGAAAAACATAAAAATTTGATCTTTCAAAAAAAAAGGAAAGTAATTAAGCAAACGTGTACCGCATTCATGGCGTTCTTCACTTTTTTGACATCATCCAAAGGAATGATTTGATGAATGAACCTATTTGCGCCAAGTGTAGCTCCGGGTTTACCACTTAGATAAGTTGTGGTGTCCCCCGGAAAACATATAAAAACCAAAGCCTTGATAACTTCAACACAAGTGTGGAACATTGTTCTTGCTATGAACCATAACCAATCAACCAACGACCAACAAACGTTCTTTTCTTTCCTTTTCTTGGGAGCCACGAAAGTAGGAAATGCCTCGGGATCACATACTTTCCGAGTACAAGCAAGTAAAAGAGACATAAGAGACATCCCATCACCTAATGAATGATGAAACCTAGCCAAAACTACAGACTCCGCATGCGACGTCTTAAGTTTCAGTAGATGAAATTCCCATAAAGGTCTGGACATATCCATTGGAGAAAGAGCCATGTTTGATGTATAATTCTCTAGAAATTCATCAGGATTTTCAATGTATGGACCTATATCTGGAACAGTAACATGATCTTCCACTTTTACTTCAGTTGGAATCCATGTAGCTTTTCCTTTGCCATCTCCATGACCCGTCAGCTACAAGTAAAATATGATGTTAGAATCCTAACATCTCAAATACGATGGAGCCCCCAAGTAATAAAACATACATATATCACTTTAGTACCGACCAAATGATTTTTTTAAATATACTACCAAATGATTTGATCAGAAGTGTATAAAACAACATATAAGCAATAAAAATGTGTGTATGTGTGCATACATATATAAGTGTTTGTATGTTAATTACCGACCAGTATGCTAGAGAAGCGTGGATGGTTAATCAATGTGTTCTTCAAGCCCTCAACAATGGTTGATGGATCAACTTCGATTTTGAATCCAAAGGTTACAATGTTAAAGACATCGTGGCCCGGCAAGCTGAACAGCTTTGCAAATGGACTAACTGGCTCCTCTCCTTCGGTCACTTGCTCTTTGATAGACATCTCCCAACTTTTTATTTTCGGGTTATATTGGTTTAATTAGTACACAAAGTGCATATGCAAATGCTTTAGTTTATATACAAGAGCCTAGCCTCACTATCTACTAATATATGTCGTTCTTTAAAAACGAGGGCTGTTGAAAATCTAACTATACTGTTCCAATCGATATGAATGTGACTTCTAAAACGTCTTTACTACACTGTAGTATGTGTATGGCGGGTCCAAGCGATGGTAGGAAGTGAAACAGTAGTTATTCAATTTCTTGATATTTTCAATTATTTTCTGTTTCAAAATATTTTATTTAAGAGAGAAGTTAATACCCCATATAAAACAAGAAGACATGTTTGTGTGCGTGTTCAAAAACCATCCACTTGTTTCAAATCGACGTCACTTTTATGTATTTGTTGCAACAAAAACAATACAGATCACACCAGTGTGTAGTTGGTTCTTAATGAGCATTAACTAAAGGTATTATTGCTCTTTTGGAGGTGGCTAAAATATACGTGAAATTTGATTGATATTTTGTTTATTAGCAGTGAATCGGAATCATCATTTAGTTTTCGATTACAAGCCAGTAAAAGAGATATTCCCTCCATTCCTAAATATAAGTTGTTTAGGACAAAACACACATATTAAGACAAAATTAATTTTTGTCTAGAAAGTAGAATTAAAACAATAAATTAATGATATTCAACCAATTATAGAATATATGATTAAATATGATTGGTCACACAGTTTTTAATAAAGTAAAAAATTACCTAAAAAAATAAAAACATTTTATATATTAGAACATCAAAATTTTTTAAAACATCTTATATTTTGGAACTGAGGGAGTATAAGAGACATCTCATCACCAAAGAGTGATGAAATTTTGTCAAGACTAGAAATTCTGCATCTAATGTTTTAACTTTTAATAAATGTGTAACACTCCAAACCAATGTTTGGAAATCGGACATGGTGTCAACGTAAATTTGAGCCGTCCAGCATAAATGAAAAGGGGGGTGGGGTACTAGGGCCCTAAAGTAGAGCGGATCACGCTGCTCTTTAGTGCTCGGGATTCCCATTCAATTTTGCGGCAATGCCCGATCGACACACTAGTTACCTGTGTTTTGATAAACCATTTCCACAAAACCCTTCTCAACTTCACAGTTGTTGTTTTTTTTTTTTATAACTAACTCACAGTTGTACATACACTGGAACATAAGTTCAAAACAATTAGATAAAGCAAGTTTTTAGATGTCACTAGCGCCAACTGAAAATATTTTCAGAAAAGTCACTTTATTCATTTTATTATTCTAAATGAAAATAAATATATATATATATATATATATATATATATATCGTTAATTCAAAACTTAGTAGTATATAGTATTTAAATTTAATTTTACTAGTTGATGAAACCAATACATATAAGAAGTTATTTTAACATTTCATCTGTTTCATAAAAATGTCATTTTTCTAGTTACATAAAAAATATCACTTTAAATTTTCAATGCGGTTTAATGTATTGTTGACTAAATATTAATTACAAAATACAGTGATTTTATAAATAATTTCAAATATTTTTATTTAAAAAGAATTCGTATGAAAATGGTAAATTAAGACTTTTCTTGAAATTAAGATAGTATAATTAATAAAAAAATTGTTTAAAAAATAACACAATTAGTGTACCACTTTCTAAATTCCACTTCGTAAACAAACTATTTTTTATAAATACACATCAAAACAAGCTAGTGATACACAGTTTGATCCAGTGTATATACTTTTCCAGAAAAGCCTAGAACTCGTAAACTTCTCAAAACAAACATCCATTAAACAGAGTCGAAGGCCTTGGAGATATCAATCTTCATCACACATCTAGGGGTAATTGATTCTCTATGGTAATCTTTAACCAACTCTGAGGCCAAGAGCACATTCTCTATGAGTAATCTTCCTTTCAAAAATGCAGATTGGTTCTCTAAAATAATTCTTGGCAATAACTTACCGATGTAAGTCAATCTCGCTTACGCATCTTTGCTTTGCGGATGATTTGATGGTTTTTGTTGAAGGTTTGAAGGATTCTATAGAAGGTGCTCTCTCAGTGTTTGATGAGTTTGAGGTGTGGTCGGGTCTTCGAATAAGTTTGGAAAAATTCACAATTTACATGGCTGGGATTTCAGAGACTGAGAAGAGAGCTATATTAACAAACTTTCCATTTGCTGAAAGGGACTTACCGGTTCGATATCTTGGCTTGCCTCTAATGTCCCAAAGTATGAGGAAGCAAGATTACCTCCCACTACTGGAAAAAATCAGAAACAGGATCAGTTCTTGGACGTGCAGGTTCCTATCATATGCAGGACGTCTCCAACTTATAAAAGCTGTGCTGTTGAGTATCGTTAACTTCTGGGATGCGGTATTTCGTCTCCCAAGCAATTGTATTAAGGAAGTGGAACAACTCTGCTCTGCTTTCTTATGGACAGGTCCTGTACTCAAATACACTAATGCTAAGGTTGCGTGGAAAGATGTTTGTCTGATCAAGAATGAAGGTGGTCTAGGGTTAAGATATCTGAAGGAAGTTAATAGGGTGTATGGGCTTAAACTCATTTGTAGAATGCTTCCCCAGTGTATGGGCTTAAACTCATTTGGAGAATGCTTTCTGGGGAGTCTCTTTGGGGAAAATGGATCAGAAATAATTTACTTAAGGGAAAAAGCGTTTGGGAAGTGAATTCTAAAACTCAAATGGGGTCTTGGATGTGGAGAAAAATGTTAAAACTGAGAGAAGTGGCAAAGTCTTTTTACAGAAAAGAATTGGAGAATGGAAGGCATACATCATTTTGGTATGATCGTTGGTTGGATAGAGAAGTGCTCGTTGACCTGCTGGGAGCAAGAGGAATAATAGATATGGGGGTTAACAGGGGAGCTACTGTAGAGGACGCTTTAAATAGTCAAAGAAGGAGAAGACATCGAATGGGGTTGCTAAATGATATTGAATCTGAGTTAAATTTCATTGTAGAGAAGTTGAGACCAGAAAAGGATGATATTAGTTTATGGAGGAGAAGGTCGGGGTTTAAGCAGAAATTCTCTACGCATGAGACATGGTGGATGCTGCGAAAATCTAAAAGTACATGCAGTTGGGCTCGTGGTATATGGCTTACTCAAGCCACACCGAAGTTTGCATTCATAGATTGGTTATCGATGCTAGATAGGATGTCCACTTTGGATAGGATTGCTAAGTGGAATCAGGGGATTGCTACTACATGTGTTCTATGCAAAAGTGCTTCAGAATCAAGAAACCATTTGTTCTTTCTGTGCGCTTATTCCTCTCAGATTTGGGAGCACATCACCAAGGGAATTCTTCGCAGTTCTTATACCAATGTCTGGTCTGAGATAGTAAGCATTATTGGAGATGAGTCCATGGAAAGAAAGCAGCTGTTCTGTGTTAGATATGCGTTTCAGGCGGTCTTGTATGCGGTGTGGAGGGAGCGTACCAAGGTTATTCATGGAGATAAGTTGTTGCCGATGCCTCCCCTGAAGAGAATGCTAGACAAAGGGATTCGCAACAAGATTAATCTGATGAGAACTCATGGAATGAAAGGAATGGAGGAGCTTATGCAATTCTGATTTCATACTAGAGTGTGATTAGTCTTTTCATTATTGGAGAGTAGTTGATTAGTTTGGAAGATTATTTCAAATAAACATGGGTCACACTTGATGTATACAGGCTTTTCTGATGAATAAAATTTAACATTCATTCAAAAAAAATACACATCAATCTCAATAATTAGAACAAAAAAGACCAAAGACCCTTACCTAAAATTTCCAACGCGTTGAAAAGTGTATCTTCAAAACCCTTAACAATCCAAGAGCAATCACTAATGTGTTGCTCAGATCGACAGGATACAATCTCCGCCGAAACGTTAGTTCAAACACACTCAAAGATGACATCTACTTTTAGATAATATCCACATTGAAACTTTTTGTGGACTATTATATATATATATATATATATATATAGTATGTGGCAATCTTAAAGTCTTAAGTTAGCTTTTGAATGTGAGTTAGGTTCATTAATATAGAATCAGTGCCCGTTATTTCAATTTCTCTCGATTGTGTGCTCTACCCGTATCCGTGGATGTTCAGTCCTACAAACTTCATGCTTCAGATGTCAAATCATGAGCCTTAAGAGAGTGTACTAGATAATGTCCCACATCAAGACTTGAAAGATTTGTGGCCTAGTATATATGTAGTATGTTGCAATCCTCTATTTTTGAGCTAGTTTTTAGGTGTGAAGTATATCTGTTACTAATATTTACTAGTAGCGGTCTGAAGATCTCCATATTTGGTGCCCAGTCCAGATATGAAAACACTAAAAACAAGTTATCCGGTTCATCATTGATTCCCATTTTTCAACGGTTTAGATAACATAATGCTCTCGATGGTAGGGAAGAGGTGACACAAGATACTGCAGTCAAGAAGGGCAGAATTTTGGTTTACCAGGTTAGAACCGAAGCTAAATCATAATCAAGTTAAAGAGTACAATATTACAAATAAACATAAATAGAAAATATACTTTTTAATATAAGAAAAAGACACATTATATTTAAATATATTTTGTAAGATAAAATTATATAAGTCATTATATTAAAATAATTATAAGTTATTATACATTAAATAAAAGGGTTTATAGTGATAAATCCCCCAACTAAAGATTTTTCGTAAAAATTTCTCCATACTTGTTATCTTGTAATTTAACCCTTCAAGTTCTATTCTTTTAAATTTTGTTACCCTCCGTCTATTGCTCTGTTATTTATGGACGGATACCGTTTACACAGAGTTCTATTTTAGTGATAAATCCCTCAAACTAAAGAATTTTCGTAAAAATTTCTCCCAATTTTTTTATCTTGTAATTTAACCCCTCAAGTTCTATTCTGCTAGATTTTGTTACCATCTCTCTATTGTTTTGTTATTTGTGGGAACCGAAATTCACACCGTCGATTTTCTTAAATTAAAGAAAGTTAAGAAACCCTAACTTTTCCTCAGTCCCAGATTCTCTTCGAGAGCCAACGACAAGTGACCAAACAGATGCGAAAATACGAAGAGATAACAAAACGAATTTATAGAAAAATAGATCTTATTTAGAATCCGTGTAAGAGCGTTGCGATCATTACAAAAGGTTATAAAAACTATGGGCGCAAGAGATTTCGGCCAGTTCAAGCCACCTGAAACCCTAGATGGCCGGTTGGGAATTTGTTTTTTAAAAACTGAATAAACTTTCTATTAACTTGGTGATTGAGGGTGGTCTTTACAATGACTGTCTAAGAGCTTATATAATACTATGGACTCTAAGTCTAACGTTCATTAGAAGAAAAGAAAGGAAACAAAGCAATAAAATCGGAAACTAGCCGTTGGAGCCTTTTGTGGGATTTTGGCTCCAAATGAGAAACTTGATCTTTCTTGAACATGGACGGTTTTAGGGGATAAGAGAGCTTCCTTGAGATCTTCTTAATGGCTTGGAATGTGCTGAGGTCGTGCCTGATCTGAAGAGAAAAGAGCTGTTGGACTTTGATTGCAAGAATCTCCAAATAAGGCAAGTTGGTGTAAATGAGGATCCTCCTGATCCAATGTGGGCTAGTGCATGGCATGAACTTGTAGAACTCCTCCTGGCCGCCTATGATGTCTTCTGGAAGTCTTGGTTTGATCTGAATGTCTTCTGGTCGGAGTTGGTTGGGTTGGAAAGGATCAAACTGATAGATTGTCCAATCTTTCCATAAGTGGCTCCGGGTTGGTTTGATAACTTCTTCAAGGATCCGCCTGATCCTCTGGGCTCTGGTGCAGCTAAGGAATTCTGGAATGTCTCCTGATTGGTAAATATTATCTCCTGGTTTCCATAAGTGGCTCTGGGTCGAACCAAATTGAATTGGTTGGCAACTTTCCATAGATGATGTCGGTTTAGCCGGTTCTGGGAAATTGATCATAACTTCTGATTTCCTTGACCAATTATTCTGATTTCTGGCTTTGTGGAAAGATGATAAGTCCCTCTTGCAGCCCATGAGTTGTTCTGGTGACGGCCGCTTCATGGTTGAGCTTGAATCTTCTTCTAAGGGCTGGTACTCCTGGCTGGATGGGCTGAGAAACCTCTGACTTGTAAAATTCATATCGTGTTGGTCCGTGAGGATTTTATTGAAATTCCAATTGGGCTGGACTTAATCTTGAGTGGTAAATCCATGAAAATTGTTTTCATGTTGAAATTCCTGGTTGTGGAGATATTCGCCTTGGACTGGACCTTGGTTGCTGGTACCTCCTAGATGGCCGGTTGGAAAGGTTTGGTGAGACTCTGGTCGAACCATGGATTTGGTGACCAAACATCCCCTCCCTCTTGACAAGGTTTCGACCTCGAAACTGTATAACCTGATGCACCACAATAAAGCAAGTCAGGCTTCATTCTCTTTTGGGAGTTTAAAACCTTACCTTGATACAATTTTGGTTTGGTGATGCATGGTGCATCTGGTGGCTCTTCTTTGAGAAGATAGGAAATGATCACGCCTCTGCTATGATCGGGGCCATTGCATCTCTTCTGGAATGGATGACTCTTCAAATTTTTGGTGGCCACGTTTCTGGTCCTCCTTGGAATTGATTCTCTTAGCAGCAAGGGAATATCCAGTGGGATTTCTTTGAAGCTTTCTTCTTTGCAACCTGAAATAATCTCAACATTCTGGACAAAAAGCAAGTGCATTATATCTGTGGTTGAAAAGTTATAAACAAAATGTGAGAGTTCCAGACTTACTTTGATAGCTTCCACAAGTTGAAGAGTGAATTTCTTCTTTGGACAACTTGTGTTGCTTAGCTGCCTTTCTTGCAACTTTTGATCTCTGTTTTGATGCTCTTCTATTTTTATTATTCCTGGATCAAAACATTTTGGCAAAGACAAGTGCATGATGTATTATTTAGCAAGCAATAAGGACGAATTTAAATTAGAAACACTTCCCTTGCTTAGGCTGACTTGTAATGGCATTGGTTCAGCATCTTGTAACATCATGGTTTGTGTCTCCTTTGTTTTGGCCGTGTACTCCTCTTTGGTTCCTAAGAATATTTCACATTCTCTTGGACAGGACAAGTGCATTAATCTTATCAGAGAGTAAATAAGAAAATTCTGGTTCAATGTGAAACATACCTCTAGGCTTGGCATTTGAAAAACACATTGTTCAATTTTCGGTTTCAGCTTGGGAGTTGGTTCATGACTGAACTCATGGACTGGTTCCAGCCTTGGAACATCAGTAAGAATATAGCTTTCATTTTTACTCCCTATATCAAGAACACACACATCAGTACTAGTATCTAAAGGTGGTGTTAAACACTTACCTTGGTGGGATACTTTTGTTACTGGTTTTGCTTCTTTAAGCATCATGGACTGCATGGTGTTTTGAACCATCTTCTGGTCCAACACAAAGGTGACACCTTGTGGCTCCTCTTCATGCTCCTTAGTTCCTGTTACAACACCCTTTGACAAAGACAAGTGCATTATACAAGAATTTGGAACCAATAAATCAGATTGAATAGAACTATCACTTTTTATAGACAAATCAGTTTTCTTTTCTAGTGATGTTTCTATCAATGCTTGTTTGGTTTGATAAGCTACAGCAAATTGTCCTCTCTTATGACATATATAACATATATGATCTTTTAAATCCTTAGAGTTCGATGACTTACCTTGGCTTGATGCCTCTTCTTTCTTTGGGCTAGAAATCTCCTTGTTTCTTGGACTTAAATCATGGGCAACTTTTGATTCGGACAAGGATGTGGAGATCGTATTTCTTTGGACCTCAAGACATGTCTTAACATCCTTTGAAAAAGACAAGTGACTTATACCAGTGGAAGATGTTTTGTAAACCAAATTATCAAGTATAGGACTTACCATAGCCTTTGCTTGAAAAATCGGTTTGTCTGATTTTTCTTTGGTGCTGGCCAACGTGTCTTGGCTGACCAATATCTTCTTCTACATGGCCTTTGGGATGTAACTCTCCTGGCCTAAGCATTGGAAAAAGGCGTGCCCCTGGTTTGGCTGAAACTTGGCTTGTTGAGTCAAACCTTTTTGACCTTCTTGTGGCACTACCTTTCTTGCCTCTTTGGAACCATGAGTTGGATATCTCCTTGGGTATATCTTCTGGATCTTAGAACTAGTAAGTTCTGGTGCAAATTCATCCCTCATGACTTCCTTAAGAGCTCTCCATGTTTTGATAGCTGGCTCCTTATAAAACCATCTATCATCTTCTTCTTGTTTCCACCATTTAAAGGCATTACCTCTTAGTTGATCAATGGCATAAGATAGCCTCTCTTCCTTCAGGATGTTGTTGAAGTGAAACCATTCGTCAAGGTTCCTCTCCCACAATAGGTAGCTTTTTCCTCCTGAAAATGTGAAGAGTTCAACTCTATGAGCAAAAGATATATAATCAGATCGCGAATTAGTAACATGATGGCTGTGAGTTAGAGAAGTTGGAAGGGGGTTGATCCTTGAAGGATCTGGTGGCTTGGGCTCGACATAGATAGCCTCTGGTGCATCTACAAAACTTCTTTTTCCTTTATGTGGACGTTGGCCTTGTGCCTTGTTTCTTTTCTCCAGCTGAGCAATCTGATCTTGTACTCCTTTTATAGCAGCCAATAGCTGTTTTTGAGAGGCCATTAGAGCTTGGCCGTGTGCTGCCTCTCCCATTAATACCTGAAATCAATCTTAAAGATCAAATGAAGATATGGGAAGTTCTGGTCGAACCAAAATAAATCAAATGCAATAATGAGACTTAAATTAAACCGAGAAATATGCAATTATGAACCGAAACGAAATAAACTATGAAAAAATGATTTTTCTTTTGGTTTTCTTTATGCAATCACGAAATGTAGGCAATATGCAATGATATTAATCACAAATGAAAAGAAATATGGAAAACAAACTAACAATGATATTTGTTTTTTGAAATTTTCTTAGAATAAATGCAAATAACAGAAGATATGCAAATGATAAACTAAGCAAACAGAAATATATTTTATTTTTCTTTTCTGATGCAAGCACGAAATGTATGAACTAATATGGCTTGTAACAAAAACTAGAATGATTTTTTTTTTTTTTTTAGTTTTAAACTTGGTATGCAATGCAAAAGAAGATGGAAACAACTTAAATGCAGATTTTTTTTAGACAGTTTTTGATTATGGAAACAAAATGAAAAGGAAACAAACACTTTTCTTTTTGGGTTTTCGATTTTGAATGAATCAAACACTACTTATTCTTTTCTTTTTGTGGTCTCAAATTATGATAAACAGAAGGAACAAAAATATGCAGAAACAATACTTGAAACAAAAAGACAGTTTTTATGGATTTTCGGTTTATGAAGAAAACAAATGCAAGCAAATAAAATTTGATGCAAGGATAGATATCACATGATTCAGGAACTTCAGCTCTGATACCAAAATGTTGTGGGCAAAGTTCTGGCTGATTGGAATTATGGAACTGAGGTTTAGTCGGATGGCTTGGGCGATGCGGTTTGATGGTTCCGACTTGTACCTGAAACAAGAAAAGAGATTTTTATGAGTTTTTATAATTTTATATGAATGAAACAAAGAAAATCCCCCTATATATTAAAAGAGAAGCCACTTAAGTGATTTCTGCTGACGTGTCACTCATATGAGAAGTTTCAAAAAAATTGTTATAATTTAATTGGTCGATAGTTTTTAATTTTTATTTATTTAAATTAGATCTAAAAGTTTAAGGTAAGTCTAAAATCATTTAAGATCACTTGCCATTTAATATAAAAAATATTACAAATAACAATTTATGGCAATTAATTCTCAAATTATAGAAAGATTAATAATGTTTTATTTATTACTTTTAATATTTATAAACTATAAAATAAAATGAACGAATTTTTATATAATATAATTATAATAGTTTTATATTTTACTTGATGAATTGTATTCAGATATAATTATATAATAACTATTTTAATATTACAAAATCCAAACATGTTTTATTAATATTATTTTTTAATTATTTATTGTTGTTTACAGAATAAATTTATCAGAATTTTAAAATACTTTATAAAAAGATATAAATTATTTATAAAAATGAAAATCCTACTATATGTTGAGAATCATATAAGTGATTTTTTCTTACGTGTCGATCATAAATGAACTCTTAAAACTGTTATAATTTGATTGAAAGATTATTTTTAATTTTATTTATTATAATTATATCTGAAAGGAAAAGATAATTCAATTACCAATTAATATCACTTTCCAAATAATTTGCATAATATTAGCAATAATTATTTATGGTAACTAATTGTTGAAACTATGAAAGAGTAATAGTGTGATCAAATTTTTTATATACTTATAAACTACATAAAATAATAAACAAAAATGTTTATTTGAATTGATAAAATGATTTTATATTCGTATAGAAAGCCTTATATTTATATTACTTGAGCAAGTTGAAAAATAACTTATGAATAGTTTAAATATAAGTTACCTTATTTAAAAAATAAATTGCTTGTGCAAGTTACTATCACATTTATTGAAAATTTTAATGCCAATTTACCTTAATGTTTCTAAATTCTTAATTCGTTTGTAATGACTTACCTTAATAGGAAATAACTTTCTTTAATCTATTTCAATATTTATTGTGAAAAATAAATATACAAACGTCATTTATGTTTGAAACGTGGACAGTATAAAGTTATCTTACTGAGAATAACCATTTCTTGCGCAAGTTAGTATCACATTAATTCCACTTTTAAATCTTTCTAAATTGTGTTCATTCGTTTTTAATTACTTACCTTATTGTGAAAAATAAATATTCGACATTCTATGACTACTAATATCTCATATGCTCTTATAAATAAAGTTTATATACTCGGCATTCTATACATCATATTTCACCAAAGAGGTTACAATCTCCACTCTCTATTTTCTATATTATTATGTTATTAGTAGGTTATACAAATTGAGTATGAAGGTTGATTTTTATCTTTGTCAAAACACAGTATTCTTGAAGTAATGGAAAGTATGAAGAAAATAATTTCTGAAATTATTGAAGCAAGATCGGTAAATATTTTATTTTTTTGATTTTCCCAAGCGTTTTCATTTTTTAAAAAAATATTTCAAATATGATTTCACTACAAATTTATTGGAACTTAAATTAATCATAATAGGCTGGAACGTGCGTGGTTGTTGCTATAATTGAGGCTATTGATTTGGAAAAACCATGGTATTACACTGCCTGCAATTTTTGCAAAAAAAAAGTGGTTAGACAAGGAGATGCTTTTGAGGGAAATGTGCAACATCTTCAACAGAACCCTCTATACAACTGCAAAACATGCAAAAAGGATGTTCAACATGCTATTCACTAGTATGGCCGTTTATATTCATTAATCTTGTTACCTTTCTAATCTCATATTATTATATGTTCTGAAACAAATTAAAATTGTTTATTTTTTAGTTACTACATGGTTGTACGTGTCTCTGATAAATCAAAAAGGAGAAGCCAAGTTTTTGTTTTTCAACAATATTGCGGAGAAACTCATTAGGAGACCTGCGTTTGAGTTAGTACAAGAGGCTGCTCAGTTATTTCCTTCATTTCTAATATATATTAAAGAATATGACATTTCTATATATTTATTGAAATATTTAAATATTTTTTACAGGAAAATCCACATTTTCTACCTCAATCTCTAACTGATTTAATTGAGAAGAGACTTTTATTTAAGATTACTATCGGAGGTTATGGTCAAAAAGAACAAAATTCAGTATATGTTTTTGATTTAGTGGTTGACGATGTACACTTAATTCAACACTTTGATCCACATGTAATATTTGTTTATAGTTATAACTCAAAATCATTTATAGGCAGTATATGTTCTAACCAAATAATTGTTTTGTGCAGTCACATGTTGTGATTTTTAATGATTATGAGTCGGAAGAGGACTGAGTATTTAAGCGGTGATGGTAATCCAAAAGAAAGGAAGAAAGTTGAAGTCCATTATGCACGTGAAAGTGGAAGAGTTTAAGAAATGATTTGTTTTTGTTGTCTTCAAATTTCATTATTTTTTCCATTGTCTCTGTTTTTGGTTTTATAGTTATGAGCAAGAATTATGAGCTGTCATTTGATTCGTTTTTATAAACACCTCCTTTAATCTATTTTTGTTTCCACATTATAGCAAATTTATTCCTTGGTGGTAAATTTAAAAACCAATCACTAGAAACTGTTTTTCACATGGTTTTAATTCTTTGGCTTACAAAATATAATGAATAGTATTTACTCAACCAATATTTAACACGATTAATCTTATTATTATTCTCTGGCTTAAAAAAATATATCAACCTACATATTAATAGGCATGGCGAGTAGATTTATTGACTATATCTAAGGTTATAAAATAAGGTTTAACTTATATGTTAAACTTTCAAAAAAAATCATAATAAATCATGAAACAATGTAAAAGAAGATAGTATAGCATTATATTGTCATAAAGTGTTTTCCAATAAATATCATATTTACTTGCGCAAGGAATAGATAGTAACATGGTAAGAATTTGATAAGGAAACTTTATTTGGCAAGAAAGGATTGTACGTATAAAATCGAAGATGCTATAACGTAATGGTCATGGATCGATCCGTATTATATTTTGGCGAATAGGTCGGCTTGTGAACTCTATATCTTCGATTTTCTTTTAAACTATATTAGTTTATTCAAGTCTTTTTTCTAACTGCATACGATTCAATCTATAGGTAGTGTTTTGGTATTACTGAAAACAGAAGCATTCGATTTTGAGTGGGAAGCATGAAGAGAAATAATCCGTTTACAGACGCTGGGAATAAATCACAGAAGAAAAATAAACAGGGTATGTTCTACTGAAAATAAATAAATACCTAAACATTGTGTAAAACTCAAGGTTGGTGCTCCTATCATGTGTCTTCGTAACTGTGATGTTGCATTTGGATTATGTAATGGTACTAGGCTAATTATTACTCAGTTATTGCCCCATGTGATAGAAGCTAGAATTATAATCGGACACAATATTGTTGGAGACAAGATTGGATTCCTAGAATGTTTGTCACACTACCTGACACGAATTTTCCCTTCAGAATGCGTCGAAGACAGTTTCCAGTTGCATTGGCTTTCACGATGACCATCAACAAAAGTCAAGGTCAAACACTGGAAAATGTTGGTTTGTTTCTGCCTATGCCAGTGTTCTCTCATGGTCAGCTTTACGTTGCACTTTCAAGAGTTAAGTCGAGATCTGAACTAAAAATCCTAATAACTAGTAAAGAAGGAAAGCCTCAGACAAAAACATTGAATTTTGTCTACAAACAAGTTTTTCAGAATATTTCGTAGTCAGAGTACGTAATTTTAATCTACTTTTTTCCAATAATTTTTTAAAAATATATAAACTGTTACAATTTTTTTTAATTATTTGCTAGATGGGTAATGCTGAGTTAGCAGACCGATTGTATTTGATTACCATCCAGTTTTCTGATTATTTCGATGATGGTATGTCAATTTAATATTATTTTCTGTTCAATAAAATTTAGAAGTTTATAGACCTATCAAATTAAGTTAACCCGTCCAATTGCTTAAAAATTTGCAGGTTTCTAATGGATTTTGTTTTCTTTATCGAGAATTGTACTTCATAAATTATATTATTTATGGATAATATTTTGAATTTTATTATATTTTTCTTTAATATGTTTACATTAATTTTACAATAAATTTAAACAAAATAATATTATACACCTAAAATTAGGAATTACAACACATATACAATACAATTCTAATTAGTGATAATATAAAATCTGTTACTTCTAAAACTATACACTATTTAATCAATATTTTGAATAAAAGTATCTTCTTAAACACACAAATTAAAAATCAACGTTGCAATTATACATGCACACAATAACTGCCTCTTCATACTGAAGTTACTTTGTTCCATCTCTTCCATGTCAAAGGCGGAGTAGCAGCATTTCTTCATGGCTGATGCTTTCTCCCAAAGATGGTGGTATTATGATGTAAAATCTGTTACTTCTAAAACTATACACTATTTATTCCATATTTTGAATTTTTTATGCCCGCACAGGGTGCGGGCCGGTCACCTAGTAAACAAAGTAAAAGGATAGATATGGTGGAATCAAGCTTCTGGATGTGTATCACCCTCAGTTTGATCAATTGATGGATTGAAGTGGTTTTGCGGATGAAGGTTTGATTGAATCTCTCAATCTGATGGGATGATGGAAGCGATGTGATTGACTCTCTCAATCTGTGTACTAAGCTTGTTTGATTTGCACAAACAAACTAGACTCACGAAATCAATAAGACAGCAAAGAATCTCTCTTTGAATCCTAAAGACCGAAATTTTATACAAAGAACAACTTTGATAAAACTTAATAAACTTTCTATTAACTTGGTGATTGAGGGTGGTCTTTACAATGGCTATCTAAGAGCTTAGATAATGCTCTGGACTCGAAGTCTAACGTTCATAAGAAGAAAAGAAAGGAAACAAGAGCATATATTACTCATATAAGGCAAGTCAAGTAGCAAGTACACACAAAATAGCGAGTACTCGCCTTGTGCCCAGCATTAGCGACAATGCATAACCTATAATATTTATTTCAAACAAATTACGTTATAATAATTTTAAATAAGTGGTTAATCCGATAAATAATAATGGGGTCACAAACATGGTCACCAACAAATTAATAAAAAATAAAATTACCATGAGAAAGTAATTTTTATGTTTACACCATAATTTATTATCATTAAACAACTAATATTTTTAATAAAAAATTCAAATATGTTAATTTCATACTATTTCTTTTCTCCGGTGACATTCAGAAAGTTGAAAGTTGGTTTCTGTGACTCTACTTATATTCGTTGTCACAAATACGTTGATATTTTCTCTAAAAAGAAGTGTACACGCTTGATGGTATCCCGCCTTCAAATCCCATCCATTCCTCCCACTCATTTGTCTCATCCATTTCTGTAGTCTCCTCTACTTCTTCTTCTTGATTCTCAAACTTTTTTATCAGATACTGAAATGTGATGGATGTAAAGACATTTGAGTAGATATTGTGAGTTTTGTCTGTTATATTGAGTATAGTAAGCTCTCAATTGCATAACAGAGTGTGTTTATATACATTTAACATCACATAATGAAGTCATAATATGAAAATAAATCCAGAAGTAAATCACATACACACAAAAAGGTCAAAACAAGTCTTTCTTTCTTGATATATGTTAATCTAATCCATTAATTAATTTTCAATTAACAATTCAAAAAGAAAATCAAGAAATCAAAAAGAGAACAAGAAAATTAACCTCGTAAGCTGATATTGAAATCCTTCTCATGTCCCTTGTGCACATCTGGATGGTACTGCAAATAATCACTCGTTTATTTATTTTCTCTCTTTAATAAAGAAGAAACAAAAACAAAAACAAAAACACAAACCTGGCATTATTATTACCTTAAGAGCGAGACGTTTGAAGGCCTGCTTGATTTCAGCTTGAGATGCAAAAGGAGTCAAACCAAGAACCGTGTAATGGCTGAGATATGGTGACGAGCATCTTGTAAGAAACCTGATAAACCGGTGGTTATGGTCGTTTTTGATGGAGGAATCGAGATGGCTCGTTGGAGCTCTAAACTGGAAGCTACGTATCATCTTTCTTCACCAACCAACCATTGAGTTCTTTTTTTCATCTCCTACTTTATTTTTTGGGAACAAGTGATGGACTTCTACACAGACACGGTATGGTCAAATGGATATCTGATTCAGAGTCTGACGCCGTGATTATTTAATAATATGTTTGTATTCCTTAGCTCTTGGGGTGTATTAAGGGTCCGACTGGTGACCATTCTGGTAACAAAATGAATGAATAGGAAAGGAATGTAGAGGAATAAAATGGCAGGAATGAAAAGGAATGGTTGTTCCTCCTCAAATTTAACAAGGAATATTTTTGTTCTTTATTTCTCTACAAAAAAAGGAATGAGAGGGAATGAGAAGGAAAATTTATTCCTTGTGAATGGTGAATTTTTTTAGGAATGTTGAGGAATGCATTATTCCCCGTCATTTCCTGGTCACCATTCATACCCTAAATGTATTCATTATTTATTGCTATTGAAGGATCTTGAATAGTTGGAAAAAGACAAGAGAGAGAGAGAGAGGCAAAATGCTGTCGTTTTAGTAAGAAAGTGGATAAATTATTGAGAAAATTACTCAAATTAACTCTAATTTCTTAGTTAACTACTAGATTAACTTCTCTTCATCATTGCACTTTAAAATATGTACAAAAATTTAAAAAAACCTAGGCAATTACAAAATATTACAAAACTGCTACTCATAATTTATTCCATTAAATCCCCCTATATATTAAAAGAGAAGTCAATTTGCCAGATGTCACTCATACAGAGCTTCTCAGAGAAATTCTTTTAATCTTATTGGTTGATTTTTTCGAATTTATGTTTTTTTAAAAATCATCGACATTCCTCTAAAGGAAATACATATTAAACACTTACCTTTTGTGTTTTGTCTTCTTAATTAGGGGGATTAGATAGTTAACGATTTTGTATGAGTGTAGCCTCTTTAGAGAAGCCCAAAACTATGTTCGAATTAGTTAAGCCCATATATAGCTAGGGGATAAAAATTACTTGCGCAACCCGTCAATTAATACATGTAGCAATTAATTTCTTTATTACAAATAACAATTAACAATTACTTGCGCAATCCGTCAATTTATTACATTGATTATTTCAATTTAACATTTCTGGAAATAATAAGGTTGTTTGTTTTTAATAACTTACCTTTCTAATATTAATTACTTGCGCAAGTTAAAATCATATCATATGCATATTATTTTATGACAATACAATTTAATATCTTTCTTTAAACGATTTCATCATATCATATGCATATCATTTAACCCTTGGCGTCATTAATATGAGAACATTCACTTAATATATATAGGTTAATCTCGAGGTCTTAAAACACAAACATTCTTCTCTTATGCTTGCACAATGGCAATGGTCAGAGCCTCCAAAAACATTGTTTCTTTTCTTAGAGAATTAAAACCCCGTAAAGATATGTCGTGTATTGAAGTTAGGATTCTTCGGTTGTGGAGAAACTATAACAAAGTATCAGGAAACACCATTGAAATGGTTTTTGTTGATAAAGAAGTAAGTAAAGATCACACAATTTTCTTTACCATTTTTGAAATGTTTATTAATAATATAGAGATATATTATTATGCTTCTTTATGCGAACTCTTCTCATTTAGTTGTCTAACGCATAACTTTTTATGGATAATCAGGGGATAAGAATTCATGCTTCCGTTGGTGAACAACTCATCAAAAAATATGATGACAAGCTACATGAGGGAGATGCGATTGTCGTCCAGTTGTTCAAGGTCTATGATGTTGTTGGTGAATATCGTACAACCTCACATCCGTATAAAATTGGCTTCTTTCCAACGACTTTTGTTGGAAAAGCTGATGAGTTCCCAAGTGAAGTTCCTGAAAAGTATTTTGCTGACTTTACCGATATTTTTGAAGGAAATATTGATAGCAACTGTTTGGTTGGTGAATCAGTTTCTTACACAGTTAAATAGTCTTTCACTTTTGTTATACTTGTTCCTAATTTTGTATGTTTTTAATATGTAGATGTTATTGGCCAAATAGTTAACTTCGGGTCTCTGGAAAACAAAATAATAAAAGGAAAAGATAACATGAGGCTTTTGATAGAGTTACGTGATCCAAAGTAAGCTTAAATTCTTCATCTTTAGATTTGATTTTCTGACAAAACATCTATAAACTGTATTTTAACTTAAGTTTATATTATATAGTAATGTGAAGCTGATGTGTACCCTGTGGGGTAGTTATGCTAAACAAATATTATATAGTAACTTTTGCGCAAAATTTAAATGGGAAATAATAATATTATTCAACTAAAATTAATATTTACAACACATATAGAATACAATTCTAAGTAGTAATAATATAAAATTTGTTACTTCTAAACATGTACACTCTTTACATACACACAATAACAACCTCTTCATACTAAAGTTACTTTGTCCCGTCTCGGAGTACAGCTTTGTCTGTGCTTGATGCTTTCTCCCAAAGACGGTGGTATTATGATATAAAATCCGTAATTTCTAAAACTATATACTATCTGTTCCATAATTCGAATATTTTTATGCCCGCACAGGGTGCGGGCCGGTCACCTAGTAAATAATAAACATAAAAACAAAAAAATATTTTTCTTCCTCGTTTGAAGTCGTGAAAACAGAAGAAAATCCCTAAAACAAAAAACTAGGGTTCCACGATTCTCTTTTGGTGAAGAAAAACTGATTCATGTTAATTCAATGGTGATAAAATCGACAAGGTTCCTTCCTCCAACAAGATTCGATAAGCTTTTTCCCATCTCCGGTGTCAAGAACCCTGGCGAGGCAAACCACTGTCGCTTTAGCCGTGATCTCTGTTCGCTTTCTCAACCAAAATCTAAACTGATTTCTGGTTTGAACTTATATGCACCCTCGTAATCTTTGTAGTCTTAGAAACCGATATTTTGATTCTGTTTTAGTTACTTCATTGTTTGCTTCTTAGCTCAGCGTTTTCTGATTCCTTACATGCTTTATTGAGTTCCTTCGTTGGTTCATCTGTTTAGGCATTGATTTTTTTTGGTTCCTCTGTTTTTACGTTTTAGTTACTTCATTAACTTGTTTTGTTGGTTCATCATAGGTTAAAGATTTGTTGCTTCTCTGATTTGAATGCAGCTAACCTTAATCCATTCTTTGCTTAACATTCTTGTTTGTTTTAGCTCACTTTTAATTGATCGCTTGATTGTTCCCGTTTTATGAGAAGTTTCTTTTATAGTGTTACAAGGATCGACCCGCCCCACGGACGGGAATTTATAATAAAAATAATTTTATATTAATTTATGAAGTATTTAAAAATTATTATAAATTAAAAAATATTATAAATAAACAAAAAATGAAAGAATTATGAGATCGTTATAATAAATATTTTTGTTTTGAATTATAATGACAGTAACCTTCACTATTCTTTGATAAATAGCATTATATTTTTAATATTTATTTTAGTTTCAATGTTTAGTTTTATAATATTATTCATTAAACTAACTTATTAAAGGATTCTTGCAAATATGAACCAAAACTTCAAGTCATCCTTAAAGTAATTCATGTTTTTTCAGAATTTCCTTTGTGCTTTACAGGTGATGTAATTGTATATTTTCTGTGTGTTTGTTTTGTAAACATTTGATAAGCGAAGTATATAATAATGTTTATGATTTTTGAGAATGTTAGCGTGTTGAAGAACTATGTAAGATTAGTTATATTTGAGTTCGATGTTTGTGTCTATATTAATAGATTACGACGTATAACATATTATGGTTTTTGATAATTTTGAATCTAAAATTGGTTGGTTAATTGTGGTTTACTATATTTTAAATTCTTAAGAATAAGTTTGTGGCTCTCATAATTAACATTTGTATGAACGGATTGGGATCAACATGATTGTATTTCGTTATGGTATATGTTAGGCTAGAAATAATATTTCCTGAGTAAAATAGTGAAAGTATAAATCTAATTGTTTATATTCTAAAATAACACTTAAATATATAACTATAAAATTCTGTTTGAAATTTTTTAATTCGTTTAAGGTCGTTGCATAGGTGTAAAGCAGAAATCTTTGATGCATATATAATCTACGTCTTTGTTTACTATTAACGTAAATAGTAATCTATGTTTTTGTTTACTATTACGTCAATAGTTTTTTTTCTATTAGTTTCTTAATTTTAAAAGTTTTAGTTGAATATTTTATAGTTCTTTGTAAATGAATAAAATGATTTTGGTTTGTTTGTGCTAAGTTTAGGTGACTTAATTTAGTAAATTTTTTATTTATATACATATATATATATTTATAAAAATTACTTCATTATAGATTGTATTGTATTTAATATTATATTTTAAATTTTTTTTTTTGAAGAGTTTCAATATTTATAATATTTTGTATAATTTATTTATATAGATGAGAAAAAAGTTCCTAATTTTCTATTGTAGCATGAAATTTATGATATTGTAAAATAGGTTTTGTAAACAAAAAATGGGTAACTAAAGGTTAATATTCTTTTATTATTTGCGTGACATTTTTTATGATTCATGTAGTTATTCTGAATGGTATTAATTAATGTATTCACTTGCGTCGATGATTACAATTTTCATAAGAAATGGTCCTTGATTCATTTATTCAAAACAACCTTGAGTCAAATCTAGTAATCTATTCCATATACCTGAGCATCAAACTGAGAACGTCAAGCTGAGGAAGCATTGACCAGCACCGGTTTCATAGTCAAACTCTGCAAACATATAAACCTGAGCATCAAACTTAGAACGTCTCTGCCACCGCCACATCAGCTCTAGTCCAGAGAGGCTTGTTTGTGTTAAAAAGCCTAAGCAATTCTTCCATCTCAGTCAAAGCAATGTCGTTCATAAGAGGCTTGTCCATGTCTGGTATAATAGCCAAGTTATTAGGTTGAGAATGCATAGAATTCCCTGGAAGAAAATCAAAAATCCAGTGAAGGACCAGTCATGGACAGATCCAACGGTGAGATGTGCATTGGGTGTAGCGTTGAGAGGTGGGAGGAGATTGGTCTTCCCATGTACTTCGAGGCAACCGTTGACATTCTTTCAAGCTGTGCAATAAAGATTAGATTTAGAAAAGAGGAGGAGGCTTGAATGATTAAACCATAATCGATAAACAAAACCTTGACTATAAGATGTGCATTCTCGATCCGGAGCTTATGCTCATCGAAGTAAGGATCTTCACTAACGGGAGGACCTCCACAGTTAGGGCATATAGCATGTTCTCACATCAAATCTTGTCGTTCTCTGCCCCTTCAGTGCATTTATCTGCTTTCTCATGTTGCACCTACAGAAACAGTATCAACAAATCTTATTCAGACAAAATTTTAAACACACAAAAGAGAGAGAGAGAGATTACGACACATAACCTTAAGCTGAGTTCTTCTGTTCTCGAACCAGAACTTGATTTGTCTTGGAGCCAAACCCAATTTTCTGCTAAATTGGTTCCTCTGCTTATCATCTGGATGAGGACAATCCTTGAAACTCATGCAAGAGATTCAAACCATTATAAGAGTGTCTGAATCAAAAAAAGAAAAGAAAAGAGAGAGAGAGAACACGATTCAAGTCGTTGAATCTGTGACGATGGTAACGTTTCTTCTTCCTATCAGTTTCAGTGCCATCATGATGTTGGCTACCACCACCACCGTCTCCTCCACTAACCTTTTCCAAACACCCTAGCATCTAGGGCAAAGAGCTGCTAACTCATTAAGCGAGTGACAAAGAGCTTCCTCTCCCAGAGATGAATAGATAGTAACCACAGTGACGTTGCGCCTGAAGCAACCCTGTAACGCAACGAACCACTGTTCTCTCGTATCCACGAAAATAGCGACACGTTCCTCAGACCTGTGTCCGATCCGAACCAAACCAGAAGCGAAACGACACACAGCTTTGAGCGTTTCCCCGAACGTCTTCCACTCGTAATCACCCAAATGAAGCTTCTCAAACACTTTCCCTTCCTCGCTAGTCTCGACCTCTCTAGCGATCAGCCTCCTGGTCCCGAGGAAGAATCTGTCGCTGTGGCTTTTGCAGGAGATCTCGAAGAGCTCTGGGGGAGTGGAGATGTCTTCCCAGTGAGAGCTGACTGGATCTTTGAACCTGTGGTTTCTAACGGTATGACCTGGCTCTCCACTGACGTCATCGAAAATCACGCCTCGTTTCTTGTCTTTCTTAGCGTTGCGGACCAAAGGGTTAGAGCTAGAGGGACGATGACACCAGCAGCATAAGGAATCATCTTTCAACTTCCTGCAATCAATGGTGAACAAAAGCGTTATTACAAAGGCAAACACGATACAAGATAGTTGATCATCTCTATGCATGTCATATTGTAAATGATAATCACTGGGTTGCCTTGGACATTGGCTTGGGGAAGGAGACCATTAACGTTTCAGTGAAAACAATTCTGTTCCTGCATTTATTTTAGTATTTACTTTATTGTATCAAATTGTGTTTCAGCTACAATTTTCAGTCCATATTTGTCACAAGCCCTTCAATTATGTTTTAGAAATTTTCTGGTCTGGTTTATTGACTGAGTTACTAAATATTGTTTCATAAAACCAACACCTTTATATACTTTCTTGGTTATGCCACGTGGTTTTTACTTGCAATCAAACCATACTAACAACAACCTGATGATCAGCTGTCACATAGTGACACGGTAACAAGACCTGCACATGTTTTAAAATAGACATTCTATTATAAGATTATGATGTTGACATCAATAGAGGCGTACGTGGACCAAACTTAAAAGAAATCAAGATATAAACAGAGACACAGTTCATGTGTAGAGAACTTATAATCTCAAAAAACAAAGTAACTCTCAAGAAACAGACACGGAAGGCAAGTGAAAGCTCTGCCACGCGGGTACAGCATAGCACCTTAACGAAGAAGAACACGTGATGGTGCTTCTGTAGCTTAGTGTTATATTCTTTTAGTTCAAATTAAGTTTTGGTTATGGTTTGGTTTATTTAATCTATTTAGGTTTACTTAACTTAATTTGTTGGTTAAAATTTTTTTGGTTAATTTAACTGAAATTATTGGTTTACTAAAAATCGAATTCAATGGTTAAATCCGATTTTCGGTAACTGGTGTAGTCAAATTTAATTACTCTATGACCAAAGAATTAAAAAATCTGTAGCCAAAATAGAAAATCTGTCAGACTGTAATAAAGTCTGTGGTCAAAGGTTAAACAAATCTAACAAATTTATATTAAATCTGTCAAAATTAGCGTAAATCTGTGGTAAAAATAAGAAATCTGTCGAAATTCAAATAAATCTGTCAAAAACATAAAAATTGGTGGTCAAATGAAAAATAAATCTATAATTTTATAAAAATCTGTTAAAATTAAGTAAATATGTCGTCAAAGAAACTAAATTTATTTAAATCCGTGAAAAGTTTATAAATCTGTGACTAAACGCGAAAAATTAATTGAAATAAACTTGTAAAAATCTAATTAAGTCTATCGAATTTAAGGTAAATATATCGCCAAAGAATACATAAAACATGGACAAAATAAGTCTATGAATAATGGTGTTTTCGTAATTATTTTTTTTGTTAACAAAGGGGTTAGGGTTAAAACAGGTACAAAAATTAAACTAGTAATTAAAATAAAATTAGAGTCATTTTAGTAATAAACTAATAAATTAGGGTTAAATTAGTTTTTTTTCCCTAAATTATCTTTATATATAAAGATGAGTTTTAATCACTCCTGGGTGTGCCAGTTCGGATGTCAGCACAACAATTCCCTCTTCCAACGTCTGACACGTGTCAAGTTAAATGAAAAGCGGAGTGTTGGATTTCATCTATTGGACCTTGCTTCACGAAATGGTTTTCGGCCCAGGGACCGCGTAAGCAAAGTGAAACCCTACTACGTGTTGATACGAAACACTTTTGTGTTCTTCGTTCCTCTTCAAAGGCGGACGCGACGATCCATATTCTGAAACGGTATGTGTTTATTCGTCTTTAATCCTCTTAAATCTTTAGTCCACTACGAATCCTTCAATTGCTCTGTTTTCCGTCGAAATTGCTGTATAAATATGTTACAATCTCTCTTCTCTGATTCGCGAAATCCACATCTATCTTCTACTCCTCTCACCCATATTCGTATCTTTGTGCTCAACTCTGTCCTCCTTTCCGATTGAAGGCCGGCGGTTGTCCCTCCACCGTCGATGTGAAGCGCGGCGGCGAGCTACTGGGGTTGAACTGCTCCTCCTCGAAACTCAGTTAAAACCACCGTCAAAATCATTATATGTTTGGGAGATGATAACTGTTTTGTTTGGTTCTTCCATCTCGCGTTCTTCATGATTATTATAATTTTAAACCTAATTTTTATTTTAATGGAGGTCTATTTGTTCATGTCTTCATTATCAAAACATTTTTCCATAAGCTTTTGTTATCTTATAAGTTAAAATAATTGGACAATGATTATTGTTTTGTCTGTTGATTCTGTCTCTTCTACTGTTTCAGCTGCAGAGTCAATATACAGAGAGAGGTGTGTTCAGGTGATCTATGTGGTGAGTATGATCTTGCGTATAATATATTGTCTTCTGTTCTTAAATTACATGAAAGTAAGGGTTGTGAACTTTGGTATATAGGTGCAAGCGCATGGGTCAGATGAGATGGTAGAGGAAGAGAACTGCGTGTTCTTCCTTCCACACAACCCTAGAAGTGAGGTCATTGAATCTCCAGTCTTTCTATTCATGAAAGGCACAGGTTGGTGTGGTCGTGGAGCAGATCATTACGAGCCATTTATAGCGAGTCCATCTCAGATTATATCGCAAGAGAAAGTCGCCTTCGTTCTGTAGTTTTTGAGCTGCTTTTTACCACAGTTTTTTTGTTGGTAGTTTGGTTGAGTGTTGGTAGAAGTGTTATCAAATTGTTAGGGAGAGTTGAATTTTGTGCAGGTTATTGGCATGCGAGTTAAAAGCTGCTTGCAACCATTTGTATTAGTCTTCGATTGTTTGTTCTTTATTGAGAGAAGCTTCAAGCGATGTAAACTTCACAAGTTTTCCTAAAGAAATCAATTTTGTTTTGACTTCTCTATGTGGTGTGTTCAGATTCGCTGAATTCAGATTCTAGCATGATTTCGTAGTTTTATTTCAAATGATTAAAATACGATAAACAGTATAATAAAAATGGAACGTGGATCTTACATTTCAACTCAGTGCACTACATAAGCAACCATAAGTTGCCACTCAAACAACATTAAAAATGTGCCTTATGTTACTATACTTTAAGCAAATGTGAAAAGTTTTCAACTTATGAATCACAAATTAATTCTTCCCGTCTTCAAACATCCACTTATAAAATTACCATTTTATTTATGATATTATTAAACTATATATAGTGTTTTAGAATTGAAATTTAATTATTTTACCAATTATATTTTAAATGACTTAGCTTGGAGGTAGACTAATTTATTATCATGAAAAAATATAATTTGTGTAAAAGTGTTTTAAAACTTATACCTCCTTGAAATAATTTTAGTATTATTTATTTAAATTTTATTTATATTTTTATGTCAAACTGAAATAGAAATAATAATAGTATATACATTATTACATTTTTTAAATTATTTTTTTGCTAATTTTGCATTCTCTTAAAAAAGAGAACAGTGAAGGTTATTGTTATTTTGGTTAAAACCAAAAATATTTATTAAAAATAACAATATGATCTCAGAAATCTTTTCGTTATTTGTTTGCCTATGTTATCATTTTCTATAATGATTATAAATGCTTCATAAATTAATATAAAAATCATATAAATAGTTTTTATTATAATTTCCCGCCCATAGGACGGACCATAATTCAGAGTACTCAGGACCGGCTCAAAGTTACAATGGGCCCTTGGACAAAAAAAATATTTAGAACCTAAAGATTAACTGATTGATAACTTTGAACTTTTTGACTCAAGCATCAGAGCATATACACATTTCTATTTGGTATTCTAACTGGAGAAACAGAAATATTATGTTTTTATGCTGTCTAAATCTGGATCAAATATGTTTATCGTAAGAATCAAGACCCCTAATATTACTAGAGTTAGGCTAGGCCCTGGGGCGGTCGCACTGACCGTCCTCCCTATTAAGCCGCCCCTGAGAGTACTACTATTTATATAAAGTGACTTTTCGAGCATATTCATTTTTGGATCAAATTAACAATTATTCGTATTAAATGCATAAATATTTTCTGAATAAAACACCTTTGCGATCGTAGTACTATAATGTAACCCCTACAAAATGAAAAAAAAAACCATCATTTTTTTTGAAATAATCCCAAATGACTCCAAAATTAACATCAACAAACAAACAAAAAACGAAAAACATACATAATATACCAAAATAAGAGTTCAAAATTGACAATCACTCATAACACAACAAAAAATTCCCAACAAATAAAATCTCGAAAACATGTCCAACAGAAAAAAATCTCACCCACTAATTAAAATATTCAACACACCACCTTATAAGCAGTAGCGATGGACTAATTATATGATGCGTCAAAGCAACGGGAAAAGGATTTGCTGATGAGATAGTTTCACCGTAACTCTTTCGACGATGAGAGATTATTTGCGGTGGTTCGGTTTTGGTGAGACACCTAAACAAACTCTGGAGCTGTGCTCAAAAACAAGTCTCCTGTACAAAGATTTATGGATAGAGAAATAGACAAGCAAGAAAAATCTACCACATATAATCCCTTATCCAATCAAACCATCCACCTAATCCACATTTTAAAACATAAATCAGTATCATCCATATCAATTCTATTCGCAATTTAACCACACAAATAAAAATATAATAACAATAATACAAACCACAATAACAATCACTATTATGTTTCTCATCATACACATTGCAGATAAACATTCCCTTGCAGTGCTCTTTGATCTGTGAGAACTGCTCGAGACCTCGAGCGATGGTGAAAAAGACGTTTATGAAAACTCAAAAAACTGGTTCCACTGAGTTGAGATGCACCACTGACAGAGATTTGGGCGCTGATGCTGATACCACAAACCAAATGTTATGGATGTCTCGAGTTCCAGTTTGTATTATTTATGCATATATTTTAATCTTCAGAGTGATCTGCCTTTGACTTCATCACAGTCTATGCAACAATAACATTTAGCATACATATCTCATGATACTGTATCATACATATAACATTCCCGTACATACATTTCCATCAGGTGATCATAAAGGAATTGCAACACGATCAGCTAGACAGGTCCGAATGCTCATTCAATCCACAAAATCAACATAATCGATCTTAGTAGGTTGGTCTTCGACCCTGTGTAATCAGAAGTAATTATTTCTTTATAAATAATATATAAAAATAAACTAAGAGTAGTCAGACAAAAAAAAACAAACAAAGGCTATTTAAAAAATTAACTAATTTAATATTGTCAATTACTAATTTAATATGTTTGTATTCCTTAGCTCTTGGGGTGTATAAATGTATTCATTATTTATTGCTTATCGAAGATCTTGAATAGTTGGGAAAAGACAAAAGAGAGAGAGAGAGGCAAAACACTGTCGTTTAGTAAGAAAGTGGATAAATTATGTCGTAAAGCTAACTAAATGCGCTCTAGTTAGCTATAGAACTAAATTATGAATGGATCTGGATTCGGCCCAGGCCCATAAGACCCAACCGAAACTCACTGCGAGAAAAACCTCACACTCCATTCTTGCTTCTTCTCATCGTTAACGCGCCGCCGTGGAGAAGAGAAAGAGAAAGACATAATGGAGGATATCGAGGATCTGTTGGCCGGAGGAGCTGGTGGTGCACCGCCGGGATTCCGATTGCCGTTAAATTCCGTCGGAGTTAATCCGAAGAGGAATACGAGCAAACGTAGTGTCTCGAAGCAGGATGAAGTTACTGATTCGAATCGCGATTCGCTTGCTCCACCATCTATGAAGATCCCTGGAACTCAGGTCATTCTCCTTGCACTCTCTCGATCTCAGTTTATCATTTTGCTTCGATTTCAGCTTACATTTACTCGATGAGTTTGTGCAGACGATTTACATTAAGACGTTTGGATGTTCACATAATCAGGCAAGTCAGCTAGTAAAATGTTTAATATTCGATTGTATTTTGGAGTTCTTTGATTGCCTCATCAGAATACTGTAGGGATTGATCTCATGAAATGTTTTAGCTAAATTTGGATGTTTCTTACTGTTGTTTCGGGTTATTCTTCAGAGTGATAGTGAGTATATGGCTGGACAGCTTACTGCATTTGGCTATGGGTTAACAGAAGTCCCAGAGGATGCTGATCTGTGGCTCATTAACACGTAAGCTTCAGTTCTCAGAGTTCTATGTACAGTGTTTAAGTTTGTGTATTGTAGAGATAGTCATGGCTAGTGTGTAATGTTTGGTCACATAGTTCACTTGGTCATGGTTTGGTTTTGTAACTTGAGTCATTCTGCTCAATATAGCTTTACTTTCTGTTCCCTTGTTGTAGCTGTACTGTGAAGTCCCCAAGCCAGTCTGCAATGTCTACTCTGATAACGAGGGGTAGAAGTGGGAAAAAGCCTCTTGTGATAGCCGGGTGTGTTCCTCAGGGAAGCCGTGACCTTAAAGAACTCGAAGGTGTTAGTGTGGTTGGAGTGCAACAGATTGATCGTGTTGTTGAGATTGTTGAAGAAACTCTTAAGGGTCATGAAGTAAGGCTGCTGAATCGGAAGACTTTGCCTGCGCTTGATCTCCCAAAGGTGTGTATAAAGTTTGGTCTTTTATCATATATATGTGTCTGGTCATTTACGGGTTACACAAAACCAATTGTTGGACTTCAATCGGGTTCTTTTAGTTTGTCTTAAGATATTTCATCGCAGGTGCGGAGGAACAATTTTATCGAAATCCTTCCCATTAACGTTGGTTGTTTGGGTGCCTGTACTTACTGCAAGACCAAGCATGCCCGTGGTCACTTAGGAAGCTACACAGTCGATAGTCTTGTAAGCAGATTCCGCTTCATAGAAACGAATTTGATTTGCATTCAGCTTTTTCCCCTTTCTTGTTTCCCTCTGAACAATTTCTTGAGATAATTACATTGTAGGTGGAGCGTGTGAGAACTGTAATATCTGAAGGAGTCAAGGAAATTTGGTTGAGCAGCGAGGATACTGGAGCATATGGTAATGTCTTAATCTAGTTTTTCTTTTCTTTGTCATTGGGCTGATTTGGCTTTGGTATCTAAGATATAATTGGTATTCCTGCTGAGAGCAAATCCATCGCAAATGTTTCAGGCCGTGACATAGGAGTTAATCTTCCAATTCTGCTTAATGCCATTGTTAAGGAGCTTCCTTCTGATCAAAGCACCATGCTAAGGATTGGGATGACTAATCCTCCCTTTATCCTCGAGCATTTGAAAGAAATAGCAGCTGTTTTACGTCACCCATGTGTCTACACCTTTCTTCATGTCCCTGTGCAATCTGGCAGTGATGCTGTATTGACGGTGAGTCCAATTGTGTAGGACTGGCAAAATTATGTTCTAGTCTCAACTATGGATTTCATGTTGCAGGCCATGAACAGGGAATATACATCCGGCGAGTTCAGAACCGTGGTAGATACCTTAACAGAACTTGTGCCAGGGATGCAGATTGCTACTGACATAATATGCGGATTTCCTGGTCAGTTCTGGATAAACCTGAAAGTCTGTAATTTGCTGATATTATTTTTCCTCTTTATTGAATTTTGTTATTGTTAAGTGCTGAGACCTGAGGATAAAACACATATCACCGCCATACAAAAAATACATTGATGGCGCATGTTTTTGTTGGGTGTTGATAGCTGAAGCATGTTGATTGTTCATATAGTTCGCCATTATTTTATGATAAATTTTTCACTTTTTTTTTCCCATTTTCAGGTGAAACGGATGAAGATTTTTCACAAACGGTTGGGCTTATCAAGGATTACAAGTTTGCTCAAGTTCATATATCTCAGTTTTACCCCAGACCAGGTAAGGTCAAGGATTTTGTTACGTATGTATCTGGGAAGTGTATGATCGGTTCTAAACTTTTACTTCTTGGATGTGCCATGTATGATACAGGGACCCCAGCAGCAAAGATGAAGAAGGTACAAAGTAAGATAGTGAAGCAACGAAGCCGTGAGTTGACTTGTGTCTTTGAGGCTTTTGCACCTTACACAGGAATGGAGGGTAAAGAAGAGAGGATATGGATAACCGAAATAGCTACCGACGGAGTCCATCTGGTAAGCACCCTCCTGAGCCATATACATCGTGACGTGTTTCCCAAAACGTCATAATCTATAAAATCAAATTCATACGTATTGATAATGAGAATTTGTAGGTTGGGCACACCAAAGGCTACATACAGGTCTTAGTAAGTGGACCAGAAAGTATGCTTGGGACTTCAGCTATAGCGAGGATAACATCTGTAGGGAGATGGTCAGTGTTTGGGGAGGTGATTGAGACACTAAGCTCTACAAATGTAGTAACACGAGTCCGAGAGGAGACAAAGCCGCCATGTACCTCTGATGCCAGTACTTGTGAAACTTGCAATTGCTCTGCTGAGAGCTGTGGAGAAGGGAACTCGGGAGATGCCTGTAACGTTTCTGGAGATATCTCAAAACAGGATCACAAGACGACAGAAGGAAAGTCAAAGAAAGTAGAGGAAGGGAAGCAAGAACTCGCGTCACATTGGGGTTTCGTTGACAAGGCACTTGTGTGTGGAGTGTTTGTAAGCTCTCTCACCATCCTCGTTTTGATGATTAGCATCGCCTCTAGAGTTTTGATGCGTCAATGAATCTATGAGATTCATGTGTTGTAGAAGAATCTAAGTTTTTGGCTTTTTGTTTGCTTTGACTAATATCCCCGTTATATGCATTTCTAATTTTCAATGAATCCCTTATTTCTTATTTTGTTACTTCGGTTTAAGAATGTTTGTTCCACAGTAATTTATATAGTCCATCCTCAGTCTTAAATGTACCTAAACAAGTCCCATTATGTGGTAAAAAGACAGCCGGTTCGAGTGACATAAACTAGATGAATTTACAAGATAAAGTGAGAGACATGTCCCAAAACGCGTGGGAGAAGGCGGCTCACGACTCCCGAAACGCGTGGGAGAGAGTTCAGACGGCGGCGCGTGAACACGAGTCAACAACGGAAAAAGCCTCAAGTCCGACAAAGGTAGCGCCCGTAGCGAGCGTGGTGGGGATGACTGCGATTGCGGCAGCGTTTGGGACTTGCATGTGTGTGGGTGACGTTTGTTTCGAACTACGTGCAGTGCTGGGGAGGCAACAGTTTGGGGGTGGTGTGCAAAGCAAGCTATATATATCCTGTTTACTTCAAAGCAACTTCTGTCGGAATCTTGGTGAATTTGCTTGGTCACGTGCTTAGCCGACGGGCGGAAACTACTCACTGACGCCACGGAGATGTGGCAAGGCGTCAACCTGTTGTCCTTTCTTTATGATTGAGGGCCAATAACACATTTGTAGAGCTACGTGCCACCAAGGTATATTAACACTGACCTAGCCAGTCTTTATGACTTATCAAGTAAAAATAGTCTATATGATGTATAAATAATCTTGGCCTGATATATTTCTAGTAATGAATCATGTTGGTACTTGGTAAAGAGATTTTATCATTTTAATGCTAGGTTATATATTGTTGTGAATAGGCGATGTTTGAGCGCATGAAAGCAGAAGCTCATTGCAATACCAGACTATATCCAAGAGAAGTGTTGACATGAAACAGAATTAAGCTGCCAGACTTGAGAATTAAGCTGCCAGACTTGAGAAGGCAGACTTGAGAATCAGACTTGAGTGCTAGGCTGGAAGAATATGACTGTTGGAGATTTGAATTTAAATAATGTTACTGTTAGATCTGAGCTCATCCTTGTAACCAATGTGTAATTACTTGTCATCTCTCTCTAACCTGCCTATAAACTATTCTTGTAATGTTCTGAAAATGAATTAAGGAAATACTTTTCCTCCTTCACTCTCTCTCTTTCTATCTCACCAGTTCTCACTCTTTCTCTCTTGTTCTTCACTTAAATCACTCTGTTCTTCATTTACTTTCATGGTATCAGAGCTTTAAGCTCCTGATTACCTCAATTACTTCCGCAAGCTTACTCTATTTCTTTCTTACTCTTGATTCTCTGTCTCTATTTCTTTCACAAACCCCTCTACAGATTTTTTTTATCCAGTGGATAATAGATCTGAGTTTTTTTTGAGTGTTCTTGAGAATTTTCTTGAATTTTCTTGGTTGTGCTCACTCTGTTCTTGGTTGTCTTGTTAAAGATGGAGCACTACAGAGCAGTTCACATTCCAGTCACACTCAAGGGACCAGGAAACTACATTACCTGGTCTAGAATGACCAGAGCAGTCCTTGGAGGAAGAGGTCTTTGGGAGCATGTTACTTCAAGTTCAGCTCCAAAGCAGATCACCCAAGGAGAAGATGGCAAGGAGATTGTAGTGGTGGATGAAGGCAAATGGGGTCAGGAAGATCTCATGGTGCTGTCCATCTTGCATAGCTCTCTTGATGGTCCTCTTATGGACACTTACTCACATTGTGAAACTCCAAAACAGTTGTGGGATACTCTGCAAAGAGTGTATGGTAACACTTCAAACCTCACCAGAATCTATGAAGTGAAGAGAGCCATCAACACCTTGCAGCAAGAAGAAGGAGACTTCACCAAACACCTTGGGAAGTATAGTCAGCTATGGTCTGAGCTGGAGATGCTAAGGCCAAGCTCTCATGACCCTGAGATACTTGAAGCTAGGCGTGAGCAAGACAAGATCTTTGGACTGCTTCTCACACTCAACCCAAGCTTCACTGATGTGGTTAGACACATTTTAAGAGAAAAGGAGCTTCCAAGCTATGATGAAGTGTGTGCTCAGCTACAAAAGGAGATAGGCTCAGATGGACTCTTTGGTTGTGGAAAAGGAGACCTATCTATGGCACACAAAGCTGAGAAGGTGGAGAATGCTTCAGCCAACAAAGCTCACTTCAAACCAAGAGGAGGAGGAGACAAGTCAGTAACTTGTGAGCATTGCAAGTACAAAGGCCACTCCAAAACCAATTGCTGGATCCTCCACCCTCATCTTAGGCCAGTCTCAGCCAACAAATACAACCAGACCAGAGCACAGGAAGCAAGAGCTCAGGAGCAGCCAGTACCCAGCTCCATGCGCCTAGGAAATGATGGGAGAGCTTTGATCTCTACAACCCACACTGGTGGCTCCACTTCCCACGCCTTGCCACAGCCATCTCATAAGGATGCATTCATCAGGAAGTCAGACATTGAGGCCTTAATCAAGGCTCTCAATGCAAACTCTGGTAACCAAAGTATTAATGCTTTAAATTCTATTCACAATGCATCTCACACTGCTAGGCCATTGATCATTGATTCAGGAGCTTCTCATCATATGATTAGGGATGCTAAACTGATTATGGACATTAAACCAGCTCTAGGAAGTGTTGTGATTGCTAATGGTGATAGAATTCCAATAGAAGGAGTAGGAAATCTGAATCTGTTTAATAAGGAATCTCAAGCTTTCTATATGCCTGCCTTTGCATCTAACCTTTTATCTGTGAAAAGAGCAACTAATGATTTAAATTGAAATGTTATTTTTAGTCCTAATGATGTGTGCTTTCAGGATATTAAGACCAGTAAGATGCTGGGCAAAGGTGTGAGCAAGGGAGAGCTATATTTCCTTGAAGATACCAAGCTTAGATCAGATTCCACTTATGCTTTTAATTCTGCTTCTGTTTTAGCTAATAATGTGTTATGGCATGCTAGATTAGGCCACCCTCATTCTCTTGCTTTAAAATTGATGTTACCTAATTTATCTTTGCAAAATGAACCTTGTGAGGCTTGTATACTTGGTAAACATCATAAGTCTGTGTTCCCTTCATCTATGACTATTTATGAGAATTGTTTTGATCTAGTTCACTCTGATGTTTGGACTGCACCTTGTGTTTCTAGAGAAAACCATAAATACTTTGTGACATTCATAGATGAGAAATCCAAATATACTTGGCTCACACTGATTCAAAGTAAAGATAGAGTGTTAGAAGCTTTTATAAACTTCCAAAACTATGTAACTAACCACTTCAATTCCAAGATCAAAATTTTTAGGTCAGATAATGGGGGAGAGTACACTAGCAATGCCTTCAAACAACACCTAGCAAAGCATGGAATTATTCATCAGACAAGCTGCCCATACACACCACAACAGAATGGAGTGGCTGAGAGGAAGAATCGCCACCTTATGGAGGTTGCAAGGAGCATGATGTTTCACACCAATGTCCCAAAGAGATTTTGGGGAGATGCTGTAGTCTCTGCTTGCTACCTCATCAATAGAATCCCTACCAAAGTCCTCAAAGATGTCTCTCCATTTCAGGTATTAAACAAAACTAAACCTCCCATTGATCATCTGCGTGTGTTTGGGTGTGTGTGTTATGTATTGGTACCAGGTGAGCAGAGGAACAAGCTTGATCCTAAGAGCATCAAAGCTATGTTCATAGGGTATTCTCACACACAGAAAGGGTACAAGTGCTATGTACCAGATTCAAGAAGGGTGATGGTCTCAAGGGATGTTCAGTTTGTGGAATCAAAGGGGTACTATGATGAGAAGAGTTGGGAAAGCCTTAGAGATCTCTCACAAAAACCATCTGATAGAGCAAACAACCTGAGAACCATTCTAGAGAGTTTAGGCATCACTCAGCCTAGGAGCAGTGACGCACCTAGAACAACACCATCACCACCAGTTGATGTTAACAATGAAGCAGCAACACCAGTTGTTGAGCCAGTCCATCCTGATCCTGAGGGGGGCAATGAGCATGAATCAACACCAGAAAGACCAGAAGATGATTCAGTTTTAGTTCATGATCAAGATGGAGCTGAATCTGATCAGTATGATGGACAGCAAGGACAGGAAGAAGCAGTGATAGAGGAGCAGATTCAACCATTGAGAAGGAGTATAAGAGAGAAGAAACCATCCAAGTGGGTCGACACCAGAGTGTACTTCAACAACAATGTAGTAGCTCACCCTATCCAAGCAACTTGTTCCTTTTGTGAGTTATCCTCAAGATCATGTGGTTTTCATCAGCAATCTGGATCAAGAGTATGTTCCAAAGACTTATGAAGAAGCTATGGAACATGATGAGTGGAGAGAGTCTGTTGGAGATGAAGTGGGAGCCATGATCAAGAATGATACTTGGTATGAAACTGAACTTCCCAAAGGAAAGAAAGCAGTCACCAGTCGCCTACTCTTCACCATCAAGTACTTGGCAAATGGAAAGCCAGAGAGGAGAAAGACAAGGCTTGTTGCAAGAGGATACACTCAAGTGTATGGAGAAGACTATCTGGATACTTTTGCACCAGTAGCTAAACTCCACACCATAAGGATTGTACTCTCATTGGCAGTGAACTTGGAATGGGATTTATGGCAAATGGATGTCAAGAATGCTTTCCTTCAAGGAGAGTTAGAAGATGAAGTCTACATGAGACCACCTCCTGGAATGGAAGACATGGTCAAGCCAGGGAATGTACTTAGACTAAAGAAGGCAATCTATGGTCTAAAGCAGTCACCAAGAGCTTGGTATCACAAGCTTAGCACAACCCTTAATGGAAGAGGGTTTGTGAAATCAGAAGCTGATCACACCTTCTTCACTCTCACAAGCAAGCAAGGAATTGTGGTGATCCTGATCTATGTAGATGACATAATCATCACAGGAAGTGACAAGGAAGGTATCATCTCTACCAAAGCTTTTCTTAAGTCTACATTTGATATTAAAGATTTGGGTGAGCTGAAGTACTTTCTAGGGATTGAGATATGCCGCTCTAAAGAGGGGCTGTTCTTATCTCAAAGAAAGTACACACTTGATCTTTTAAATGAGACAGGAAAACTTGGAACAAGAGTAGCCAAAACTCCACTTGAAGAGGGTTACAAAGTTCTGCGTGAGGGGGAGTTTGAAGATACACCATTTGGAGACTTCAAGCTCTATAGAAGGATGGTTGGGAAGCTGATCTATCTCACTATCACAAGACCAGATATTTGCTTTGCTGTCAACCAAGTTAGCCAGTATATGCAAGCACCTAAATTTCATCATTGGAATATGGTGGAGGGGATCATGAGATATTTAAGGGAAGCTCCTGGTCAAGGTGTTTGGATGGGTTGCAACAAGAGCACAGAGATTGTAGGATATTGTGATGCAGATTGGGCTGGTGATAGAGCAGACAGAAGGTCTACAACTGGATATTGTACATTCATTGGAGGTAACCTAGTGACTTGGAAAAGCAAGAAGCAAAAGGTGGTGTCTTGTTCAAGTGCTGAAGCAGAGTATAGGGCAATGAGGAAACTCACCAATGAGCTTATCTGGATCAGAAACTTGCTGAGAGACTTGGGCATTGAGACTACAACACCAATCACCATGCATTGCGATAACCAGGCAGCTATCCATATAGCATCCAACTCAGTCTTCCATGAGAGGACAAAGCACATTGAAGTGGATTGTCATAAGGTTAGACAAGCAGTGTAGCAGAAGATTATCCTACCTTGCTATACTAGAAGTGAAGACCAGCTAGCTGATATCTTCACCAAAGGAGCAAGCAACAAGGTCTGTGAGTCCATTCATCCAAGATTGGGACTCATAGATCTACCGAGATCATGATCCCCTTAAGTCATGAAGCATCTACTCTTTTTCCTTTGTGTGTTTTTATCCCATTGGGTTTTTCACACAAAAGGTTTTAATGAGGGATGTCTTCATGAGTTCCAAGCTTATCCAAGGATCTTCTATGGTCAAGCTTGAGGGGGAGTGTTGACATGAAACAGAATTAAGCTGCCAGACTTGAGAATTAAGCTGCCAGACTTGAGAAGGCAGACTTGAGTGCTAGACTTAAGTGCTAGGCTGGAAGAATATGACTGTTGGAGATTTGAATTCAAATAATGTGACTGTTAGATCTGAGCTCATCCTTGTAACCAATGTGTAATTACTTGTCATCTCTCTCTAATCTGCCTATAAACTATTCTTGTAATGTTCTGAAAATGAATTAAGGAAATATTTTTCCTCCTTCACTCTCTCTCTCTTTCTATCTCACCAGTTCTCACTCTTTCTCTCTTGTTCTTCACTTAGATCACTCTGTTCTTCATTTACTTTCAAGAAGTACAAGAGAAGTGTTTATATACAAGAGCAGTAATCCGATTCTTTAGGGGAATATATGTATGGATAACTACAATATACGTAAGTTATCATTCTCGCAAATATAAATCCTTATCATTATATCTCTATAACTATATCCTCTAGTTTTAAGCCCTTTTAAGTCCCGACATTATCCCGTTTGAGACTTGAGGGAATATAATTTCAAACTTTATTAGTTTTTCACTCAAACACACAAGTACATTACATAAAAAGATGATAAACTCGGAGTGCGTTGTAACACATTATTGAAAGTAATTAAATGTTCTTTATTTTTCACACCAAATATTTTGCTTAAACCTCTGAAGCATGACAAACCATTTCTGAGGCAGCAGACTTCATCATGCTGAGGGCTTCGATGATGAGATCACAAAGGTGATGAGGGTCTGGAATCACGTCGAGATCAACTGCAAGGTTGATGATGAGTTTGTCCACATAGATTTGTATAATGAGAATGAGTGCCTTGTCAAGGAAAAAGGAGAACTAGTTGAAGATTGCATTTTTTCGTATTGTTAATTATATCACTATTTGGGGGTTTAAGTTAAAATCATTGGCAATATGGGTGGTCTAATTTTCTGGCAATCATTGTTTTTTATTAATACTTCTTTATGTCCAGTATGAATATTGCATGAAATTTTGAGGAAATATATAATATTTACTAGATCGTCTAACAATCAGGTGATTCTAATGTTTGCAATTGTACATTGTGTTTATATTTAACATGATATCCGTGGAAAAATTCTTGGGTTCACCAACCAATAACAATTGATTATTTCATATGTAGATTTTCTCAAAAAAGAAAACAGAATATTTAAAATTTATTTTTTAAACAACAAGATAAAAAATAAATAAAAATAGTAGTAAGTGAAAAAAAAAGAATTTTTTAATATTGTTAAAACCATAAACACTAAACCTTAAACCATTGGGTAAAGAGATATTCCAAGGGTTTAGAGTTTACCAAAGGGTTTAGGGTTTACCCAAGGGTTTAGGGTTAGGATTTAGCGTTTAGGATTTATTATGAACAATTTTAATAATGTTAATTTTTTTTTTGACACCTGCTACTATTTTTTATTTATTTTAATCCATTATTAAAACTGCTCATAATAAATCCTTAACACTAAACTCTAAACCCTTAACACTAAACTCTAAACCCTAAACACTAAACCCTAAACCCTTAGGTAAAGCCTAAACCCTTGGATAAACCCTAAACCCTTGGATAAACTCTAAACTCTTGGAATATATCTTTATCCAAGGGTTTAGGGTTTATCCAAGGGTTTAGGGTTTAGTGTTTAGGATTTAGAGTTTAGTATAAACGGTTTTAACAATATTAAATTTTTTTTCCAGCTACTACTATTTTTATTTATTTTTATCTTTTTATTTAAAAAAATAAATTCTTAATATTCTGTTTCCTTTAAAAAAAAATCTGCATATGAAATAATCAATTCTCATTGATTGGTGAACCTATAAGCTGTGAATCTAAGGGGTTAACCCATGAATTTTTTATATCCGTGTCTGTAAGCTGCGAATCCTAGATATTCATGCTCATGTGTGAAAGTCTCCTATCGATAAGAAATTGCTAAGTCTATAAAGAATATGAGTTAGTTTACTCATTATCAACCAATTTTAAATTTGAAAATCATATTAAAACTTTACCCATTGTTTGATTATAGTAAGAATTAGTTGGTGTGTAGTTGTGTATTTAGTGTATATAGCTTTGTTTTTGGTTTATTATTTACAAAGGTTAAAAAAGTTATTTTATCCAACAATATCTAGATATAATAAAGCAAAAATGTAGAAAAAATGAATAACATGTCTTAGAGAATAATTTTTTAAAAATGATTTGGTTAATTTTCGAAATGTATACTCAGCTAATCCAATATAAATATCAGTTTTAATGAAATAAGTAGAACAAATATCTCTTAAATTTTCTAGTTATCTTTTTATATTTAAATTAGAAACATCTATATCAATTTGAAAATTGTTCTCAAAAATATATATTGTAAGTGATATTTCTACACGAACTTCACATTTGGGAAAAAATTTCAAATTCACATATTTTTTTGTTACAATAAATTAAATATCAAATATTAGCTTAAGAAAGATAGAAGGAAACTACTTAGTTCAAATTTTAAAATCATTTATAGCTACAATTTTTATCTTGGAAGGATGTAACCGGAATAATATAACTAGGAATGTTAGAATAAAAATAATATATAATATTTATGGATTACTAAGTAGTTAAATTTCTATAGAATGTCACAGAAATCATATTAATTATGAATTTTGTTTTTGTTTTGTTTCTTTACTTTCAAAAGAATAGAAAATTCTTCTTGCTACTCTCCCTATTTGATCAGGACATAAGAAGAAGTGACAAAGGGGAGATAGTACCTGTGGTATACCAAGGCTACTTGCAGCGATGTAAGATATTTGATGGCCAAAAAAGCTAATTTCTTCGGCTGGACCAACCACATTTGAGAATATCATTGTCGTGTTGCCAAAAATTCTCTTTAAAAGGTCTTTGACTGCCTGTTCTCCACCCCATACATCCAAATATGTCGATTAGTTTTTTTTTTAATGAATATATTTCATTTGGAACTAATATAATGTTCATTTATATCTTACTGTAATTCCAAAAAGCTCCATGGTCAATTTCAGCAACCCATTGGAAAAGAGAGGTTCGAAGGAAAGTTTTTTTACGATCCATAGTAGTTTTGGCTTGTCGAACATATTTAAGTATATCATCCTCTGACTTCAACCACAAAGGAATTAGAACATAACCTATTGAGTTTCCCCATCTGCACTTTGAACCTTTTGCCATCATATTAGCTAAATCCTGTAAAATATATTTGTATTTAGATCTTTCTAATTTCAAATAAGACAAAAAAGGATCGTTTGTGTTAGTGGTATGTTATCTTTAGCACCTCGATATCTCTATTTGGCCTTAGGTTGAAAAAAACAACCCCATGATGACATATTTTGTCTAGAGCTTTTCTTGTGTCTGAATTTTTTTTCATTAAGATCTGTTCACAAATTTGTGAATAAATGCTAACAATTTGTTTATGACACTAAACAAGAGTACCATTTACCGTATCTTTGATTTAAATATCGTGAAAGACCAGCTTGTACCATTCCAAAAAGCACATCATTCACCGTCTACTTAAAAAAAGCATAAAGGGTATTCAGTATTCAAAAGTACACAAATGAAAGTAATTAAGCAAACATACCATATTCATGGCGTTCTTCACGTTTTTGACATCATCCAAAGGAATGATTTGATGAATAAACTTATTTGCGCTAAGTGTAGCTCCTGGTTTACCACTTGGATAAGTTGTGGTGTCCCCCGGGAAACACATAAAAGCCAAAGCCTTGGAAACTTCAACACAAGTGTGGAACATTGTTTTTACTAAGAACCATAACCAAGCAACGAACGACCAACAAGCGTTCTTTGCTTTGCTTTTCTTTGGAGCCACAAAAGTAGGAAGTGCCTCGGGATCACATACTTTCAGAGTACAAGCAAGTAAAAGAGACATAAGAGACATCTCATCATCCAAAGAGTGATGGAACCTAGCCACAGCAACAGATTCCGCATGTGATGTTTTAAGTTTCAATAGATGGAATTCCCATAAAGGTTTGGACATATCCATTGGAGAAAGAGCCATGTTTGATGTATAATTCTCTAGAAATTCATCAGGGTTCTCAATGTATGGATCTATATCCGGAACAGTTACATGATCTTCCACTTTTACTATCGTTGGAATCCATCTAGCTTTTTCTTTTCCCTCACCACGACCCGTAACCTAAATGTATGATATGATGTTAGGATCATAACATCTCAAATAAGAAGAGCCCTCAATTAATATAACATACATAGACAAATTTAGTAACTACCAAATGATTTGGAAGATGTATAAAATAAAATATAAGCAAAAAAAACTGTGTGTATGTGTGCAGGCATGTCTACGTGTGTTACCGACCAGTATGCTAGAGAAGCGTGGATGGTTAATCAATGTGTTCTTCAAGCCTTCAATAATGGTGGATGCATCGCCTTCAGTTTTGCATCCAATGGTTACAATGTTAAAGACGTCGAGACCCGGCAAGCTGAACAGCTGTGCAAATGGACTAACTGGCTCTTCTCCTACCGTCACTTGCTTTGTAATAGATATCTCTCAAACTATTTATTTACGGGTTTATTACACGAGTCATATGCGAATGGTTTAGTTTTTATAGAGGAGCGTAGCCTCACATATCTATTATTGTATGCCGTTCTATCAAGAATGAGGGTTGTTGTATTTTTTGGAACACACTATATGCATGGCGGGCCCAAGAGGTGGTAGTCAGTGAAAACAATTATTCAATTTTTGAGACACTAATCCATGAGATATACTTAGTGTTACAATATATTTTCATCATTTGACTTCATCAATATCTTAATATTATTTCTATTTCGAAAAATATTCTCTTTAACAGCAAAGCCGGTCATGAGGTTTTGTGGGTTCTATTCAAAAAAAAATATTTAATAATATTATCTTTAATTTTTATTTTAGCAAAAACTTAGTCTGAGTTAGATATTCTATTTTTGATTAAAAAGTTATATATTCTATTTAAATAAATTTTCTTTATTAAATTTTTAAATCATAATAACACAAAACCCTATTACTTTCATTTTAATTTATGTACAATATACTATTACTTTCATTTAAATTTATGTACAATATAAAAGTATTTTCTTTTAATATTATATTCACATTTTATACATAAGTATATGAATATATATATATATATAAATAAATTATCTTTGTAAGATGGAGCCTCCACGAGATGGATGCCTCATTCAAATGCTCAAGCCCGGCTCTGTGAGAGTGAAGTTAATACTCCCACATGAAAGAAGAAGATATGATTGAAATGTGTGTTGTCACGTAGTATTATTTATGTTTTCGCTGCAATAAATACTGTACATAGCACGTTGGTGTGTAGTTGGTCGTAAAACAGCATTAACTAAAGGTATGGTGTGATCTTGGGAGGAGACCAACGGGACTTATTAAAAATAAATATTGTTTAACTTTTTCACACAAATTAATAATAGTTAGATATTTAGTTTTTTTTTGTATTTGACTACTAAAATTATATATCTATTTATTATTTTATTTATTTCACAAAAATGTAACTTTGAAATTTTGCACAATAATTAAAAAAATTTAAAACTCTTTTATACCCCTAATAATTATACTTAGTTATATTTAATTTAGACAATAGACATCGTGATATTAGTTGTATTTAAATTTAATTGAAGGTTAACATTGAATATATTTTAAACTTTTCATTAAAATTCAAAAATGACATTTTTAGCAAAAAAAAATATCAAAGTGACTTTTCGTAAAACAGATGAAGTATTCTCTTAATTTAGTTAACGTTTAAAATAAACCAATAAGAAAGTTATATTAAAATTAAAAAGCGATACTCCCTTTGTTCACAATTAATAATGTATTTTTATGCGTTTACATAGACTAAGGAAATATATTAAAAATTGATTATAAATGCATCATAATATGTGTTTTAACTATTTTCATAAGTTAAAAAATAGTCTTTGAATAAGTATAATTAAATTTTTGAAATTTACAACTTAAAATTATTAATTAATAAAAAATGTAAAACACATATATTTTTGAAACACATAAAAAACTTTTACTTTTTAGGAACCTATGGAATATTTATTTTTGTAATTTTACAACGATTTTAATATAAAATGGAAGGAGTAATCAATATTTTCCTTGCTCTACAAAGATAATATTTTCATTTGTTCACACATATTAAGATAATACATTAAATGACTTGTTCGAAATTGTGCTAGGCACTAATTTGGCGGTGAGATCGTGCCTAGCGAATTACCAAAAAATCGGGAAATACTCAGAGAATACGCAGGGTCTAGTTTTAAATACAATTTAATATATCTATAATATGTTTAGCTAACTTTAAACATGATTAACATGATGACACAAGTTTTTAGATATAATTATATAATTTTTTATAGATAAGTTTAAATATTTTTTTTTATTTGTTAAACATTTAGATTAGGTTTTATTTGATACGAAAAAACTCTCAAATGCAATGCAGTATGTATGTGTTTGTTTGTGCTTCCACAAAGGTTTTAGACTCAATAGCTAATTGTAGTTATTTTGTGATGGATAATTACATAAAATATGTTAATAGTGAGTAAAAACTAATCAACTGTATTTTAACTTTACGCGATAAAAAAACAATTATGCAGTTAATGAGAAAATTACGCCAGAATTAGACAGATCAACGCGGACCAAGACCTTGTTCTACCAATTTGGCCATAGTCGCCGGAGTCAAAACTCCCAATAACATCTAATTGACCGCGTTTTCGAACAGAAAATCTAGTATGTAATAAATGCATTATTTTATAATTATCAGTTTTTAATAAAGTTAAATGAATAATAGTTCAATAAATTTAGTTATCTTCTTGAAACTTATAATTTACTATTATTTAATAATTTAAATTTATAAAACTCAAAAATGCTATATTCGTGAAACCATTTTTCCTTAAACTTTTATCTTGGTGGAAATTTATTTTAAAATGGGAGAGTTAAGACGGCGCACGAGAAATGGGATCAGCTATGGCAAAGGCACCGATATAGAAGGGAATCAATAATTAAGGGCAAAATGGGATCAGCTATGGCAAAGGTATCTCAGTATCGGAAGTACACATTTTAATTTTTCTTGTTTTTATTTGTCTATTTTCTGTATTGTAATACAAATGAACCGACATTTTAAATTGTCGGGATCCTCTTGTAGACGATAAAAAGGTTTTTTTTTTTTTTTTTTTTTTTTTTTTTTTTTGTAAATGGACGATAAAAAGGTTGTGGTCCTCTAGTTTTAAGTCCCGACATTATCACGTTTGAGACTTGAGGAAATATACATTCAAACATTATTAATTTTTCATTCAATCACACAAGACATTACATAACAAGATGGTAAACTTGGAATGCGTTGTAAGTTGTAACACATTATTGAAAGTAATTAAATGCTCTTTATTTTTCACACCAAATATTTTGCTTAAACTTCTGAAGCATGACAAATCTTTTCTGAGGCAGCAGACTTCATCATGCTGAGGGCTTCGATGATGAGATCACAAAGATGATAAGGGTCTGGAATCACGTCGAGATCAACTGCAAGGTTTATTATAAGTTTGTCCACATAGCTTTGTATAACGAGTGTGGGAACCGAAATTCACACCGTCAATTTCCGATAAATAAGATTGCGGAGGAAAGCCAAGTAAACCCGACTTTCCTTGAAGGTCCGGATTCTCTACGTTGCCACACGAAATCGATAAAGTAAACAGAAGACAAAGATGGGAATTGTAATATTTGCCCGAAGGCGTTTTATTGGATGAAAGAAACGAGTACAAGGATTCTCCGAAAGACAGAGAGATTTGCGATTAAAGAAAAAGATAGAGTCGCAAGCAGCCAAACGTCCTAAGTCTTGCTCCGCTAGTCTAACCACCTAAACCCTAGTTCTTCTAAGCTAGCAGGATGCTCTAAGTCTAATTTTCGGATCCCCTCCTCTTCTACTCTTGCTCTCCTTAATTATATATCCACTCCAAGGTCGGTTTGCCTTAGGATGATGGACCTCGCCTTTGGCCCCAAGCTTATCTCTTGAGAAAATGTTCCATTTTCGTCGGTCTTCGTAATTATCCTCGAGTTTTCCGCTATCTTCTGGTGACTTGATGTTTATCCGACGTTTCGGGAAATCGGATAAACCGTCATAGCCTGATTGGGCCTGAATTCTGAAAAATCGTAAGTAAGTCTGTGGACTTGTCTTAAGTCGTTAAACATTTTATACGAGTTCTCGGAAAGACGATCTTTCTCGAAGAATAAACCGTATAGCTTAAAGGATTGATGTTCAAGTTAATCGATCTTTGTTTTATACGATGTCTTCTACGAGAAATCCAATCCCTCTAGTTTTTATCGTAAAACATCGAGGATGATTCCAACCGAATCGAAAGATGTTTATTCCGTAGCCTTGATTGTACCAAACTCACGAGGATTGATCCGAACATGCCAAGATGGGATCAGACCGAACACGATGGGACCGAGACCAGGACGAGGGCCGTCGACCGGCGCCAGGCCGGGGTGCCGCCGGCGCCAGGTCGGCCCGCGTGACGGGTGCCGCCGGCGCCAGGTCGGGTGCCGCCGGCGCCAGGCCAGCCCGCGCGACGGGTGCCGCCGGCGCCAGGCCGGCCCGCGTGACGGGTGCCGCCGGCGCCAGGTCGGGTGCCGCCGGCGCCAGGCCAGCCCGCACGACGGGTGCCGGCAGCGCCAGGTCGGGTGCCGCCGGCGCCAGGCCGGCCCGCGTCACGGGTGCCGCCGGCGCCAGGCCAGCCCGCGTAACGGGTGCCGCCGGCGCCAGGCCGGCCCGCGTGACGGGTGCCGCCGGCGCCAGGTCGGGTGCCGCCAGCACCAGGCCAGCCCGCGTGACGGGTGCCGCCGGCGCCAGGCCAGCCCGCACGACGGGTGCCGCCGGCGCCAGGTCGGGTGCCGCCGGCGCCAGGCCAGCCCGCGTGACGGGTGCCGCCGGCACCAGGCCAGCCCGCACGACGGGTGCCACCGGCGCCAGGTCGGGTGCCGCCGGCGCCAGGTCGGGTGCCGCCAGCGCCAGGCCGGTCCGCGTCACGGGTGCCGCCGGCGCCAGGTCGGGTGCCGCCGGTCGCCAGGCCGTCTCGCCGTCCGTGGGTTTTCCGTTGTTCGATTTCTTTCCCCGTTAGTCGCTCGTGCGGGAAATCTTCGAGTTTGGAAGGATCTTTAGCCGTAGATTTCGAGATAACCGTTTTTGACCCCAACAACGAGAATGAGTGCCTTGTCAAAAAAAAAAAAAGAGAAGAGAAATTAAAAATTGCAATTTTTTTTTTTGCTTATTGTTAAATATGTCATTATTTGGATTTTCAATTTGAAATCATTAGCAATGGGTGGGTTGACAAAAAATTTCCGGCTATCATTGCTGAATTTTAGAAGTACTTCTTCTATGAATCCATAAATTTGTCTAAATTGATTTTGTTTTTATATCTGATTTTGATAATTCATCAAAACAATTTGTATACTTAAACTCAACACTATAATATCTTATAAAATGTAAAATATATATAAAAAATTTGTAATTTGTTATAAGTGCCTTAACTCTCTTTCTCTTAAGGCAGCCTAATATTTGTAAAACTCACTCTAGACTCTTCTTTATCTTTCTTGAACTCTAGATTACGGATTCTGATTCTAATTCTTATTCTCTTTATGTGAACAAACTGAAAGTATTGTGTCACTTTTCATGGAATAGATTCAAACTAGAGATTCTTTACCACACATAACCAGTTTACTATCTAGGATCTTGGTTATAGTGTAGGCTGCTTCATATAACCAGTGTACTCTCTAGGACATTTAATTGTATTGTTAAGGTATGTGTAAGAGGATTCAATCACAAGTTTGTTGTCTCTTCATTTTAATGATGAGTTCCTGTTGCTTTGTTGAAGGAGATTCAGTTAAAAGTTAGCTGAATATTCTCTTGACATGAGACAAATACTCATGAATTCCAACAATGCCTCGGGATCACATATTTTCCGAGTACAAGCAAGTAAAAGAGACATAAGAGACATCCCATTACCCAAAGAATGATGGAACCTAGCCAAAGCGACAGATTGTGCATGTGATGTCTTAAGTTTAATAGATGAAACTGCCATAAGGGTTTGGACATGTCCATTGGAGAAAGAGCCATGTTTATTAGATATAGATATGTGTACATAATACACGTGTAAATATCACTAACCATACTTGTATATAAGCTTCCCTTGTACATTGATTCATTAATTAATGTGAGATACATTTTAAGTTTGTTACATTCTTAATATGGTATCAGAGAAAAAGCGATTGCTTCCGCCATTTTCAACGGCTTCTTGACCTTGCGAGCTTCGATTCCTTCTCATGAGTGCTTCGATTCGTCAGATTCTCGTTGATTCTCTTCTTCTCTGGATCTCTCTTGTTCGTGATTTCTTGCATCTCGCATCGGTGGTGATCTTCTTTTTGATTCTTGTTTCGCTCTCTCCTTGAGCTCCGATGGCTTCAACGACGGCGACTCAACCTCCGATCTCAACTCCGATCGATCAGTATAACAATCCTTACTATCTCCATAACTCCGATCATGCTGGATTGGTTCTCGTTTCCGATCGACTTGAATCTGGTGCGGACTTCCATGCTTGGCGTCGCTCTGTTCGTATGGCGCTTAACGTTCGTAACAAACTGGGATTCATCGATGGTACGATTCCTAAACCTCCATCTGATCATCGTGATTCCGGTTCTTGGTCTCGTTGTAACGATATGGTCTCGACTTGGTTGATGAACTCTGTATCGAAGAAGATAGGTCAGAGTTTGCTACTCATGCCTACTGCTGAATTGATCTGGAGAAACTTGATGTCTAGATTTAAGCAAGATGATGCACCTAGGATCTTTGAGATCGAACAGAAATTAAGTACTATTCAGCAGGGGGCTTCTGATGTTAGCACATACTACACGGATTTGGTTACATTATGGGAAGAGTATCAAAATTATGTTGATCTCCCCTTATGCACGTGTGGAAAGTGTGAATGCAATGCAGCTCTATCTTGGGAGAAGATTCAACAGCGTAGCCGTGTCACAAAGTTTTTGATGGGACTCAATGAACCGTTTGATTCTACACGAAGACATATCTTGATGCTTAAACCAATTCCTACAATTGAAGAGGTTTTTAACATGGTTGCTCAAGATGAAAGACAGAAGCTCATTCGACCTTCTTTGAAGCCTGATAATGTTGTCTTTCAAGCTTCAGCTCCAGCTCAAGTTGTTGCTCAACCTCAGTATACTGAGTCACTGGACAATGCTTCGTTTGCTGCAGCTGTTTCTCATCGCCCGAAGCAGCGTCCTGTTTGCACTCTCTGTGGTTTACAAGGTCACATTGTTCAGAAATGCTTCAAGCTCCATGGGTATCCACCTGGTTATAAGCTGTATTCCACCAATTCTTCTCGTGGTGCCACTACAGTTCCGAGTGGTCATACATCTCGTGGACAGACTTCAGCTCAGAACAATGTCTCCCCTTCAACACTTGATCTTTCTCAGTTCAATCAAGATCAGGTTCAACAGCTGATTCAACAACTTCAGAAACATGTTCGTCCTCCGGATTCTGCTGTCAACTTTGCTTCTTTGCAACCGACCATTACTGCTCTTGGTGTGATGCCTGCTCAGTCTTCTTCTGGTATTATACCTTTTCCATCCACAAGCCTACGTTTTGAAAATCATACCCTTACTTTTCAACATCACACTCTTTCTTCCCTTACAAACACAATCCCTAATGGTGCTTGGATAATTGACAGTGGAGCCACAACTCATGTATGCTCTGATATGTCCCTTTTTGGTGTCACTTATCCTGTTTCTGGTATGACAGTATCATTACCTAATGGCACTAGGGAGAGCATTACACATACTGGCACTGTTTACTTATCTGACAAACTGGTTTTACATGATGTGCTTTATGTTCCTTCTTTTTGTTTCAATCTCTTGAGTGTGAGTTCTCTGTTGCATCGTGATAATTGCTCTGCTCATTTTTATCCTGATTCTTGTTATATACAGGACCATTCTCAGGTCTTGAAGATTGGTGAAGGTTCATTAATTCGCAATCTTTACATACTGAACGTTGATGTTGCTACTCCTCTTGCTTTATGTGGAACTTTGCGTACTGATGAAGATCTGTGGCATATGCGTTTAGGACATCCTTCACACGACAAGTTGAAACTTTTATCTGGTGTTATTCCTTTGGCTAAGTCTAGTTCTCCTGAGTCTTATTCTGTCTGTCCTTTAGCTAAACAGAAAAGGTTACCCTTTGTATCTCATAACAATCTATCATCATCTCCATTTGATCTCATACATATAGATATTTGGGGCCCTTTCTCTGTTGAATCTATTGATGGTTTTCGTTACTTTCTCACTATTGTAGATGACTGTACTCGTGTCACTTGGACTTATATGCTTCGTAATAAGAGTGATGTTTTCACCATAATGCCTTCTTTTATCAAGTTGATTCGAACACAGTATCAGGTTAATATCAAATCCATTCGAAGTGATAATGCTCCTGAACTTCATTTTGGTCCTTTACTTCGTGAACATGGCATCACTCATCAGTTTTCATGTGCATATACTCCTCAGCAAAACTCGGTGGTTGAAAGGAAACATCAACTCATTTTAAACGTGGCTAGAGCTTTATTATTTCAAAGTCATTTGCCATTGGTTTATTGGGTTGAATGTATTCAAACTGCAGTCTTTCTTATCAACCGATTACCATCTCGTTTACTGAATAATAAATCTCCTTATGAACTGCTACTAAACAAACAACCTGACTATTCTAGTCTTAAAGCTTTTGGTTGTCTCTGTTATGTTCCAACTCATCTGAAAGATCGACATAAGTTTTCTAAACGTGCTGATTCTTGTGTTTTTCTTGGCTATGCAACTGGTTATAAAGGTTACAGGGTGTTAGATTTGGACACGAATGTTATCTCTGTTTCTAGAAATGTTGTATTTCATGAAACTGTCTTTCCTTATCACAATGCTGGTTCTCAACCTGATGATTTGTTTGCTAAAGTCATTCTCCCTGTTTCTATCCCTGTTGCTCTTGACACTGTGACTCCTTTACCGTCTTCTTCTCATAATGCATCATCTGTCCCTAGTGCCACACATTTTTCTATTCCTGTCATACCAGGAACTTCATTGGTGGCCCCTTCAGGTGACAGACCCAGACGTACAGGTAAAGCTCCCAGTTACTTATCCGACTATCATTGCTCTCTTGCTCGTCATTCAACAGAAAAAGCTAGCTCTTATGCTACTCCTTTATATCCCCTTTCCTCTGTTCTCTCTTATACTAAACTCTCACCTGAATTTCAATCCGTTGTCCTTTCTGTTTCCACTGAGACAGTACCAAGTAACTTTAGACAGGCTATCACATCAGACATGTGGGTTGATGCAATGGGAGTGGAGTTTGATGGTATGAATGCAAATAAAACATATTCTATTGTTTCTTTGCCTCCAGGCAAGAATGTTGTTGGGTGTCGTTGGGTTTATGCTCTTAAGTACAATGCTGATGGTTCGTTTCAACGACCACGAGCTCGTTTGGTAGCTCAGGGTTATACTCAACAGGAGGGTGTCGACTACACTGATACCTTCTCACCAGTTGCAAAGATGACTTCGGTCAAGCTGTTATTAGCTCTTGCGGCAAGGAATGGATGGTCTTTGTCACAGATGGATGTCACAAATGCATTTTTGCATAGTGATCTTGACGAGGAGATTTACATGAGCTTACCTTTGGGATATACTCCTGCTCCGGGTGAAGTTCTTCCTCCAAATCCTGTTTGCCGTCTTCATAAATCCATTTATGGATTGAAACAAGCTTCTCGCCAATGGTATACTTGCTTCTCCTCAGTATTGTTGAAAGCAGGATATGCGCAATCTCCTGGTGATCATTCCTTGTTTGTGAAGTCGATAGGCACTTCATTCACTGCGATTCTCGTATATGTGGACGATATTTTGATCGCTAGTAATGATGATGAAGCTGTTAAGTCTATCAAAACTGATCTTCATCAGGCGTTCAAGATCAAAGACTTGGGGCAAGCTCGGTTCTTTTTGGGGCTTGAGATTGCAAGAAACTCTACTGGTATCTCTGTTTCTCAACGCAAGTACGCTTTGGATCTTCTTGCTGATACTGGTTTTCTTGCATCAAAGCCTTGTGCTGTTCCTCTTGACCCATCACTACCAATGAGTTCTGATACAGGAAAACCATTGGAAGATATCACTTCTTATCGAGAACTTATTGGCCGTCTTCTTTACCTCACGATTACTAGACCGGACATAACATTCGCTGTTCATCGTCTCAGCCAGTTTCTTTCTGCACCAACGGATGTTCATATGCGTGCTGCTCATCATGTTCTGCGCTACTTGAAGTCAAATCCAGGCCAAGGTCTTTTCTATGCTGCAGATACTGATCTTTGCTTGAACGCGTTCTCTGATGCAGACTGGGCTACTTGTCCGGATACTAGGCGCTCGGTGACTGGATTTTGTATCTACCTTGGGTCTTCTCTCATCAGTTGGAAGTCCAAGAAGCAATGGCCTTAACAACTTGTGAACTGATTTGGCTTCAACAACTATTGACTGATCTTCATGTAGCTGTTACTGCTCGTGCTAAACTCTTCTGTGATAACAAATCGGCTATGCACATTGCGACTAACCCCGTCTTCCACGAGCGGACGAAACATATCGACATTGATTGCCATACTGTTCGTGATCAAGTCAAGCGTGGTTTCATCACTTTGCATCATGTTTCAAGCTCGAACCAACACGCTGATATCTTGACGAAAGCTCTTCATCCTGGTCCCTTTCATTCGCTCTTGAATCGTATGTCAGTGTCAAGCCTTTTCACTCCAGAAGCTGGTTAAGTTTCAAGGCTTGAGGGGAGTGTATTAGATATAGATATGTGTACATAATACACGTGTAAATATCACTAACCATACTTGTATATAAGCTTCCCTTGTACATTGATTCATTAATTAATGTGAGATACATTTTAAGTTTGTTACATTCTTAATAATGTTTGATGTATAATTCTCTAGAAATTCATTAGGGTTCTCAATGTATGGATCTATATATATCCGGAACAGTTACATGATCTTCTACATTTACTTTCGTTGGAATCCATTTACCTTTTCCGTTGCCCTCACCATGATCCGTCAGCTACGTGTTGCCCTCACCATGATCCGTCAGCTACGTGTAATATATTATGTTAGGATACCAATATCTCAAGTAATATAACATTCATAGACCAATTTACTAACTATCAGTTGATTTTGGTTTATAAGTGTATTAAATAACACACAAATATAAAATAAGCAATATAAATGTGTCTAAGTGTGTGGATGTTAATTACCGACCAGTATGCTAGAGAAGCGTGGATGGTTAATCAATGTGTTCTTCAAGCCTTCAACAATGGTTGATGGATCGACTTTGATTTTCATTCCAAAGGTTACAATGTTAAAGACGTTGAGATCCGGCAAGCTGAACAGCTTAGCAAATGGACTAACTGGCTCCTCTCCTTCCGTCACTTGCGTTTTGATAGACATCTCTTAAAATTTATTTTCGGGTCATATGGGATCAGTCCACAAAGTGTGTGTGCGATTGGTTTAGTTTATATACATGAGCTATATCTCACATGCATATCTATTCATATATGTCCTTCTATCAGGACGAGGGTTGTTGAAAAACTAATTACTACTCCAATCCATATGAATGCGATTTCTAAAATCTCTTTACCACACTGTATATGTAGCGGGTCCAAGCGATGGTAGCAAGTCAAAAACTGTAATTTCTTGAGACATTTGCTTCTTGAGATATACGTCACTTTTCAATTATTATTATTTTTTCAAAGTTTTTCGACAAACTAGATTTTGATCCGCGCACCCGCACGAATGTATTTTTCAAATATATGTTACTATTTATTTTTTCATGTCAATTTAAAGACTGGGCAAAAAACTCGAATACAAAGAACCAAGCTGATCCCGATCCGAAAAAATAGTAACAAACCCGAACCAAAATTGATTAAATATCCGAATTATTCAAAATTTTGGTATTTAGAGAACCAAAACCGAATCTAGTCCGAACCGAAGTATTTAGGATACCCGAATGTATCCAAAATAGATTTATATACTTAATATATATGATATTTTTAAGTTGGTTTAACTACTTGAAAATATATACAAATAGTCAAAAGTAAATATCTAAAATAGTTAAAGTATACTCAAAACACCAAAAATACTTAAAATTATTACTGATTATCTGTCCAAATATTTATACCAAACCCATTTATATAATAAATTACTGATTATCTGACATATGTTATTCAAATTTTTATGGAATATATTATTTTGTTTATAGATTTTGAGAAAATTAAAGTATATAATGAATTTAAAAAATTTAAAATTAACTTAAATGGGTTATTCGAATCCGAACTGAACCCGCAAAGATCCGAATCGAACCCAAACCAAAATTTAGAAATATCCGAATAGGGCTGAAATCTTTGACCCCGGAAACCCGAAACCTAAACACACCCGAATCGAACCAGAATAGGTACCGAAACGTCCAACCCCTAGTCACTATTATATATCATATATGTGTCATCATATAATTAATCGTATTTTATGCATACCATCATATAAGTAATCATATAATTAATAATATTTTATATATACCATCATATAAATAATCACATATATTATATTTTAAAAAATTAATGTGAAACATAAAAACCATAATTTAAGTTGGTATATGAAATTTGGCTTTGTATTGTATTTTTCTTATATATATTGAAAACATTTTTTTAATAATGGTTATTGGAAAATATTTTAGTAAAATTCAATTTTTGAATATATGTATAGTTTTGAATCATTTTTATATAAATCAACTTTAAATTATTATTTTGATTTGAAATATGTATATAAAGTTTAAATTTTGTTTTACGATTATTGTAAACAAAAGATATTTTTAGGTAATAGCCTTCCAAATTTTCTTAATAACATAAGTCCATTGCTTTTTTTTCTTAATATACTACTATTCATGTTTCCAAACAAAACTCTTTTTAAAAACTGCTAGCCAAGTTTCCAAACAAACTTCTTTTAAAAAATCTGCCGTCCAAATTTCCAAACAAACCTATTTTTAAAATCTGCTATTTATATTGTCAAACAAAATCAAAAAGTATTTCTACTTTAATAAGATAGATGTGTATTCATACTGTTTGTGATTATAACGTATTATAATGTAATTGCAAGATATAACACAATAAAATATGATAGAAAATAAATCAGTAGACAATAAAAATAAGTAAACGTGTTTTGTTTTATTAGAAATCATGATGAACAATCTACTACAAGATTTGTTTAATCAACTTCACACGACTAGTAAACAATCACTACTGAAAAATTCATGACCTACTCAAGTTTATGACTCTCTGTTGTTTTATACGTCAATTTTTGACTCACGATGATCTGAATAATACTTATCAAGAGATTTTCATTCTTATTTTATAAAATCAGTTTTTAGTGTCTTATCAACTTCTAGATTAATAATTATAACTTCTCTTTTCAATGTATAAATTTCTTTTTCAAGTTTTTCCTCTTTTTCCTAGGAATAAACTTATTCCCTAATCTAACTCACATCTTCTTGCATGCTTATGGTTCCTCCACTCTGCAAGCCTCTTGGAACATCGTCGGACGAAATCTGCGTTCAACAGTAACATAAATTTATACTCAAGTTTTTTTTTTTTTTTTTGATAAGTACGTGAATTTTATTATCAAGATAATGATACTGGGGATACAAATAGTTTTTGCAAGCAAAACCTACTGCATCAATGGATGCTAATTAAAGCAGAGGTCAAAACAAAGTCCCAAAAAAAGCTAAAAAAGACTTACAGTTTGTAAGACAAACAAGATTTAATCTAATCCCTAAGGCTAAGACTAAAGCTTCAGTAAAACGAAATTCCTAGCAGCTATGAAATTCCAGTAGAACAACACTGAGCCTTGTCAACGGTACCTGCAACAAGAGTGATGATCAACAGAGCAGAACAGCCGGAGAACAATACGAGGACCCGCATATTGTCCCGAAGGCGACTTCGAACTAGCAACAGGCGAAGCAGGGGTGACTAGGTCCTGGTCCGGCCATCACATAAAGAAAGAAGTCCACTCCAGACGCTGGTGACTCCAGAAGCTAGCAAGTCGGCACCTTGTGAGTCCAAAACCGAGGAAGAGAAGCGAGCAGGTAAGCACGAGTTGTGACTAGGGGAAACAAGCGGAGGTTCAAGCTCCCGACTCCGGTCCCTTCACACCTAGATGACACTAAAAAAATCACGCTTCATACCCAAGGGAGAGGCAGGGAGCACAACGAACAACTTCTTTCTGGAAGGTGAAGAAACAGAGGAGCCGGAGCTCCCATCTACAGTCCGCGACAAAAACGCCGAACAGCTAAGCTGAAAGGAAAAATCAACCAGAAAAGTCCCAGGCGAGAACCTCAACTCGCCATTTCATCTGAGATCCGGGGATCTAGACGGGAAGTTCTACAAGAGCCACCGTCAGGGAAGAAAGAGGAACCGTGAGGAAGCATAGCAACCAACAGAGTACACGCCAGACGAGCAGAGGCAGCGACGCTAAGCACAACCGGCGAACACTCGAGCCAAATCTGACCCAGATCTAGCAAAACGGATCTCAGATCTACCTCCCAAAGATGGTGCTTCCTGAGTTAATCCGACCATCCTCCACCTCGCCAGCACTCCAGAGAAACCGAGCACACACCCGAGCTTCCGATTTGAACCGCCGAGTCCGGCCGAAACCCGACCGTAAACCAGAGATACTGAAGCAAAGAGGAGGGGGACCCGCCGTTTAGCACCAGGAGAAGAGGTTGAGATGAACTAGAGGATGGAGAAGGCGACCGACGACCAGAGAAGCACCGTCGGTCACCAGAGCGGAGAACACAAGGAAATCTACGAGTGAAAGTTTGTTTCGGGAAGAAAGAGAAGAGAGAATCCTTTCTCTCACCTCTCTCTTTATTTTCTATTTTTGCAGATCATCCGACCATCTCTTGATCCAAGATTTTACTTTTTCCAGTTCAAGATTTTGCATCTACGTGGTTCTTCCATTCCGCATGCCTTCTGAGACAACGACTGATGCATCAGCATTACTGACTTCCTCTAGACAAACTATTGGTATCTATAAATTCCTGATTTTGCCCTTCACACGTAACATTTTTGTTTCTTGTGGCCATAAATAGCATACATATCACGTCAGTATGTAGTTAGTTGTTAAAGTGAGCTCATCACAGTTATTACTCCTTCATAACATGGGTTATCCTTTGGAACCAGTGTTTTGAAACCCGACCCGGACCCGCGGTTGAACCGGTAAACCCGGTGACCCAAGATAAATCTGGTTTGGGTTTTGTGAAAAATCCAAGATCTAAAAACCCGCAAAATTGGGAGGGACCAAAAGGACTTCTTTATGATAGTGTAGACAGCCCTGATAATAATAGGGATATAAGAAAATATAAAATGGGCATATTAATATTTAATTAATTATTGAAAGACATCTTTTAAAAAGTATAACCACTAAACCTATAAGAATTTATGTCCAAAGTTAGTCCTTGAAGTTCATAACTTATTGCGGCTGAAGCATGTTGATTGTTCATATAGTTGGCCTATGGTTGTACAAGAACCAATATCTAGTCTTTGGCTTCTTTTTTTTTCCTTTGATTCGGAAAGAATTTCTCTGTTATATGCATTTTAATTTCCGAAGAATCGTCCTTATTTCTGATTTTATAATTTCAACTTACGAAGCTTTCACATCCTCTCAAAGGGTTAATTATATGATATCATTAGTTGTACTCTTGTAGATTTGATGATGGTGAGTATATAGTAGGGGTAGCGATAAAGGCAAAATGTCAATAACCTCATTATCAGAAGTAATTATATGTTTCTTGTTTTGTCAATTCTCTGTGATCTGATTCAATTGAATAGACCATTAAAAGGTGGGGAGCCTCGAGTTTTAAGTTCCGACAACATCATGTTTGAGACCTGAGGAGATATAAATCTCTGAAGGTCGTTGAAACTTTATAAATTTTTGATTCACACACACACGCATACGTATATTACATAAAAATGATAAAACTCTGAATGTTGTAACACAGTAGCGAAAGTAAATACGTGCTCAATCGAATAATTGATTATACATGTAAATAATGGTTCTTCGTTTTCCACACAGAATATTGTGTTTAAACCTCTGAAGCTTGAAAAATCTTTTCTGAAGCAGCAGAATTCATCGTACTGAGTGATTCGATGATGAATTTACAAAGGTGATGAGGGTCCGGAATCACGTCGAGATCAACTGCAATGTTGATTATAATTTTGTCCATATAGCTTTGTATACCGATAATGAGTTCCTTGCCAAGAAAATATATAAAAGAAAATTACTTGAAGATATCCTTTTTGTTTTACTCTTAAATATGAGATTATTTGGGTTTTAAATTTTAAATGATTTGCAATGATCAGTGATTCGATGGGTTAGTATTTCATATACTAATTTAAACATTCTCCGACTACCATTGTACAATTTTATTAATATTTATTTTGTATGATAATAGAGTTTGTGGGAATAATATTTACTGCTGGACGGTCGACGGGTATTTCTAATGTTTGCATGATATATATATATATTTTTTTTTTTATTTATATAATTTTTAATTCCTTCTCAAATATGACCTTCATGTAGAAATGTTATTTACAATAACTTAAGTATCAATATTAATATAAGATAGGATGAAAATATATATTTTAATTTTAAAATCACTTTTAATATAACTTCAGTTTTTTTTATCTTGCAAAAATGCAACTGGGTTAATAAACCTACAAATCTTAAAATGAAATAGAACACGTTATTTATGGAATTTTAAATAGTTAGTTTTATTTAAAAAGTTATTATAGAAACTATATGTTGTATTTCTTTTTTTTTTTTGTAATTTTGTAACTAAGGATTTTGTTTTTGCTTTTACAAACATATCAAGTTCTTGTTACTCTCCATATTTGATAAGAGCAAATAAAAACGGGTTTGTGTTTAAGAGATGGTACCTGTGGGATACCGAAGGTACTTGCAGCAAAGTACGATATTTGATGGCCAAAAAAGCTAATTTCTTCGGCAGGGCCAACCACATTTGAGAATACCATTGTTGTGTTACCAAAAACTCTCTTTATGAGGTTTCTGACCGCCTGTTTTCCACCCCCATACATCAAAATATACATCGACTAGATTAAAATAATGCATCTACTTCATATATGGAACTATCAAGATAATGTTGATTTAGATCTTACTGCAAGTCCAAAAATCTCCATGGTCAATTTCAGCAACCCATAGGAAAATAGAGGTTCAAGGGAATATTTCTTACGATCCATAATAGTTTTAGCATGTCGAACGTATTCAAGTATATCATCCTCTGACTTCACCCACAAAGGAATTAGAACATAACCTATTGAATTTCCCCATCTGCACTTTGAACCTTTTGCCATCATATTAGCCAAATCCTGTAGAATATATTTGTATGTTAGATTCTTACTATTTCAAATAAGAGAAAAAGAAGATCTTCAGCACCTCGATATCTTTATTTGGCCTTAGGTTAAAAAAAACAACTCCATGAAGACATATTTTGTCTAGAGCTTTTCTTGCGTCTGAAGTTGTTTTAAGATCTGTTCACAAATTTAAGAATATGTAAGAAATGTTATCAGATGCTATCTTATGTCATCAAACAAAAGTAGTTTTTACCGTATCTTTGATTCAAATATCGTGAAAGACCAGCTTGTACCATTCCCAAAAGCACATCATTCACCGTCTAATAAAAATAGAATAGCGTAACAATATAATCTTTCAATACAAAACAATGGAAATATATAAATTAAGCAAACGTACCACATTCATTGCATTCTTCACGTGTTTTACATCATCCAAAGGAATGATTTGATGAATGAACTTATTGGTGCTAAGTGTAGCTCCTGGTTTACCAGTAATATGTTTCTCGATGCCCCCCGAGAAACATATAAAAACCAAAGCCTTGATAACTTCAACACAAGTGTGGAACATTGTTCTTACTATGAACCATAGCCAATCAACCAACGACCAACAAACGTTCTTTTCTTTGTTTTTCTTCGCAGCCACGAAAGTAGGAAATGCCTCGGGATCACATACTTTCCGAGTACAAGCAAGTAAAAGAGACATAAGAGACATCCCATCCCCCAAAGAATGATGGAACCTAGCCAAAGCGACAGTTTCCGCATGTGATGTCTTAAGTTTCAATAGATGAAATTCCCATAAAGGTTTGGACATGTCCATTGGAGAAAGAGCCATTTTTGATGTATAATTCTCTAGAAATTCATCAGGGTTCTCAATGAATGGATCTATGTCCGGAACAGTTATATGATCTTCCACTTTTACTATCGTTGGAATCCATTTAGCTTTTTCTTTGCCCTCACCATGACCCGTCAGCTACGTGTAATATATTATGTTAGGATTATAATAATAATCCAAGTAATATAACATTCATAGACCAATTTACTGACTATCAGTTGTTTTTGGTTTAGAAGTGTGTTAAATAACACACACACACGCACATATATAATATTGTTTGAGAAAACTAATTCATATGTGTCGTGCTCACTTAATTTTTACGATAGTTATCTACAGATGTATTCTTAATGATATAAAAATATTATATATAATTGTCTTTATTAAAATTATTCTTAATAATTTATATTAATTTGATTTTAATTTTAATTTCATTTTTTATATTTTTCCAGATAACATATATAATAGAAAGAATATATATATAATAAAAACGAAAATATATTTACAAAAGAAAAACATATTTTAGGAAATATATTTTATATGATCATGAAAATATATTATACATACAATATTCTTTCATAAAAAGGAAAGTTTACAATAAACAATCTTGATATTAAAAAGAAATAATCATCTCTTTAAAATATATTTGTAAACAACATAATATATATTTAAAAGTAAGAAATATTTTCTTATACTGATTTTTTCTCATATTATTTAAAAAGTAACTTAAATAACCTAAACTAAGATATTTTTGATGAACTAAAAATACTTATAATTACTAATACTGAGATGTTTTATTCATTTTTGCCTAATTTTTTTTGCTAAATTTTAATTATTTTCTATATAATTTTTATTAAACTACATAAAAATATACAAACTTAATCAAACCTAATATACCACTAAAAATTCATAAGACTTAATACCTTTTTGGTTTATAATTTTCTTAAATATTTGTACAACCTAATATATTTATAATAATAAAATATAAAAACCAATATGAATTTTTATGTTTAATATTATTTAGGATAATTTTAATTTATTAAAACTAAAATATTAATATTTTAATTGTAAATATTTATAACTGGCACTGGAAAATCACCTAGTATATAAGCATTTATATAAATCTGTGTAAAACAATATAAATGTGTGTAAGTGTGTTTATGTTAATTACCGACCAGTATGCTAGAGAAGCGTGGATGGTTAATCAATGTGTTCTTCAAGCCTTCAACAATGGTTGATGGATCGACTTCTATTTTGAATCCAAAGGTTACAATGTTAAAGACGTTGAGACCAGGCAAGCTGAACAGCTTAGCGAATGGACTAACTGGCTCCTCTCCTTCCGTCACTTGCTTTTTCATAGACATCTCTCAAAAAATTTATATTCGGGTTATATTGGTTTAGTTAGTACACAAAGTGCACATGCAAATGCTTTAGTTTATATACAGGAGCCTAGCCTCGCATATTTATTAATATATGTCGTTCTATCAAAACGAGGGTTGTTGAAAAAATAACTACTATTCCAATCGATATGAATGTGACTTTTAAAACGTCTTTACAACACCTAGGGGTGGTCAAAATATCCTTAAAATTTGATTCGATTCGTTATTCGTTTCGATCCGAAAAATCTGGATATATGTAACTTTACGAATCGAAACAAGTATTAAAATTCAATATCCGTCAAATAAGAAGCAAATCACAAATACTCATTTAAAAAAAAAGCAGATATCCGATCTAATCCATAATGTACATATGTATATACATGTATATATCAAGTTATATATAATTTTATAACTCTATATAGATTTTTAATTATTTTATCCACTAAATTATTTACTTGGTCATTAAATTTTTAAAAGTATGTAGTTTTTTTAAAAAATAATTTGTAATGAAAATATTGTTATTTAATATTAAAAAAATTATTTTCTTTTAATATTTTTCAAAAAATGAATTTTTTATTTTTTTAATGGATCGACGGATCGAATCGGATATCCCTTAAAATATACTGATTTTTCGGATATCCGTAACACCGAATATCCGAAAGATTACGAATCGAATCGAATCGGAAATTCGATTATTCGTACGGGATGGATTGGATCACGGATATCCGCTCCGTGTCCACCCCTAACTACACTATATATGTATGGCGGGTCCAATCGATGGTAGAAAGTGAAAACAGTATTTATTCGATTTCTTGATAATTTTTAATTATTTTCTGTTTCAACTATATCTAATCTAATCTATTAATTTAGAGTTCTACTTTTTATCTACTATAGACAAGTCTTAGTTGGACCATTTGATTAATTACTTAATATGACATAATGATTATTTTTAGTCTAACCAAATCTTATTAAAAGTTTTAAATATTTTTTATAAAATAATGCGATAATTTATTTTGTAATTAGTATTATAATACTATTATAAATTAATATTAATTAAATTTTTATTATAAAACAACAAAAATAAAAATCCTTTGCTATTTTTATAAATTTCATAATATATTATATTAAAATAGAAGTAATATATGAATTAAATAAAAAAAAACTATATCAAGTTGGTTAATTAACCTATTTTATTTTAAAAGTGCTCTCATTTAAATAAATAAAATAAATTTACCGTTAAAAAGGGTTAAAATTCATAAAATATGTATATTTTATACAAAAAATATTAGCATATGTTAAACTTATATATCTACAACTATATATTATTTTAATTAATTTGAAACTTACAACAATATATTAACTAAAATGATTATACACAAAATATAATATTATATAACTAAAATGGTTATATACAAAATTTTTGTATACTTTTATTTCATGTGTTATTTACAAAGTAGAATATCAGAATTTTTAATAATTCAAAAGATATTAATGAAAAATCTATTTTAACGACAACTTTTTCTTTTACATTTTATGTTGTGGTACCTACTACTGGTATCTCTATGTTTTTCATTACAAGTATGGCTCATTGCGTGTTTCTTTTATCATTCGACAATGGTGCCTAGAACATTGTATTATTGCAATTTTTGTTAAATAAAATCATAAGCATTAGAAAAATATATAAAAAATCTAATGAGGAAAATATAAAAATATTACCAAAAAATTTAAATATTTTTTTATAAAATAATACATTAATTTAGTAACAGAAAAGATTCAAAATCATATAATATTTCAAACTCAAAATATTTATGTGCTTTTCAAAATATTGTGACCAAATATACGATTTTAAAAATAAATATTCTAAACTCAAAGAAAAATATTCTAAATTTTATAAAAGATAAATCATAGAAGCCAAGTGTATAACACGAAAATAAAGTTATACAATATATAACACAAAATTATAAATCATATATTTAAAATGTGTACCAAATATACAATTTATACATTTATATAGTGAAAAATATATCCGCACTCTGGTATTTTCTTTAAGAGAGAAGTTAATACCCCACATAAAACTTGAAAAACATGTTTGTGTGCGTGTTCAAAAACTATCCACTTGTTTCAAATTGACGCAACTTTTATGTATTTGTTGAAACAAATACCATACACATCACGCCAGTGTGTAGTTAATTGGTTCTTAATAAGCAAAAATAAAGGTATTGCTCCTTTAGAACATGGGTCTTTCGGAACCTATTTTTCGAGGTGGCTAAAATATCTGTGAAATTTGATTCATATGTTATTTATAAGCAGTGAATCAGGATCACAAAATTTCGAATACAAGCCAGTAAAAGAGACATAGGAGATATTAGAGACATCTCATCACCAAAGAGTGATGAAACTGTGCAGCGACGAGAAATTGTGCATCTAATGTTTTAATTTTTAATAAATGTGGAACACTCCAAACCAATGTTTTTATAATCGCACATGGTGTCATTGTAAATTTGAGCCGTCCAACATAAATGAAAGGGGGCCTAGATTCCTAAGGTAGAGCGGATTCCTCTGCTCTTTGGTGCTCGGGATTCCATTCAATTTTGCGGCAATGCCCGAACGACACTAGTTCCATGTGTTTTGATAAACCAATTCCACAAAGTCTTCTCAACTTCACAGTTGTACATATACTGGAACATAAGTTCAAAACGATTAGATAAGAAAGGGTTTAGTTGTCACTAGCATCAACTGGAAATATTTTCAGAACAGTCACTTTATTCATTTCATTATTCTAAATGAAATATATATATATATATATATATATATATATATATATATATATGTGTGTGTGTATATATATATATCCTTAATTAAAAATTTAGTAGTATTAAGAAGTTATTCTAAAAGTTCCTCTGTTTCATAAAAAAAAATCATTTTTCTAGTTATACAAAAAATATCACTTTAAAATTCCAATGCAATTTTTACATATTTTAAACTTAATATTAACTATAAAATTATATTTTTCTTTTGTTGTCAGCCTAAAAAATGATCTTATAAATAATTTTATTTATGACAAACAATATTAGTTAAATAGATATAATTATTAAGAACATAAATATTTTTAATATGTATGAAAAATGACAAATGACACTTTTCTTGAAACTAAGAGAGGATAACTAAAAAATAAATGGAAAATTGTAAATATAACACAATTAGTGAACCACTTTCTAAATTTAACTTCGTAAACAAACTATTTTTTATAAATACATCAATCTCAATAATTGAAAAAAACAAAATATCCTTATGTAAAATTTCCAATGCAAAATTTCCAATGCATTGGAAAAAGTTTCTTCAAAACTCTTAACGATCCAAGAGCGATTGTTAACGTGTTGGTCAGATCGACATGAAACAATCTTCGCCGAAACGTTAGTTCAAACCCTAAAAAAACTTGTTTTTAGGGTTTACAGATCCGGACTTGGCACTAAACATGGAGATCTTCAGACTGCTACTAGTAGATGTCAATTTTGAGTGTGTTTGAACTAATGTTCGGTTCATTGATTCTCATTTTCAACGGTTTGGATAACGGAATGCTCTAGATGTTAGTGAAGAGGAAGACGAAGTGTGCACCTGATTTGACACAAGAAATTGCAGTCAAGAAGGGCAGAATTTTGGCTTACCAGGTCAGAACGAAGTTAAATCCTAATTAATTTAAAGAATATAATATTACAAACAAACATTAATAAAAAAATGACACAATATATTTAAATATATTTTGTAAGATAAAATTATATAAACCCATTAAAATAACTACAAAATTATTAGTAGTGTAGCGCGGATCAAAAAAACTAATATCAACTATAAAATGTACCTAGATTTTAATCTGCGTTTTAAAAAACGTGAGATCGTTTTCTTTTAAAATTTCATTGAAATTGATAAATATTTACCTAATTTAATATTTTATCGATTGTATGGTTTTTTGGTAAATTTTAAATATTATACCAATTTTCAATTGTATCTATTGCATGTTTGTTTACATTCAATTTTAATAAAATCTTTCAATTTATTATTATTATTATTATTATTATTTTATTAATAGTTTTACGCTTACAAAATACTAATGATTTTTTTTATAAGCTTTAAGAACTGGTATAATTTTGATTAGATTTAATTATGTTATGATTATATATTTTCTAAGGTTATTTTAATTAATAGAGGAAGTTTAAATTATAATCAAAACAAATATTTAATAATTACGGGCTTAAAATGGCCTTATATTTGTTCACAAAAAGCTGAAACATTGGGGTACGTTTTAATCAGACTTAAATACTAAATTGGGCCCGAACCAAAGACAACACTGATTCTATACCAACAGTTTTTTTTGTAACCGCTCACTTTAAAGAAAAAAATGGTAAAAACATATAGGATAACACGTATGGTACACATTTATAAGACTTAAAAAAATCAAGAGCCAAATGATTATATGTAACAGTTTTGATATACGACATGAAACTTTTGTACTTTATGCGCAATGTCAGTAACAAATTAACTTTTTGGTTTTGAATATTGCGAGATATCAAACTAAGTTCCACATCGAAGTTTAGACAAAAACTGTCTACTATATAAAGAGAAGTCCAACTCTAATTAGTACGAGGTATTTTGGGAAAGAACCCAAAAATAAATCCATGCTAGCCAGTCTCTTAGACCCAAAGTAGACAATATCGTACTAATCGGATAATAAAGAGTTGGACATGGGCTTTCACAATCGCAACAAATACTGTATATCAGCTGAGATGATATACGTTGAGTGTGTCTTCTTGCACGAGATTATAAAACTAAAATAATTATAGTTTTACTTGATATGGGCCCACAAATTATATAATTGCCTAATTATTTAGAAAAAATAAAGTCAGAATCCTAGTAGAAATTCTACTCTAATAATATAGATACTCAAAATCTATAATATGAAAAAAAAAAATCATACATATAGCAAGGAAGCTCAATATCTTGAGTTTTAAACATGTCCAAGATGACCGTATGAACATTTTCTGGCGAGACCGATTCTAATCCGGTCGAACTGGTTACGCATATGGATAAAAATGAAAACCTAAATAATAGCACAGCCAGGCCAGGCTTTCGATGAAAACAAACAATCAAGAAAAGGATTTCGCTATTCAATCCTTATCTCCTTCATCAACATGACTTACCATCAATATTACGTCCCATACCTACTCTTGCCACACACTCCACAAACAATACAATAATCATTTGTAACTTAACATTTGTCAGTATTTTCAAAACCAATCAACAATGCTTATCACCGCCGATGATGAGCTTGGAAACACAGCTGTTAGATACTCATCCGGTGGATGGAGATCTGCAAGGCTCATCAACGGTTAGCTCAGTGTAATCTGAGTCATTTCTCTCGCATGTTTCCGCTTATACTCTCTTTTTTTCCACTCTGTTTTAACAGGTGTGGAAATGGCCGAGCGGTGCGCCTATTTTGGAATATCGTCGAACCTGATAACGTACTTGACAGGACCATTAACAGCTTCAGCTGCGGCAAACGTGAACGCTTGGATGGGAACGGTGTCGTTTCTGCCGGTTCTCTGGGCGTTTGTTGATGACGCGTTTCTCGGCTGTTTCCGTACCCTCGCCATCTCATCTTTTCTATATATCATGGTAATATAATAATCTCTTTTCAATAAATTTTTAATTACTATTAATACAAGAAGTTTTTGTCATTGTTGCTGTCTGATCTTACATCGATGTTCTGATCAAACGAACAGGGACTTGGGCTGCTGTCTTTGAGACGGGAAACTTAGATCGATAGATCCCAAACTAGAAATCCTACTGTGGATTCGAAGAACGGGTAAACAAAGACCTAGGAGATGACCACGAAGTAGAAGGATCAACCCTAAAATCTGAGTTCGTTAGCGTAGCTCTGGTATGAGCGTTTGCTAGGTTGCTTGAGAGATAAGTAATAGGTTTTGAAGAAGATATTTTTTTATTGATTGAGTTTTGTGATTGCCGCAAGGCTACATTATATAAGAGAAGAAAGACTAAAACCTATTAAGAAAAGGAAAGATAAAACCTATAAGAAAAAGGAAAACTTTAGATAACAATGAATCTGTGTTGTGACTTATCCTGTCACAATACTCCCTCCTTCAAATCATACTTGTCCTCAAGTATGGGTGATTAGTTCTTGCACCAGCATCCTGTAGAGTCACAATCCATCTTGTAGAGTAATATCTCAGGTGGTCTAGGAGAATGATACCATTCATAAGTGGAGACTGAAGCCAAAGAGTATTTAACGTGATTTACTGTAAAAAACTCCAGCTGTGTGTTTTGTCTATGATCACTGATCTTGCTCCCTTCCATTTCGTCAATCACAGCTATAGTTTCAGCCAAGCACACACGCAACTTTGATTCATGACGTCTCAGCATCTTTTGGCTTATAGCTAGAGGCTTATTCCCATGTGTCTTGTTTCCAACGAGCTCCACAAAATATCTCTCTGATCTAAGCTTGTTCTTCCAGCGATGCCACACAGAGAAAGCAATGTGGGTAGTCTCTTTTAAGACACACAGGTTTTCGTTCCTGAGGCTGCAAAAACTCCTCATGATATTTCTGTCTCTATAGCCTTTGATCAGAACATGGGGCTTGTGCGCGTCTCCATTTAGACCTATTCCTAATGATACACAACATGTCTCGATGTCCATATGCTCCATTTGTATCGATAGATGCATCAAAGATCTCCATTTGTGCTTTAAGTAGAACTTCATACCAGAAAAAGTAAATTGTCTCAGGCCTGCAACTAGCTGTCGCCTACTGCTTGGCATGACTGGTTCCAGAACATTCAGTAAGGAGTTAATGTCTGACACTGCCTTCTCCAGTGACTTGAACTTCTCTAGATTTTTCAGTGAACTCTTCACATCAAGCTTTATCATCATTGAACATACCAGCTCGATCATGTGAATCATTCTCATAGTTGCAGAGCCTACAACTATTAGAACACATGATTTCCTCATCTCTTGGATAACCATATCGTCAAAGCTAATATCAAACGGAGGCGTTACGATCGCAAGAGAACACGTAGCTGTTAATCCTCCACGTTCCCATACACGTCTTGACTCTTCAACAAGCAGTGACATAAGCTTCTGATACTTAAAACCATAAATTACTAGCCTAACCCATGCTTCTAGATTAAGATCAGGAAGTACCTTGAAGCTCTTTTCATTCACTATCCAAGTCTGGGTTTCTTCTGCCGAGAACACCTCTACAGTATTATGTAAACAAGTCTCATAAGTTTTGGCGTTTAACTTTGGCACTACATCATGCTTGAGGTACTTGTCTTGGCAATTCCACGGTGCTTGCTTGCCTACAAACCTACCTAGCTCCCATACAAGATGAGCCTTTTGAGACTGACAAGCTTGGCTTATTTTCTTAGGCAATACATATATCTCCTGACCATGTAAAACTGCTTCAGTCTGAAGCATCTGTCGATCTGTCTTGACCAGAAATCCACCTGGTTCCCATACATGATAAGATGGAGACAGACTGTCAGATTCTGAATTCACTACAGCATCATCAAGGTATGGAGACCTGAGGATAAAATGCTTCAATTTGATACATCTTTTGGTATGGTTTTGCTTCTTCCTCATGAACCATGTACGTAGCTGTCATATCTTTTGCGCCACTTAATCCCATAAATGAATTTGCCTTATGTATCACCTTAGTAACAGAAGTAGCATGAATCGTGTATGATAGGTTTGAATCTGGAAATTTGGAAGTTTCTTGTGCTTCAGGATCAGGACAAACATGTAGTATTAAATCTGCTGCAGACGTACGTTGGCAATTGTCATCGGAAAATACTTTATCAGATATGACAACATCAGCTGACGAGTTTTCAGCGCCAGCTAAACATATTTCTTCTTCTCCTGCACGTTCATGACTTGCACCACTCTTTATCGTGGTTCCTGACATAGCCATCTCTTCTTTCATCTTGACTTGAACTAGTTTAGATGTCTCATTGAACCCTGCATACCATTACTCCATGCTGACATATTGACAGGAGCCGGAGGTTGTCTAATAGGTGGATATTGTAGGGATTCATATAACTTGGCCATCCTAGCAGCCTCAGCAACTGTGGTGACATCAAATTTTCTAGCATACAAAGCTAAAGGAGGGCTCATGTTCTTCAAAAATATGGTGAGTGCGTGATGCATTGGCAACGATAGCTTGGTTAGAACTCGTTCAAATTTCTCCAAATAAACTTCCACAGAATCACTGGTTTGTTTCAGATTCACCAACTCAGATATAGGATCATCATGTAGACCACCAAACTTAGCAGAAATAGCAATAACATAATCTGACCAGGATGGAAAATAACCGTAGCGATCCCAAATAAATTTGTTGTGCCACTGAAGAGCTATACCTTGCATATGGAGGGAAGCTATACGGCTCTTCTCCTCCAAAGGTGTTTTGTGGAGATAGAAAAATTGTTCACATCGATCCATCCATTCATGAAGCTTAGTACCATCAAATTTAGGGAAGTCTGGAGGTTCTTGGGGCCTTATAGGTGATGGAGACGAACCTGTAATAGCTGATTGTGATGGATGTTCTTCATGGAGGTGATTTCGTGATGACCTATAAGAGGAACACCTTGACATCGTATTCTCTGTCTGGTTCCGTTGATCTAATACCGGCTGAAGATATCGCATCTCCTCATGTTTGTTAACATCAATTGCTGTTCTTGTGTACGCCATGAAAGGTCCGAAGCTCGATGGCTCTGATACCACTGAGACGGGAAACTTAGATCGATAGATCCCAAACTAGAAATCCTACTGTGGATTCGAAGAACGGGTAAACAAAGACCTAGGAGATGACCACGAAGTAGAAGGATCAACCCGAAAATCTGAGTTCGTTAGCGTAGCTCTGGTATGAGCGTTTGCTAGGTTGCTTGAGAGATAAGTAATAGGTTTTGAAGAAGATATTTTTTTATTGATTGAGTTTTGTGATTGCCGCAAGGCTACATTATATAAGAGAAGAAAGACTAAAACCTATTAAGAAAAGGAAAGATAAAACCTATAAGAAAAAGGAAAACTTTAGATAACAATGAATCTGTGTTGTGACTTATCCTGTCACAGTCTTTTTCAGCTATGCTTCCTTCTCACTGCGATGGTCCGAATTATCACGTCTCATGTGCATCTTCTCAGCTCCAAGTAACTCTCTTCTTTATCTCTCTGTACCTTGTAGCAATAGGACAAGCCGGTTTCAATCTGTGCCTTAAGGTATTTGGAGCGGATCAGTCCGAAGGAAACTGATCAAAAAGAGGCAAAAGCCAAGAGTTCTTTCTTCAACTGGTTGATGTTTGGAAGCTGTGTTAGCATCTGGTTGACTCGTTTGGTCTCTAGCTACATTCAAGAGAACCTAAGCTGGTCATTAGGTTTTGGTATTCCAAGTGTTTTCATGCTACTTGCTCTCTTTCTCTTCCTCCTTGGAACTACCTCGTACCGGTTTAGTTCTGAGGAAGGAGGAAAGAAAAACCCTTTTGCTTGAATAGGTCGTGTTTTCGTGGAGGCAGTTAAGAACAGAAGACAATATGATTTGATTATAGCTAATCCAAATGAAAGACTCTTTCTCATGCCTCACTAAAGTTCCATGCCATTCAGGTACAATAATAAACATAAATTGTAGTATAGAAATACATAGTCCACCATATGGTTAGGTACTAACTGGTTTTGAGATGAAATTTTAATTTCATTTGATACTATGCAGATTCCTAGACAGAGCAGCGAATACATGTGATTTGAATAAAATTCAAGAAGCGAAAGCTGTACTTAGGCTTGTTACCATATAGATAACTTGCTTAGTCTACGCCATTGTGTATGCGCAATCTCCTATTTTCTTCACGAAGCAAGGAGCCACAATGGATAGGTCAATCTCACCAGGACTCGTAGTACCTGCAGCTACACTTCAACGTGTCACAAGCATATCAGTTATCGTCTTCATCCCTCTATACGACTCTTTACTCGTCAAACGAGATAACGACTTGATTAATCAGGCTCATCTTGATCACTTTTACTGGATACTGGCTTGTCTCAGCTTCATTAATTTAGCCTCCTTCTTGTGGTTCACAAAATCGTATGTCTACGACAGACCAAACACTTTCTGAAGATGTCTCTTATGTTCTACCAACTGAATTAGGCTATTTTCCATTTTCTAAGTGGACTTTAGAACCAATCAAATCGAGATTTAGTTACTAGCATTTTATGAATTGGAATATTGTTACATACAGTTGGTTTACAAGAGTTCTTCTATGGACACGTCTCAATCGAGCTTAGGAGCTTGGGACTCTCTATCTATGTACCTTAGCCTACTCAGCATCGGCAACGAGTCAGTCCAGTCGAGTATGATATGATGTTAGGATCCTAACATTTCCAATAAGATTAGACCTCAAATAATATAACGTACAAAGACCAATTTAGTAACTACCAAATGATATGGATTTAGAAGTGTAAATAACAACATATAAGCAATTAAACTGTGTGTATGTGTGCATACATGTCTGACTACTCCAATTGGTATGTATATATGTATGGCGGGTCCAAGCGATGGTAGCAGATGAAAGCAAATATAAAGTATAGGACTCGTGATTGTAGTTGGAATTGTGAGTTATAATGTAATATTATTTTGGTGTAAATTAATTGAGACTGTCTATGGCTTTCAATCACACACACATATATAAAGCTTCGTACGTGCGTAATCCTTAAAGAGAGACGTGAGTTATAATGTAAAAATATTTTTATGAATTTGATTGAAACTTTCCACGGCTTCCAATATATACACATATATAGGCTCGTGCATAATCCTCAAAAAGAGATGTAGGACGCAATGAAAAACATTACAAGCAGTTTGATAATAATAAAATTTTTAGAGTAAGTTATGGGTTTTCTAAACCTCCAAATCTCCAGAGCTTCTTTCTAGGGCAGCTGATTTCATTGCGTGAAGTGCTTCGATCATCAAAAGACATAAGTGATGTGGGTCTGGAATCACGTCTAGATCAACTCCAACATTAATAATAACCTTGTCTGCATAGCTTTGAATACTGAGATTGAGCGACTTGCCAAAAAAAAAACAACATCATAATTAGTTGTAATTTTTTTTTAAAAAAAAATCTTATACTTCTGGATATTTCACCTACAATCTCTTTCGATATATAGGGATAACCGTTGATAATACTAATACTTAAGGTGTAAACCACCTCTTCAAAATAATTGTAATTAGTTTAGTGAATTAGTTTTTTAATTGCATATATATTATCTATTTTCCTATCTGATTTGGTAGATAGAATTATTGGTTGTGGTTTCAGTTTAAAGAAATCACAACCAATAATTTAAAGAAATGAATGAAAATAATTATAATCGTAACTGTTAAAAAATTATGAAACTCTTTCTCTTTTCTTTCTTCTTCTTACGAATCTAGTCATCTTCATTTATTTTAGAAACGAACTGAAAACCTTAAATCTTATAAGCCACTTATAAGATATGCGTAAAGTTGATAAATGTATACAGGATCAAACCTGTGGTGCACCCGAGACATTTGCAGCAATGTAAGATATGTGATGGCCAAAAATGCTAATTTCTTCGGCTGGGCCAACAACATTTGAGAATACCATCATTGTCTTACTAAAAGTTCTCTGTACAAGGGCTTTGAGTGCCTGTTTTCGACACACACATTGAAATATATGTCGAATGAAATAGATGTTCAAAATACATATAACTTGGAACTATCAAAATTTTGTATTGTACCGGTAGTCCAAATGCCTTCACGGTTAATTTAAGCAACCCGTAGAAAAATAGAGGTTCGAGGGAATGTTTTTTGCGATCCATTGTAGTTTTGGCTTGTCTAGCATATTCAAGAATATTATCCTCTGCCTTCATCCACAAAGGAATCAGAACATAACCTATTGAGTTTCCCCATCTACACTTTGAACCTTTTGCCAGCATATTAGCCAAATCCTGTATAAAAGAGAGTATGTTAGTACCTTACTACTTATTGTAAGAATAGAGAAGCGACAATCGTTAGGGTAATGTTGTTCAGCACCTCAATATTTCTGTTTGGCCTTAGGTTGAAGAAAACAACCCCATGAAGACATATTTTGTCCAGAGATTTTCTTGACTTTGAAGTTGTCTCAAGATCTGTTCAAAAATTTGTTAATTTTTCTTTAAAAGACAGAAAACTCTTAAAAGATGCTAATTCATGGTATCAAAACCCGGGTAGATGATTTACCATATCTTTGATGCAGATATCGTGAAAGACCAGCTTGCACCATCCCGAGAAGAACATCATTTATTGTCTAACAAAAAGAAGAAAAAAAAATTAAAGCTTTATATGTTTTTCAAAAATAAAAAGGAAATTAACTTATAAAGAAAACGTACCATATTCATGGCGTTCTTCACTATTTTAACATCATTCTTTTTTTTTTTTTTTTTTTTTTTTTTTTTTTTTTTTTTTTTTTCGCTGTATAAGCCTTAGTTTTTTTTTTTTTAAACATACTTCCTTTCATTATCCTTTTAAATCGAGACATTGTTTTCGAATACAAGGAGAAGGAAACTACTACAATTGCCATACTAGTATAACTGCAAACCGAGAAGAGAAACCTTGTGAAGCAGGAACAATGATGAGACGAAGCCGCTGGAGAAGCAGTTAAACGTCAAAGTGACGAAACCATAGTTGGAGATAAGATTCTGGTGTGGAGGAGAGCTGATGTGGTCTCTGAGAAACCTGTTTCAATGCAGCACGATCCAACCCTATTAACTTTGCTTTGATCAACCCTTTGACCTCCTTGATAATGATATGCGGCGGGCGGGTTTTAGAAGTGTGCAACCTCAGGTTCCTCTCCTTCCAGATCGCATAAACCAAAGCCTGAACCAGCAGATTGCAGATGGCTTTGACTTTGCGATTGGAAGAGGAAGAAGATAACCAAGAAATGACGGCCTCAAAAAGTGTTGGTGGATTGAAGGTGCTGTGACTGAAGAAGGCGTTCCAAATCTCATGAGAGAAAGAGCAACTGAAAAATAAATGGTCCCGGCTCTCGTCTGCTACGTCGCATAACAGACATGACGCTGAGACATTGGAACCCCACTGAAGAAGTCTGTCCCTTGTCGGGAGCCTGTTAAGTATAGTGACCCAAGCGAGAAAGGCGTGCTTTGGAATTCTTGATTTAAACCAGATGGACTTATGCCAAGTAACTGGAGGTGGTGCAGGATTCAGAGTCTCCCATGTTCTTGAGGCTACAAACTGGCCAGGCTCAGTATCCGGGCTGTTCCTCCAGAGAAATTTATCTGTTTCCGACGCTAGTAGAACAGGGGGCGTTGGTGGAAGGCATGCTCGAATAAGCTGAATAATCCGGTGACGTCCTCTCGGCAGCGACCAAGAATCACCTGAAATTGTTTCTGAAACCGTTGCCATGCTACGAAATCCTAGAACACGCGGTCCATTAGCACCAACAAGATCAATCAATGGACCTAAGCCTGTCCAATTATCATGCCAAAATAGAGCTTTAGTACCAGATTGAACGCGGCATATAACAAATGGACGAGCAATCGATCGAAGCTTCATCAACCGACGCCAAATCCATGAACCAGAGTTCCGATAGTCGTCTGTCCAGAAAACCCCATGTGCAATAATATGCTCTTTAATCCAGGCAACCCAAAGAGATCCAGTTGCCGTGAAGAGTAGCCAGATTAGCTTTAATCCGAAAACTGTATTTGAAGCTTCTAATCTGCGAAGACCAAGACCACCCGCGGATTTAGGAGTGCACACGGACTCCCATGAGACTTTCGCACCTCTTGCTGAGTCGGGTCCTCCGCTCCAAAGAAAGGCGTTACACAATTTTTCAATTGCATCAATGCAACCCTTTGGCAGAGGAAAAACCGATGCCCAGAAATTAAACATACCGTATAACACCGACTGAATAAGAACTAATCTCCCCGCAAAGGATAAGTTCCTGAGTGTCCAAGAAGTAATCCTTTTCCTAACCCTGTCAATAAGAGGCTGGTAATCCTGAGGACGGAGCTTGTGAGGCATCAATGGAACCCCTAAATAACGAACCGGAAAGGACCCTTGGGAGAGACCAAATCTTTCTGCCATTTCTTTTGCCTCCTGAATATTATTACCATCCAGAAAAAGCCCTGTCTTCGACATATTTAAACCCAGACCTGATCCAGAATAGAAGGAATTCAAGACTTGAATTATCGCAGCTACTGACACTTCACTTCCATCGAAGAATATAAGCATGTCATCCGCAAAGCACAGATGAGTAATCAACGGAAATCGACACTTCGGATGTGGGGTAAATAGGCGATCCTGAGCAGCAGAGTCCAAGTTCTTAGAAAGAATATCCATTGCTATCACAAAAAGGGAGGACGAGATAGGATCACCTTGGCGGAGACCCTTTTTCCCGGGGAAAAATCCAACAAGCTCCCCATTAAAAGCAACTGAATAATATGGAGATGTAATACAAGAACTGATCCACTGGATAAATATATCAGGAAGATTGAAGGCTTGCAAGATGTTGAGAATGAAAGTCCAGTCCACATTATCATAAGCTTTTGTAATATCGATCTGCAGACAGCCCCTAGTAGTAGCACCGGGTTTGTTGAAATCCGAGACCAATTCTGAAGCTAATAAAACATTCTCACACAGCAGCCTTCCTTTTACAAATCCCACTTGGTTCCGTTGCACAACAAGAGGGGTTAACCTCTTAAGCCGAGCTCCAAGTATCTTTGCAATAACTTTATACACCGTGTTGCATAATGAGATTGGACGGAACTCCGAAAGATTTGCAGCACCAGTGACCTTAGGCAAAAGAGCAATGACCGTCGAGTTCACTTGTCTAGAAAGCAAAGGGTTAACGAAGAAATCCCTAACAGCAGCCACCAGATCGGATCCCACTATGTCCCAAGAGGAAACAAAGAACTCGACAGAAAATCCGTCCGGACCGGGAGCCTTGTTCTTAGGGAGGGAAAAGACAATATCTCTGATCTCAGCCTCGGTTGGAATAGCTGCCAATTGAGAAGCTAATGTCTGAGGGCATCTAAAAGGATGTATGCTCCTGATCTGATCAACCGAGAATGGAGTTATGCTCGTGTTAGCTGAGCCAAGGAGCGACTTGTAAAACTCCGAAGTCATCAATTTTAACGATTCCGAATCATAGACCTTCCTGCCAAGGTTGTCAAGCAGATAATGAATAACATTCTTCGAGAGGTTTGTCCTGACCGCTTTATGAAACACCCCTGTATTTAAATCTCCTACATCCAACCATCTGACTCTAGATTTCTGATGAAGGAAGGACTCTTCTGCAGCTGCAAAAAACATCCAAGACGTCCTGGCCTCCTGTTCTTCTTGAAAAAGAGGAGCAGAAGGATTAGTTAAAACTCTCATTTGCAATTGGTCCAACACACTTTTAGCTTCTCGCGCCCTTTCCTGAATATTACTGAAACTTTTCTTATTCAGCGATTTACAACAGACCTTTGCCGAGTAAAGCCTTTGATAAAGCATAGACATCGGTGAAGCAGGTGTAATAGGAGCTGCCCATGCGTCCTCAATCACCTTCTTGAACTCAGGGTGCATTGAGAACATATCAAAATAAATAAACCGAGAGCGTCTAGGTGACAACTGATTAGCCAGCGTGATGAGACATGGAGTGTGATCCGATGAGCCAGGAGAATCAAAAAAGGCATAAGAATCTGGATAGCAGTCTACCCATGCTTCGTTAACCAGTGCCCTATCAATCTTCCGGGCTTTTGAAAAAGAGACACTTTTATTATACCAAGTGAACTGACAGCCTCTATAAGCCAAATCAAAAAGTCCATTCTCCTCAATACAATCAGAAAACTCTTGTACTCCTTGCTGACAAAGAGTGTAAGGGGAGATAGAGAAAACTTCTGCTGATGACAAGACTTGATTAAAATCTCCCAAAAGAATCCAAGGAGAATCCCGAAGATTAGTTGTCTGCACAAGCTCCTTGATCTTGTCCCACAACTCAATCCTTTCTTCTCTTCGGTTTCGAGCGTAAATAAATGCAGCCGTAAATGATTGCCTAGACTGAGGATTGAAGACGCCACACACGACCATCTGAGGAGATGAGTAATATATGATAACAGATAATACCGGATCCCAAGCAACAACAATGCGCCCGTTGTCTGCCTCAGGAGAGTAGTTCCCTTCAAATCTCCAACCTGGAACAACAGACCTCATAATATCTTGTAATTTTTCCTGCTTCACATGAGTTTCCAAAAAACCGCCTAGAGCAGGCCGGTTAAGCCGAATCCAACTAGTAGCTAATTTTATCCGATCGTCGCCGTTAAGGCCTCTTATATTCCAAAAAAAACTCTTCATTGAGAGACAAAATTGTGGCAGTGCTGAGCACTAAGCTTTTAGAAAATGAGCAGAACGCGGAGGCGCTTGCTCACCTAAAGCTAATCCAAATTTCTTACCCACTCCAGACATAACCAAAGTAGAAGAAGCAGATACATTATCCTGTCCGGAACCACGAGAGAGCAAATGCATTTTCTGACGAATCTTTTTCCTTGCTCGCTTTTTGGACAAAGAAGTAGCATTCTCAGGAGCAGAAGTATCTATAGCAGTAAGCCTAGATCGAAGAATACATTGAGCAGCAGAAATCAACTCTTCTTCTTCTGCAAATTTTGCATCTGTGACAGGCACAATAGGTTCCGAAGGAGAAGGCGGGTGAGCAGTCTTCTTACTGACCCCAGACCGCTTAACAACAAAACACCAGCCTGACGAGGAGGACTGATCTGTGGGAGATGGAGATGGGAGAGGCAAACTATTCGCCCTCTCGATCTTGCTAGGAGCATGACTACCAGGAGCACTCAAGGGAGACGTATTGGAGCTAATGATCTTCCCTAGAGAGCCTCTTGTAGTGGCTAGTTTTGCTGATTTGTTAGAAGCAACAGACAGAGGAGAATGAGCCACCGTGTGATGAGAGTAAACTGCGGAAGGAGAATCTTGAGCTGAAGGCGATTTCTCTGCTGAAGGTGGAGAAGCCATTACACCCATATAAGAAGGGAATTCAGGTGAAGGAGATGATATCTGCAGAGACGGCTGCGGACATCTAAGACGCAGATGACCATACTCCCCGCAACCTCCACATTTGGGAGGAATCTTCAGAAATTCCACTGGAAGAAAAACTGAGTTCCCTAACTTATCAGTCACACGAACAGAAGAAGGCCGAGGCTTGTCAAGTTCAATGACAACACGAAGCTTAACCACACCATTGGTATATGGCTTCAAATCTGGATGCTCAGAATGAACTGGAAACCCCACTGCTGATGCCATAGTGCTAAAACCCATAAGAGACCATAACTCAAAAGGGACCTTCTTGAAAAGTACCCAAACAGGCGCATGAACTAGCTTCATCTCAGATAAATTAAGAGATGGATGCCATAGCATAGCTGTGAAAGAACAATTTCCTGAATGCCAAAAGGCCACATCCAATGCCCATTGACGAATTACTGGACAAGGAATGTAAATCAAGAGCGAAAATTTTGAATGCTGCTTAACCGAAATGTTCCCGTTCTTTCCCCAGATAGGGTTAAGGTCTGCGAAGACCTTAGCTGGAGATGGAGGACGACCATGAAAGAAAGCTACCAAATGGTCCTTCCAAACCGTAGAAGAGACGAGGGTAATTGAATCTGGAGCTCTGATAGACGGAATTCCGTCAGTGGAGACTGATGGTGAAGCAATCTTAACCAGTGGCTGGAAGGATGACTTCACTTTAGCAGCCCAAGAGTCTGACGGCTTCGCAAGAGGCGGAAAGACGGCAGGAATTGACGGAGACCCACCGACCTCTGCTCCCGGAGGAGAAACCAGAGGCTGTTGCTCACCCTCTTGAGAAAAAGCCGACAGATGAAACGGAACCACCGGATCTGACGATGGTTGAAGAAAAAGTAAATCAGGTGGAACAGGAGGAGGCGAGAGCACCAGAGAAAGAGACGAGCTCGACATCAGACAACAGAGGATTCTCGACGGAGAGCGAGAGGCGGCTCCGACCTTAACATCATTCAAACTAATGATTTGATGAATAAACTTATTTGTTACTCCTGGTTTACCCATAAGACGAGTTGCTGCGTTCCTCCGACAGCATACAAAAATCAGAGACTTTATAACTTCGATGAAAGTGTGGAACATGAATCTTACTATGAACCATAACCAAGAAAGAAACGACAAACAACGGTTCTTCGCTTTGCTTTTTTTTGGAGCCACAGAAGTAGGCAGTGCATCGGGATCACAGAGTTTTTGAGTACAAGCGAGTAGAAGAGACATAAGAGACATTCCATCTCCCAAAGAATGGTGAAACCTAGCAACAACGACGGAGCCCGCATGTGTTGTCTTAAGTTTCAGTATATGAAATTCCCATAAAGGTTTGGACATATCCATTGGGGAAAGAGCCATGGATGACGTATAGTGCTCAAGAAATTCATCAGGATCCTCAATGTCCGGATCTATATCCGGAACAAACACATGCTCTTCCACTTTTACTTTCGTCGGAATCCATTTAGCTTTTCCTTTATGCTCACCATGACCCGTGACCTACATGTTTCATAGGATGTTAGGATACGTATACCTCCGGAATAAGTTGAATTTCCATAGTCATGATGAAATTCCAATCATATTGCTACAGTGGTCCAAATAAAAAATTCTTTAAAAAAAAAATTCTTGTTTTGGCTTCTTCCATATTTATTATTTAAAACCTCAAAGAGCATGCATAACAAATTGGACAATATTGTATTAAATGTTTTTAGTAAACAAAAAACTTTTAGCACCCATAAAATAGAATCATTATCATACACAATCAAAGAAAATGTCCCTCAACAAATTTGAGATATAGCAATAATATATGTGTATGCATGTGCGTATACGAGTCTGTGTCTGTACGTTAAACCCTTCAACAAAAAAAGTGTCAGTACGTTAAATACCGACCAGTATGCTAGAGAAGCGTGGATGGTTAATAAGTGTGTTCTTCAAGCCTTCAATAAATGATGATGTATTGGCTTCATTTTTGAGTCCAAGGGTTATGATGTTGAAGCAATCGAGACCCGGCAAGCTCAACATTCTTGAAAACGGGCTGACCGGCACCTCTTCAGCAGTCACCTTCTTCTCCATTGCGTTATCTTTTTGGGGCTGTTTAAATGAATGATTCCACAAAGTGAGTTGTTGATTTACATGAATGATTCCACACCGTGAGTTGTTGGTTTATATACATGCGTCAAGTCTCACATTGCTGTCAGTGTGATTGTGTTTGAAAGATATGGTTAAAATAAGCTTTATAAAAAGAATCATTCACTAAAGGAAACGTTGAATATTGTGGATGTAGTTATTTAAACGTGATCTATCTCATTGAAAATCTTGGAGTTAAAATATTGGAATTAAGATGGATCGTTGATAAGATTAAAGAGTAATTCTTGGGTTCACCAACCAATAGTATTTGACTATTTGATATTTTACATCTTTTAAAAAAGGAAACAAATTAATAAAGATTTTTTTAAATTATATTATGTTTTTAAAATAAAAAGATAAAATACTTAGTAGTAATAGTTGCAAAAAATAAATAAATTAATATTGTTAATGTCATCAGCATAATACTACACCCTAAACCCTAAATCATAAATCCTAAACTCTTGGATAAATCATAAATCCTAAAATATAAACATTAAACACTAAATCTTAATAACACTAAATTCTAAATCCTAATCGCTAAACCCTAAACCTTTGGGTAAACTATGAACCATTGGATAAATCGTAAACTCTAAGGTTCATGGTTTACTCAAGGGTGTATGGTAGTGATTAGGATTTAAGGTTTAGTGTTATTAAGATTTAGGAGTTAATGTTTATGTTTTGGGGTTTAAGATTTATGATTTAGGGTTTAGGGCGTAGTATTATATTGACAACGTTAATAATATTAATTTATTTATTTATTTATTTATTTAGTTGCAATTTTTACTATTTTTAAGTATTTTTATTTTAAAACATAATATAATTTGAAACATCTTTATTATTTTGTTTACTTTTTTAAAATATATCAAATATTAAATAGTCAAATATTGGTTGGTGAATCTAAATGTTCGAGCCAAAAATTACTCTTAGAGATTAAAACTATCGAAGTCCGTGAAACTCGTTGATTCCACAACGTGAGTTGTTGGTTTATACTTTATATATACACATGCGGCAAGTCTCACATAGCTATCAATAGTTCAATACTATTGTATTTTAAAGATATGTAGTTGAAAATATTAAGCTTTATAAAGACAATTCTATAATATTGTTAATGTAATCTCTGAACGTGATTTATATCACTGAAAATATATACTAGAGATGGACTAGAGAGCAGATTAAGATTCTGGCTGTATGATATAAAGCGCAAATAATAAATTAAGGAAAACACTTATGACTGTAAATCAAATGAAAGTTATTTAAAAAAATTTTATCCAACATTTATTCTGATTACTACTTAAACAAAGGAAAACTCACACTCAATATCTCGTTAGTTTTAACAAGAACTAGATTTTGATCCGCGCTTTAAAAACGCGGGATAACATTTTGGTTAATTTTTTTTTTCAATTTGAAATTTACTAATTTTTATGTTTGAATTTTAATATTTTAGTTTTGACATCTATACTTGAGAGTAATTTAACTAGGTATTCGGGTTTTAGGTTCGTGTCAGTTCAGGTTATTCAGTTTTCAGTTTATTAAGATTGTGGTGTTTATGATCCGCTTAGGAACCATACATTTTTCGTATCAGATCGGTTCAGGTAATGTTGAGTTTGAGTCGGGTTTTTATATTTTCATAAAATTCAAAGTGAAACCAGATTATTAATAGTTTGGGTTTAATTCTGCCGAAAACCTGAGCTAATCCTGGAAAACAGAAAAAATCAGGTAATTTAAATAATTGGGGGTTTTAGGTATTTTTATTTATAAATTATAATATATATATATATAAATAGTTACTATTTTATTATATTTTGAATATACATGTATCCATTCTATTCCCGGTTTCAGTTTTTGGGTTTAGAGAAATAGGAATATTCGGGTTTTTGTAAATAATTGTCCAGTTTTGGTTCTATTTTTTTTATTAGGTTTCAGTTCTTTTTTTCAAGTTTCGGATAATATATCCACGACTAATGTTTTATTAGTTTTTTTATCCATGTTTTAATATCTATCTTACTAAAACATGATCATTATCCTTAAAATATCTTATAATATTGTTTTGTATAATTTTCTTTTAAAAAGATTTTTGTCCTTCATTAAATATATTTTTATCATTTGTGAACTGATCCATAAAAATTATTTATGTGTTACCGTGAAAAACATTTTGCAGTATATATACACTTTTTCCATATTAATTATGGAACATAATATTTCTTTCATAACATAAAATGGTAACATACACGACATGTCCTTCGGAAAAACATTGATTATAACTTTATAATATAGCTCATATGTTCGCTTGCTTTTTTTTTTTTTTTTTTTTTTTTTTTGTCATCGACTAATAACAGACTCAAATTGACTCTGTAAACCAAAACGGTAACTCCGCATCCATGTGAACGACGAAATGCGATTGCTTCCTGGCACTTCGTGCTAGGCTGTCCGCCCTTAAATTCCTCGTTCGTGGAACATGAATGATCTTCGAACTGATAAAAACTTCTTGGAGGGTCTTAATATCGTTCAAATAACTTGCAAAAGCTGGCCATTCTTCTGGTTCCGAAACCATCTTCACCAATTGAGAACAATCCGTTGCAAACGTGACCCTAAACTGACGCAAATTCCTCATACATTCCATTGCCCATATCAAAGCTTCCACCTCTGAATGAAGGGGGGAGAGACTAGCTCTAACATTTCTTGCTCCCATCAAACTATCAAACCCTTCGAGAGTGCTATACCAACCTTGTCCTGAGAAAACATCGTTATCCTTCCACGAACCATCAGTGAAACACCAGCGCCCTGGAATTGACGGAATATTGACTACCTCTACATGTTGAACCATCTGCTGTGTGTTCAAAACTTGTGCCTCAGACCAGAGTGCTGATTCTGTCTCTGCTAATTTGAGCGTGTCTCTGGGATCAACATCTAAATTACTAAAAACCTTGTTATTCCTTCCTTTCCAAATGTACCATAAAATCCAAGCAAATTGATGATCATCCATTTTCGGATGCACTCGCCAAAATAAATGATCCATATTTGCAAAAAGAGATTGAGAGGAGAAAATAGCTGGATTTGAAGGAACCTTTGAAAGGGCCCAGACCTGACGCGCGGGAGGGCAATTAAAAAACACATGATTTATTGATTCCTCCGCATCTCCACATCTAGCACAACATATGTCCCCTTGTATCCCTCTTGCATGCAGATTCTTCTTAACTGCTATACAACCTGACACCAATTGCCATAAGAAATGCCTGATCTTTGGTGGACATCGAACTTTCCAACAAAAGGATTTCAAGATATTAACTGTGGGTCCAAACACTGCCATTGGTCTTTCCCTATCAGGATAAACCCTTTCTACTTGGTATCCTGATTTAACAGTGTATTTCCCATTATTTGTAAAATGCCATCCATCCCTATCCTCCATATTATTCCTGCTCAGTGGTATGCTTTCTATGATTTTAACATCCTGGGGATCCACTAAAGCCCGAATCACCTGTGAATTCCAAGTTCGTGAAGCTGAGTCAATAAGAGAGTCAACTGTAAGATCAGGATAACTATTATGTTGATTTTTATTTGCTGGTCTCGGGCGAGTGGTTGGGAGCCAAGGATCATTCCATACAGAGATAGAAGATCCTGTTCCCACCCTTTTGATTAGTCCTTTGCTAACCAGAGATCTAGCAGAAGCAATACTCCTCCAGCCATACGACGAGGAGTATGATCGGATCGGTTCCAGGGGTGACGCATTCCTGAAGTACCTTCCTTTAAAAACTCGTGAAAATAATGTGTTGGGTTTCTCAATCAAGCGCCAAAGCTGCTTTCCAAGCATCGCCGAATTAAAATCTGTAAGGTCTTTAAAACCCAAACCTCCTTCATCCTTACTTAAGACTAGCTTGTCCCAAGATTTCCAGTGCATGCCCTTTGTACTCCCACCTGGGCTCCACCAGAACTGTGCTACAGCACTAGTCAGTTTCTTTGCGGTTGCCTTTGGTAACCTATAACAAGACATTACATGATTTGGCAAGGCCGTTATCACTGATTTAATGATCACCTCCTTTCCTCCTTTCGTAAAAAACTTAAAAGCCCAACCATTAACCCTACTATTCAAGCGATCTTGAATGAATCCAAAGACTTGTATCTTTGACCCTCCAATATTTTCTGGCAGTCCCAAATATGAGCCCATTCCTCCTACATTCTGAATTCCCAAGATATCGCGTAACTCCTGCCGGCTTGATTCCTCTATCTTATGTCCAAATTGAATCGAAGATTTTTGAAAGTTTATTTGTTGACCCGAAACCGCTTCATACTCCTTTAAAATCCTGAGTATGGTTTGACACTCTTCTTTCTGAGCCCTACAGAAGAAGAGGCTATCATCTGCAAAGAGCAAATGAGATATCGATGGACAAGCTCTGGCAACCTTCATACCAGTAAGTTGTTTCCCTCTCTCAGCCTTCTTAATATTAGCAATCAAAGCCTCAGTGCACATAATAAATAAGTAAGGTGATAACGGATCCCCTTGTCGTAAACCCCTATGTGGAACTATAAGGCCGCGAGGTTGACCATTTAATAGAACCTGATATTGCACCGATGATATACACTCCATCATTAACTTTATCCAGTGAGAATCAAAACCCATTTTCTGCAAAAGGGCCTGAATAAAATCCCATTCCACCCTATCGTACGCTTTACTCATGTCCGTTTTAATTGCCATATGCTTTCCTTGGCAAGCTTTATTGGTTCTCAACCCATGAAACATTTCCTGAGCTATAAGTATATTATCGGATATTAACCTTCCTGCCACAAATGCCGATTGAGTCTCCGAAATAAGTTTAGGAAGACATAGTTTCAATCTCTGACATAGGACTTTTGAAATGATCTTATACCCAACATTACAAAGACTAATTGGCCTTAGTTCTGTCATCCTTGTGGGCCTTTCCGTCTTTGGTATCATACAAATATTGGTAATATTCAACCTTGAATCCAGATTTCCTGAGACCAAAAAATTATTTACCATCTCCACCAAATCATTCTTAATTATATGCCAAGAATGTTGGAAAAAGAGAGCAGTCATCCCATCTGGACCTGGAGCCTTCTCCGGATGCATCATAAACAAGGCCTGCCTTACCTCATCCTCAGTCGCTACACGTAACAGCATTTGATTCATCTGAATCGTAATAGTCGGTGTGATCTCTTCGAGGAAACTCTCAAACTCTGATGGAGAGGTGGTACTAAATAAATCCTCGAAATAGTTTACTGCCACATTCTCTACACCTTGATCCTCTGTTATCCAATTTCCCTCCTCATTATAGAGTCCCACAATCCTGTTACGAACACGTCGTTGCTTAGTCAAAGCATGATAGAATTTAGTATTGAGATCCCCAGCCGTATACCACATATTCCGGCTTTTCTGATGCCAATACTCCTCTTCATCCTTGTACGCATCCTGCAATTTCCTCGAGACCTCTAAAATTTCCTCTTGGGATCTATTGTTGTCTGTTTGAACCTCTTCGAGGGCTTTTTGAAGGTCATTAATCTTATCCTTCCCATATGGTGGATTATTTTTCCGCCATTTAGCAATTTCGTGACGACAATTACTAATTTTTGTAACAATATCCTCCGTATTGCCTCCATTGCATTATGTCCATCCCATAGTTATTGATTCCAGAAGCCCTTCCTGTCCTATCCATCTCTTATCAAAACGAAATTGTCCCCTCCGTTTCGGAACTTTATCTTCTAGGTAAGCCACTACTGGGCGATGATCCGACCCCACCATGCCTAAATATTCAGTATAGGAACCTGGGAAGAGTGTGTGCCAATCTTCGTTTGCTAGAGCTCGATCCAGACGGCATCTAATCATAACTGCCCCTTTTCCTTTCCCCCGTCTTCCTTGCCATGACATTTTGTTTCCCCGAGCCGGAAATTCCAACAGTCCACTATTTCTTATCATGTTATTAAATGGAACGAAAGAGTCCGCACTACGTAAGGCTCCTCCCTCTTTTTCATGATTTCCAGTAATCTCATTCAGATCTCCAATAATAAACCAGGGTTCGGATCTCGATAGGCCGTATCGAGTAAGCCGTTCCCAAACTTGTTCCCTTAATTTTGGAACCGGATCACCGTAAACAAAGGTTAAGAAAACTTTTTTTCCAATGGCTACTGCCTCCACATCTATCATACGGTTACTAGAATATAGCACCTTGACCTGATACTCATTATTGTAAAAAAGAGCTAAACCACCACTCGTCCCAACCGGATCCACAGTAACCAAATTATCAAAACCAAAATGTAATTGAAAATCGTGCACAAACTCAAAGTCTTGTTTTGTTTCAGACAAGAATAAAAAATCTGGTTTGTGTTTGTACCATATTTCTCTAAGATAGCTTATCGTCCACTTACTTCCCACTCCACGGCAATTCCAACTAAGAATTTTCATAAAAAATTTTTTTTAAACGACTCCATCGAGTTAATAATTTAGGAGGTGCCGATCTCCTGATTTCCCAAATCCTTGAATCCAATAACCATAGTATTTTTGATTCCACGATGTTTTGACTTTGCGCTTTTTCCTTGTACAATAAAGATAATAAAAAAACGCAACACACGCATAACGCTTCCACTTCTTGTTGGCCTAATCTCCATCTATCATTTATTTTTTCCACCGAATTCAGTATGGGAAAATGATCTCCAATATTCTGAATAGTAATCCATGATGCCGTGTTCAATGATCTCCAATGTTCGCTTGCTATATTGACGATATTTAAACTCATATTTTTTAATGTATTATTCAAATAGTAAACATATACCCTAAACTTTTAACTCTAAAAATTGAATTAGTAGTAATGAAAGCACCTATTTTTCGCTAAATCTCTCTTGTAAGCATAAATTTTTTCAGTGCTGAATTTTTAAAATAAATAAGATCCCAAATGTTTGGCATGAGTTAAATAAATAAGATCCCAAGCTATATACATTTTAAAATATAAAAAATAAACAAATCAGATTATCAAATCCTCTAAACAACAGCAAGATGTAAAACAAACGAATATGAAATATAGTCTTGCTAATTGCTATTCTATAAGAGTTTCAAAAAATGGAGACATTTCTTTTTTCCGCAAATAACTGAATCCAAAACTTTAGTCTTTGCTATATAAAAGTGTAAACCTTCAAAATCTGGACTTTATATTTCTTCCACACTCCTAGAGAATCACGACAAATAAATTACAACCAAATCACACAACTTACAAAGAAACTGACATTGAAAACAAATAAAGCTTGTTTTTTTTTTAAAAAAAAAAGAAAGAGAAAACTGATAAGAATAAAAAGAAAACGGATCAGGAACATATATGAGCATTCAAATCAAAAAGATGTATATATGAGATACATATTATCCACCCAACGACGCTTTAAATATTTGACTGTGATGAAATGAAGAAGAAGAAAGAATAGAGATCTCAGAATGACAAAAGAAAAATGCCAAAAAGCCATTAGTTCTTTTCTTTTCACGATGAATATCTCTTATATTTTTTCTATTTGACGAAAAATTGCCAAAAACGTAACGTTTAGATTAAAGAAATACTCTGTTTTTAGTTTGAATAATTAACATAATATTAATATTTTTAATACAATAGATATCACATGTTTTAGGAAAACAGTATTAAAGTTAGTATATGTTAGCGTGATAGAAGGTTGACAGTAACGATTTATTTCATTTAATTAACTTATATATCTATACTATTATTTATGAAGTGAGTTGGCTTATGTGTCAACTTCTCCATAGTTTTAGGTTTTTTGATTATTTATCATATTGAGTCATTAGTTTTAATAATATTATTATTATCTATACTATCATTTGAGAGGTGAATTTGCTTATTTGCCATCTTTTCCATTGATTTTGCTTATTTATCATATTTTCGTAATTTTAGGTAATTTTCTTCTTTGTTATGTTTTTAATAATTTTAGTTTTGCTTATTTTTCATATTATTCATAATTTAGGTTATTTATTTATTTGTCATGTTTTTAATAATTTTAATTGGCAATTTTATTTCTTTGACATATTTTAAAATAATTTTAGGTGGTAATTTTAGTTTTGTTTACGTTTCATGTTTTCCATAATTTTAGGTTATTTTACTTCTTTTTCAAGTTTTATTATTTTTAGAAGCTTATTTGTCTTGATATTATAATTAAAAAATCCAGCTCCTAGACATATATAATTTATTAATTTTAATTTAGAAAATTTTAGTTTGATAGAAGTATGTTTTTAATTATTATAAGTTTTGTTAATATATGTGTCACTATGAATTCCGATGAAGATGAAATTCATATAAAATGCAATTAAAACTTTGATGAAGAGGGGTTTTATTTCATAGGATTCATTGATAATTGGTAATTATTGTTTAACTTTTAAATTTATATTCTATGTTATTTCAAAGTATTAATAAAACTTTATTAGGTTATCATGATGATAATATTTTTTACATGTATTGTTTGGTGATAGAATAAATAAAAGATTTTGTAAGTACTAAACAATTATCTATGTTGCGTTGTAACAAAAAGTAGAATCCTTTGATACTTATCAAATAATTTAGATTGAAATTGAAAATTTAGTGTAAAATTTGAATTATTTAGATATATATTAGTCTGCACAAGATGCAGACCATCGTCTAGTTTTACTATTATTTATAAAGTGATTTGGTTTATGTGTCAACTTCTCCATAGTTTTAGGTTTGTTTGCTTATTTGTCATATTGAGTCATTAGTTTTAATAATATTATTATTTAAAACTTTATTTAATATATTTATTCTGATGTCTGCATAATTTTATTAATTAATTAATTAATAAATAAATTTATATTATTATTTATGAAGTGATTTGACTTATGTGTCAACTTCTCCTTAGTTTTAGGTTCTTTTGATTATTTGTCATATTGAGTCATTAGTTTTAATAATATTATTATTTAAAACTTTATTTAATATATTTATTATGATGTCTGCATAATTAATTAATTAAATTAATTATTTATGAAGAGATTTGGCTTATGTGTCAACTTCTATATAGTTTTAGGCTTTTTTTTGCTTATTTGTCATATTGAGTCATTAGTTTTAATAATATTATTATTTAAAAAAAATATTTAATATATTTATTATGATGTCTGCATAATTAATTAATAAATCTATATTATTATTTATGAAGTGATTTGACTTATGTGTCAACTTCTCCATAGTTTTAGGTTTTTTTGCTTATTTGTCATATTGAGTCATTAGTTTTAATAATGTTATTATTTAAAACTTTATTTAATATATTTATTATGATGTCTGCATAATTTATTAATTAATTAATAAATATTAACAAATTTTACCGATAATATCAATTATAGATTTATCTTATGATTTTAATTGTAGTTAATTACTTTAAAATTTTAAAATTTATTTTAATGTATTTTCTCCAAGGTTATTTGCGTATTTTACATCTTGAGATATTTTTCTAATAATACTATAAAAAATTTATTTTACATATTTATTTATCGTGATATATGGGATAAATTATTAATAAAGAGATATTAACAAATATCAATAATAATATCATAGCTAGATTTATATTTTATTTAGTTTATGAATTTAAAGACAGATACATATTAAAAAATTATTTTAATATATATAATAATCAAGATATTTGAGATAATTAGTTATAATTTAACATATTTATGTATATTTTTATAAAAAATCAATTAAATTAGAATCAACTATTTGTAAGAGAAAATATATTTTTATTCAGATTTTAGTATTTAATTTACGTGAATTAGTTAAAGGATCATTTAAAATATATATGTCGTAAAATATAAACTGTATACATATGCTAAATATTTATATATTTGAATATTAAGAATTTATATTTTCATGAGTCATTATTTTTACTAATATTATTTTTCAAAACTTATCTAATATATTTATTTATCATGATATCTTCAATAATAAATTAAAATTAACTAATTTTAATGATAAATAATTACTTCTGAATTTTAAACTTTATTTTAATATAATATATATATATGTATATATATATATGTATATATATATATATTTATCTTAATATTTGGGATAGTAATTATAATCTAAAGTATTTAAGTGTATTTTTATATAAAAACTTCAACTAAGTTAGAATTAACTATTTCTAACATAAAGTAGATTTCTATAAACATTATATTATATATTTCATTTAATGTAATAACGGATAAATTAATTAAAGGATCATTGCAAATAGATATGTCGTAAAATATAATTAGTATACTTATGTTAAATATTTTATATATTTAAAAAAATTATATACCCTAAAAGTAACTTGTATTATACATAAAAAACTTCAAATCATTTTTTGATAAATATTATCAAAATAATACATTAAAAAATAGTAAATAATATATTAACAAAAAATGAAATTTATTAGAACTTTAAAATATAAGAAAACATGAAAATCTAAGATAAAAATTTTTGAATAGCATAAAAATAATTTGACAAGTAATAAACATAGTATAAATATAATCTAAGGGAACACAAAGGTAATGTTTTATAACATTTTAATTTTTTTTACAGTTTTATAATAAAAATTGTTGATAATAATGATGTTTGTTTGCTTTGTTATTTTGTTAGTGTTTTATAGGCTGTGATTGTTTCGGATGCTTTTAATGCTGCTGAAATTCATTTTAATCAACAGATGCAATAAATGTTTAATTAAAATTCAAGTTGTCTATTGATAATTTGAGTATTACTTGAGACGAAGATTTTGATCCAAATTTTCATTCCATAAGTAAAAATATGAACAAAAATAAAATTGAATACCACGATGACTAATATTAAATCAGATAATTTATAATTTGAAATTTCTATCTTATTTAATAATTCTGATTTAATAAAAATAATATTAAAATTAAAATTTGTTGAATATATAAATATTAGTCCGCACAAGGTGCAGTATCCATCTAGTTTGTAGTATTATGCCAGTGGTAATTTCTGGTAATTATTTAGGAAAAATCAGGGTTAAGTACTAAATGTACTTTAGTTTTAATAGTTTAGATAATTTCTTTTCTTTTTTATCTTCTATTTGTCATTTTTTTATTTCGTCTAACTTCCATTTTTTTTTATATATCTCTCCTACTCCACAAGTTTCCAATTATACTCCAAAACCGTGGAACTAGTGTTTTTTTTTGTGTAATGGAACTAGTTATTTATCTCTAATATAAATTAATTTATTTTTCTTATTATCACCACCATTAGCCTTTATTTTTATATTTTCATATTTGGCATTATTGTGTAATGGAACTAGTTATTGTCCCTCCAAAAACATTAACGGAAAATTAAGGTGAAAATAGTGGTATGAACCATCACCACAAGAAAATCAAACCAACGAAGGAACTTTTAATTTATTTCAATGAACAAAACAATTATATCATTATTGTATCTTTTCAAAGAAAATTATAACCTGTTTGTGAAAAGGAAAGAGTGACGTTTTGGGTTTGCATCTATATCGATCAATTCTAAATAATCAAATGTTGGGCCCACAATATGAGTAATCATGTGTACGTTTAAAAGGGGTCAATATCTATTATGATTTGGATGTTAATGCAATACAGAATCATTATTAGTAAATTCAATGGCAAATTCTGTAATATATCAGTAGTGAAAGGGTAATTTTAGTTAGAGTCTGAGAAGAAATGTGGAGCCGCCATATCAGTAATGGCATGCAAGTAAATAAGATACAAAAATAAGGTTATTTTTTTAAATTGTTTCTCATTTAATAAGTAAGGAATTGAAATCGGTGTTAGTATATATACGTAATTTGTTCAGCTAACACATTAACCAATTTTCTTGCTATTTTCTTTTCTTATTTATATCTTGCTGAGAACTATAATGCTAAAATTTGAAAAGTAACAATGTATATTTTAAGACTTTATATTGTGGTTATTAACGCTGAAACTTGTAAAGTAACGATTTTATGATAAGATTCCAAATAATCAAAAAGGAAATTCATGGTTATACTCTTAGATTTGCTGGAAATTAATGATTTATAAAAAGGAAAACACTAGATTTTCTGCAAACTATATATACTAAGTCTTAGTTTCGTTCGTGATAGTTCTGACTTTTTTTCATGTTTCAAGTTGTTTATGAAAATCAGATAGCAGCTGATCATGTATTTAGGTTTTAGTTTAGTTTATATCTTTGTATATTAGTTGTATTGATTCTTATATGATTTTTATTGTGTATTTTTCAAGTTTTGTTTATAACAAATATTATATCATATTTTCATGTTTTTCAGAGGTTATACATATAGTAAGGGTTTTACTGCAGTATCCCCTTAAAAATTGCCTATTTTTTTAGTTATTTTGGCTAAATCTAAATAGTATCTGAGTTTAATTTTTTAACCCATAAGCTGTTGGTGCTTTTTTTGTACCAAAACCCTAATCTCTTTTTATATTTAAACCCGGCGATATAAATACTGTATATACAGTGATTCCTACTTTTAGTTGTTAGTTTTTTTTTTCAACTAGATTAATCAATGGTTTTGTTTTTCAATGCATATGATTTGGGTGCTATTAATACATATAGTAATATAAATATACGTGAAACCAATTTTAACTAATTTATAATAATATTTTTCATATTTTTATTTATTTTTAATATGAATATATGCTTTTTAACAAAACCATAAAAAATATTATAATGAAATGAAGATTTTTAAAGTTATAATATTACAAAATTTATCTATGTATTTTAAATTGATGAAAGTATTAAAAATTAGTCAATATTTATATTATTCCATAATATGGTGAAACGGATGAGATTAAAGATTAATGTATAAATGAAAATTGTTTAAGTTAGAATATTATATATACATATATATATATATATATATATATATATATTTAAACTGATACAATATTAAACGTTTAGTCAATATTTATATAATTATGTTATATAGTGTAACATGCTAAGATTATTTTTACGTTTATAATTTTTTTTACGTGTTATTTTATCAAATAAGTGCAATATTTAGACCAGTAAAAATGGGACATATCCTACTTAACTTATTTTAATCAAAATTTCTAGAAAAAAAATATTAGTATTTATAATTTATTTATACTATACCTTTCACTTATGAAGAATTTAAATTATCAATTGAAAATATGGTTTAATACGTTAAAACATACTTCATTATAAAATTTATAATTTGTGATCAAACATATTGTATTGTCTACACATTAAATTGTAGACATCAAACCTGAAATATTCAATTTTAAATCATGGATCAGAATCTTTCTTAAAAAAAAATTGGTACCATATTATAAAAGTTATTAATCTTTAATAAAATACTTGAAAATATCTAAAATATTAAGTTTAGTCATTAAATTACAATGAATCTCAAATTTTAAATAAAACGATGAATTTATTATATCAAAATATAAACCAAAAGTTAATCCGTGTTTTGAAAACATGAATCAAAATTTAATTAATGATTAAAACGTTTGAAAGCTTATCTTTGTTTGCGTATATTTTTCAATTATTAGATCTCTAATTTGATTGGATTTTCATTTATTCGGAATTTTTTTAAAATTTTGATTGGTTTAAAGTTGCAACTTTATTAGTTTCTGTTATTATTATTATTATTATTATTATTATTATTATTATTATTATTATTATTATTATTATTATTATTATTATTATTATTATTATTATTATTATTATTATTATTATTATTATTATTATTATTATTATTATTATTATTATTATTATTATTATTATTATCTTTTGTGTCGCCACACCCACATAAGCTACTTGGCAAAGCTATGACCACAATCCTTTCTGGCCGTCACAACTACTGAACGAGGTAGAAAAGTCTGTAGATGGTACTAGCTATAATCGACGTAGCCAATATTGTTGGATTTGAGCAACCGTTTAGTGTTTTTTATAGTTCAAAGGAGGAGTTGGCTTTTTTTTATTTAACAAAAAAAAGAAGTTGGCTTTATTAATGCTTTTTGTAAAAAAAAAAGAAGTTAGTGTCCTGGCTTATATTGAGTTTGGGAGATTAAAGACATTAGTATATCATACTGATATCATACTGAGAACACCTGAAGAAAGCATATCAGTTTCTGACCAAATTTCTAACCACACAAATAGTTCAAAGCCAATTTATGACCACAAATCGACACTTTAATTATAACGCCCCGACCCGCCCACGGCTAGTAGCCACCCACACCCGCTCTCTCGGCCCGTGGGCCCCATCCCATCCGACGGTCGGTCGTTAAATTCCGAAGGCTCGAAATCATCGTTTACTGACCCTGCAATCACCATCTGACCTTTTCCCATGCTTTGGTCTCACTCGCACGCTATCGCGAATCACTTCCCGATAGGTCACCCATCCTTCCACTACTCCAGCTCAAGCACGCTTAACTCTAGAGTTCTTTCAGGATGTTCTCCGGAAAAGGTAAGTCAACTTTGGTGACATAGGTAGCCAAATCAATTATCTTAAGTCTTTCCACATATCACAACTCGGGATGTTACAATTCACCCCTTCTCAAAGAACGCAACGTCCTCGTTGCGCTCCACGACAGGTCTCAAGACGCCTCTCAGGTCAGAACTGAGATGGCTAACTAGCTCTGATACCACTTATAACGCCCCGACCCGCCCACGGCTAATGGGCCACCCACGCCCGCTCTCTCGGCCCGTGGGCCCCATCCCATCCGACGGTCGGTCGTTAAATTCCGAAGGCTCGAAATCATCGTTTACTGACCCTGCAATCACCATCTGACCTTTCCCCATGCTTTGGTCTCACTCGCACGCTATCGCGAATCACTTCCCGATAGGTCACCCATCCTTCCACTACTCCAGCTCAAGCACGCTTAACTCTAGAGTTCTTTCAGGATGTTCTCCGGAAAAGGTAAGTCAACTTTGGTGACATAGGTAGCCAAATCAATTCTCTTAAGCCTTTCCACATATCACAATTCGGGATGTTACATTAATGTTGATTAAAAGATGTGGACAAAAAATGATCAGAAATTACCAAAGAAAAAATAGATTAGAAAATGGTCAAGTTTTTTGTTGAGTTTTCTCCAAAAAAAAAGGTGAATGTAAGTTTGAAAAAAAACAAAAGAGAATGTCAAGTTTTTTTTTTATTGAACAGTGGAGAATCATGATGTAACGACCCTGATCTTAGGGCCAGGCCCATTTGTTTTTTTTTTAATTAAAAACCTAACAACCTCTTTTTATCTTTGTCCCACATTGGAAGTTTAAGCTTCCTTCCTCCTTTTCCTTCTCCTATATAAGAAACTCCACTCCCTTTTCTTTATTCTCATCAAGTCAAAGTATTTTCTTTGCGTGTGACGAGTTGTTGGAATATCCGACGACCAGTCATTAGTTAATTTTTCGGGTGGGATTTCCGGCAAGATTCTGGCGGGATTTCCGGGCGAGCTTTCGGTGATTTTTCTGGTAAGTTGTCGCCTTCATATTTCTTGTCGTAGAAATCTATTTAGGGAAGTATCCAGTTTAGGAAACCGCCATTTTAGGAAAATTTCCATTTTTGGAAACTTTATTTCCTGAGATCTGAGTCTAAGCCGTTGATTCTCGTATTGCAATTGATCTCTTTGTCTATTTTCCGTTGTTCATTCCAGCCAGTTGCTAAGGTGAGGGCTATTCCGTTTAAATCCCGAGCTAGTTTAGTACTACTATTATGGAAAGTTTAGTTTCAAAACATGATCCATCTTTGTGAATCGAGTTTGATTGAAAGTTTTGTTTGTTTATTTTTATTATTGATTGTTAAACCGGAAATAGGAAATAGAGGATTCAAATGATGATTGAAATGAGTGATGTTAAAAATGCTAATATATATGTATATAAATATAAGTCTGTTTGTGTGGATTGCGGGTGCACAAAGACGTTTGTGTAAGCCGCCGACGAGCAGTGTGATTGCGGGTGCACAAAGACGTTTGTGTAAGCCGCCGACGAGCAGTGAGATTGCGGAGGTACAAAGACGTTTGTATCAGTCGCCGACGCGTAGATTGCGGGAGTGCAGAGATGGACTACTGTACGCCTGGAGATATACATATATCCTTATGAGGAAATGCGGGATGCATAGAGTAGCATGTACTATCAGCGCATTGATTGTTTTATGTGGTGTATTAGACACTGTGTTTGTTTCGTGCTAGAGCTAGGCCTACATGGTCGTAGTGCTATGTACTGAGTCTGTGGTTTGTGGTTTAGCATCCCATACCTCACTGAGTGACTCCCCTGTTACTCATCCCTCCTTTCTTTCCCCTTTCAGGTGAGACTGACAAGCAGGATTGATAGCAGTTGGACTGGTGCTTTTGGAAGTTTATTTATTTCTTTACAGACTTACGGTTTTATGCTTTTATCGACATTTTCGGATTTATTTATTTTATTCGACTTATGACTATTTATTGGAGTTATGGCATTGTGTTTTACTTTTGAGAATAATAAATGGAGATTTTATGAGATATTATTTATTATTTTATTTTGGAAATCGGGGTATTACACATGAGTTTATCGAATCATGAGTTTATCGAATCATAAGGTGTTCGTAGTTGTTCTGTTTGTGTGTGAGATTTTTAGATTTTGTCTCTGCAAGCATTACAGTAGCGTATTTATTTGTTAACATTGGAATTTAGTTTATTTGAGACGTAGATGTCTACATGACCGGCTTTAACTATGTGGACAAGAATTAAAACCCCCCAGCGGATCCATGATAATATATATATAATGACGGAGCTTCAAATTTTAAATTTAAAAGAAAAAAATTGAATACGATTAACTTAGACAAACAAAAAATTATATATATATATATATATATATATATATATATATATTCCTAACTAATTTTTTCTGTTTTCATAACGGAACTTATTTTATAAAAAAAAACGGCACTGAGCAAGTATCTTGTAAAGCTAATAAAAAGAAAATGTGACAAAATGTTGTCCACAATACTGTGGCACTTTCTAACGATTTTAGAATGGCAGAGAGTTTTTTACTCAATGAACAGAGAGTTGTCTCGCCTATATATGCATATCCGAGTCTTCAACCACTAAATTCTTCAACCACTAATTCGATATTATTAGGTTTGCATATCCGAGTCTTCAACCGCTAATTCGATATTTTACACACAAAAAAAACCCAATAATTCGATATTATTAGGTTTTAAAAAATAAAGGTATCCATTATTTCTTTGAAATTATTCAGTTTTATATTTGTTGCTGAAATGCAGTTAAAAATAAAGGTATACGATTACCAAAAAAAAAAAATAAAGGTATACGATGTTAAAAGTTAAAAAATGTACGATATTGAAAGCATAATACATGGCCGGCTAATAAATGTCTGAGATGTTGCCCTTCCAACATAAATAAACGGGGCCCAATAGACACTAGTTCCATGTATATTCAACGACATCTCTCTTTTGATAAACAGATTCAAGAAAAGTCAATGTTTCGAAAACCGGACCGGATACCGATTCGGTGCAGCTACTGGTTGACTGGTTGGACCGGTTCAACCGGTCAAACCGGGTTTTCTATCTATGAGACATATATATATATAATTATATGTTTATATTATATGAACTTTACTTCTACATATAATACATTCTCTATTCTTTTCTATAATTAATTAAATATAAAAAATAAACATAAATCTAACTGTATATATAGTAAAATAAAATTGAATAGTGAATACTATGTAAACTAAAATTAATAAAATCATATGATTTACAATTAAAATGATCATATTTATTTATTTTTACAACTAAATCTCAAATTTTATGAATATGGTAAAATAAAGATAGTATATGAAAGTCAAAAATATATATTTTTCACATTGTTTCTTAAGAAAACAAAAAATCAATTAAATAGTGATAGTTGAACACTAATTATAAAATATAAATTTTAGCTAGTATTAATTGAAAATATTTAATTATATGTTAATTTTTTTGAACCGGGTTTTAAAATTGACCCGGGTCACCGATTTTACCGGTTTTCAGCCGATTTTACCGGTTTTTTACAAATCCGGGTTTTAAACCGAACCGGACTCGGCTTCTTCAGCGAGTCACGGTCGAACCGGTTCGACCGGCCGGTCCGGTCCTGTTTTCAAAACACTGAGAAAAGTCTAATCAAACTTTAGTGTTCTACATACACTTTATACCATAAATAAAACAATTGGATTGGCCAAACAAATTTTTATTGTAAATAAGGGAGTTATGGCCTCTACCTAACTAATATTTAATGGGAGGAAAGTATGTTTAAAAAACAAAATTTAGTCCACTTGCATCAGTTGAAAATATATTCAGAACAGTCAGTTTATTTATTTCATTATCCTAAATGAAAGTAAATAGCTCCTTGATTAAAACTTTAGTAACTATTAAATTTATTTCTATTTAATTGCTGAGATCAAATACATATAAGAAGAGGTTATTCTAACATATATATATATATATATATATATATATATTCTGTTTATTTGATGAAATGAAACCAAATAAAAAGTCATTTACATTTTAACAATTAGTTTGCAGTTCATCTTAAAACCAAATACAAATCTATCTATATACTAATAAAGTAGGCATTTTAATCTCCTTGGGTGAAAAATGCCATGTGACATTTTCTTTTTAATAATTAAAATATTTTTTCAATTTAAATTTAATGAATTTTGGTATTAGTTTTGAAATAAATTGGAGGTTTTAAACTTTCCTTCATACAGGTCCAAACGTTTGGATCCGTAGTTGAACCGATAAATCCGGTGACCCAATATAAATCGGATTTGGGTTTTGTGAAAAACCCATAAACACACACAAAAACTCACTAAAACCCGATACATGTTGCAACAATGGTTGAATAATTTTTTATTTTTTTACTATTTTCAGTTCAAGTTATGTTTTAAAATTATTTTTATTAGGGGTGGGCAGTTCGGTTTAGTTTCGGGTTCGGTTTGGGTTTGGTTTGGTTTGGTTTGGTTAATTTGGGTTTTATAAAACTCAACCCAATTAAAACCAAAGTTGTTTTGGTTTGGGTTTGGTTTGGGTTTAGTTCGGTTCGGTTTAGTTCGGTTTGGTTTAAATTTAGTTCGGTTTGGTTTTGATAGTTCGGTTTACTTTATTATGGTTTAATTTGGTTTGTTGTAGTTCGGGTTGGTTATAAAACCTATTATATTACATATTGTAATCAAATTAGCATAACAAAGACTTATAAGAATTCCAAAACCTATTAACTAAAAGACTATTTGCATCTACCTTTTTGTTTTTATTGATCCTATAATATTACATAATTTTACCTTTAGACAATGAAAATTGGAGAAGATGAACGAGACAAGACAGCTACGATTTCGATGCTTATATGTTTTAGGTTTTGTTTTTAGTACAATCTTTAGGTATTATGATTAGAGAATATGTATAATAGTATTATTTGAATCATATTTGGAAAATGCTGTAAACAAAAGAATCATATTTGGAATATTTTTAAAATATATGAAAGTTACGAAAAAATGAAAAACAAAATTTTAACTAAAATTTATAATATGTTAATATATATATATATACTGGGTTATCGGTTTGGTTTGGTTTGGTTCGGTTTAAACCCAAACCAAACCAAACCATTCGGGTTGAGTAAAACATGAACCAATTGGGTTATGTAAAGAACACGGTTTGGTTTGGATCGGTTTAATTTCGGTTGGGTCGGTTTGGTTCGGTTCGGTTTGGGTTTTTTGCCCACCCCTAATTTTTATATTCTAAATTTCTAACTAAAAATTTAAAATTTTCAGTTTTATTGCCGTCTTCCTCTTCTTCTACACTATAATTTACGTTTGCAAGAAAGGTGAGTCATAATTGTGCTTGAGCCGCACGTCCGTAAAACAGACTAAAGCACGATGAGGTTTATTATTCCTCTACACTACAATTTACGTTTGCAAGAAAGGTGAGTAAATTATTTTTTTATTTTTTATTTAACTTAGTTTATAACAAATTATTACATTATTAATTACAGATCAAAAAGAATAAAATCATATGATCATGTGAATTACAAAACAGAGTTTTGGATTGTTGAAGAAGAAAAACCTGGCGAGCTTGATTATAATAAATTAGAGAATACTCTTGCTGAAGAATATCCCAAAGATGATGAAGTGACAAATTTAGAAAATTTTGTTGGTAAGTTTTAAAATTTAGAAAAAACCAAAATTAGTTGATGTGATCTGGTGTTAGTTTATTTTTGTTATTGACAATTTATTACAATGATGTTTTAATTTTGGTTTATTTTGGATTGGAAGTTTAATTTTATGTCTTGATTTTTTTAGATGTCATAACTCTTATGTTACAATTTTTTTTAATTAGTCTAAACTATTTCTTAATATTTTGTATGTACACTTAAAATACTTAACTTTAGTTTTTATATATATTTGTTTTCATAGCTAATATATTATTATATAATAAAACTAATTCATTTATTAATCTGCGATTCATCCGCGGTTAATCCAATGATCCGGTAAATCATCCGATTCAGTGTCCGGGTCGGGTTTCAAAACAATGGTTTATAGGATTTCTTTGTATTTGATGTTGAGGATGTAGAATATAGCCTCTACAATTCTTTTTATTTAACGCAATCGACGTAATCGTTCATATAATCAATCCAGAAATCCCACTCATCCCACTATCTCCTATTGAATGCTTTTTTAGTTCCTGCTTTCTCAGTTTCATTGTATATGTATAGACAGTGTGAGAGTTCGGACGATAATCCCTTTACTTTTCCCAATTCAATCATTGTCGAATTCCCAGTTTCATTGCTCGGAGTTGAAGACAAATCGGTGTAGAGATATTCAGACTAGGCTACAACAATTTTGGCAAGCCTGAAATGTTAAGAAAGGGGTGAGATATTGGAATTGATATGTTGTTGATTAATGGGAAGGTACACCGGTTTCTTATTTCAGTTTACCAGTTAATGATTGCTTACTTTTAAAGTAGTAGTTTTCTTATGCATCATTTCCTTTTTCAGGTGGTGTTTTTACATGCATTAATCAACTTTCTGAGGTTTAACACCTTCAAACATTTTTTGAAAGAAAGCTCAGTCTATGATATGAGTATTTAAGATTCCAACTAAATTAACTTTTTACGACTATCGATTTTTATTCTATTTTTATTATTCGATTAGTAACAACTACTTATACTATTCTAATTTAAACTAAACAACTTCAAACAAAATAATATACTACAGTCGCAAACCACTATAAAAAGATCAGAAAATATCATTTTTTTGCATATTTTCATTTTACATATTTTTAACATATTTTCTTTACTAAGACCATATAATAAATTATAAATTTAAGTAAGAATACAACATACGAATCCGGCGCGTAGCGCCGGAATATCACTAGTATTTATATAAAGCTATGATTGTAATACAGCAAATAATCAGCTCAGACCATTATTCAACGTTTTATGTGTCACTGTATTCATGTTTATTTTTATTCGATATATATTTTTACAAATACTTAAACTATGAGATTTTATTTAAGAGGAAAAAATATTATTCGACCAAATAATTAATAAACAATCAAAAATTAATTATATATAATTTTAAATAATTAATTATTTCATTAAATAATAAAAATAAATAATTTTATAGTTATTGAATTCTGCGTTTTTAATTCGAACTTATTTTATAATTTTTTTTTGAAAAAAAAATTGAAACTTTTTCAAAATTTATTTTGAAATTCATAAATTTTTTTCAAACTATTTTTGAAGTTTTTGATTTAAACTATTTATTTATTTATTTTCAGAAATCTTAAATCCCACCTCCAAAACTTCATCTTTCAAATCTAAACCATAAATCTAAGTTAGTTAATCCTAAAAATATAAATATCTATTTACTTCTTTAAAATTAAAGATAAATGTGGTTAAAATAAACATAAATATAATATTAAAAATAAGATAGTTTAAGCAATTTCTCTTAAATATCTTTGTTTGTTTAATTAGAGCATTTCTAATGATAAATTTATCAAAATGAGTATATTATACTTATATTAGTATTTGTTATAACATAACTTAATTAAATCTTTAAATTTGAGTTAGAAAAATAAATTAAACCAGGTAACAAGTAACATGTCACTAACGAATATTTTAACATCTTAAACAAAAGAACCTTATCGATTGTTTTTCACCTTTCTTTTTAATTATTTTATTGTCTAGATACCATCTAAAAATCATTGATGGGGTTGCCTCTATGTACACAACACACAAGCATATGAATTAAAGTTCCTGATTGACAAAGCAGATGAGAAAACAGTAGCAGTATGCTATAAAAGAAGTATGTTGCACAAACTGTATGCTTTTGCTAAACTGTTTAATAGATTGATTGGTAGAGCAGTATGAACATGCTATTTACAATTATTATTAAAATTAGTATATAATATATGGAAAAATTGCCAAATATGACTCACAACTTGATTTCAAATGCAAAAGTAAACTCAAACTTGAATCAAATGCAAAAGTAACCTAAAATACTATTGAAATTACAACCAGCCCCTTGTGAACAAACAAAAAAACCTATTTTTTTTTACGTTTCTAACCCCCGCAAGTCTTCTGTCCAGACGACTTTCTAGTAAGTCGTCCAGACGACTTACTTGAAAGTCGTCTGGTATTGTTCTTCTTAAAAATAATTTAAAAATTTTATAAAAAATATTTTGATAAGTAAAAAATTGAAATCATGTAATTAACATATGTTTTAAGTGATATAAATTACAATATAACAAAAGTGAATTGTTTTCAGCATAGATGAGTGAAAGTAGTGAGTTATGATATTCTTTGGTTTAGGTTTTGCCAACATATGTTGTAGTATTGTATGTGTTCTTAGGGTTAGATTTTGGAAAGCTTGAATGTTTTTTTGAAAAATTAAATTTTTACATATATGTGTTTATTTCTGTGTATAGTAAACACTTTTTAAGTTTAATTTGATTTTATGAAGTGTTTAGTTAGTTAATTAAGTTTAGGGGTTATGTTTAGGGTCTAGACGACTAACTTGTAAGTCGTCTAGTTAATAATTTAATCCAGACGACTTACATGTAAGTTCCAAATATTCCCGCCTAAAAAATATTTTAGTTTTCCGCTAAAAATATTTTAGTTTCCCGCTAAAAATATTGAAGTCTTCTGGACGACTTACAAGTAAGTCGTCTAGGAAGTCTTCTAAGAAAATATTTAACCTAATTGGATTTTTTGTCTCCCTATATAAAGAAAAATTTACCCATTCTCTCTCCTCCTCTCAAATGGCTGCATAAAAATGTAATGTTCATCATTCTATAACTCTCCAACCTCTCTCTAATCTCTTTGAACTTATAAACACCAAACTTTATATCATTTTATTGTTTTTGTTTCATGTCTTTCTCACTAATTTATCTTTTTTTTGCAGGTTTTTCATCATATGGTTCTCATATTCCACTCATTTAAAGGTAGATCTATTAATTTTAGATATGTTTTTTTGTAGATCTATTACCTTTTTTCCCAAACCAAAACTCTCTAAACCCACTCTAATCTCTTAGACTTGAAAACACCAAACTTTATATGAATTTTTCAGTTTTGTCTCATGTCTTTCTCACTAATCTATCTTCTTTTTTCCAAGTTTTTAATCAGATGGTTCTCATCTTCCACTTGGATATGTATGTTGTGTGTTCTATAAAAGTATATCTATCTAATATTCCACTCATTTTCTCTGTTTTAAGCCATTTGAACGTTTTTGGATGTGCAGATTTTTCAGATCTGGATATGCAGGTTTTTCAGATCTCGAAGACTTCTGGGACGACTTACAGGAAGTCCAGACGACTTACAGGAAGTCCAGACGACTTACTTGTTAGTCTTCTAGACGACTTCCAGGAAGTCTTCCAGACGACTTCCTGTAAGTCGTCTGGACTTCCTGTAAGTCGTATGGACTTCCGGTAAGTCGTCTGGACTTCCGGTAAGTCGTATGGACTTCCGGTAAGTCGTATGGACTCCCTGTAAGTCGTCTGACGAAGTCTTCTTCCATATCAAGTGGAGTCCAAGCTTGTCTTTGTAAATGAATGATCTATAATAGTTTTGTTTGTGGTCTATTTTGTGATTTGCATGTGTACTCCTTTAGTTGTGAATTTTTTGTAAAATTAGTAATAATATTTCCCAAGATGTAATATATGTGCTAGCAATGTGTTTACACATCAATGAAATAATTGACTTCAATAACTTTTCTCTTATCTTTGGATCTCACATATGCAATAATAAACTCCAATGGTCTTCTTCTTATCTTTATAAACAAGAATGTTGGTAGTCTCATATTGATACAACATTTTAAGAAGCATTTTAATCATTCTTCCAACTCATAACAACCATCATCATTGGTGTCTATAACAATAATACTTAAGAGGTGAAAACAAACAATAGTAACTAGTCAAAGCATATCACATTTTTTACAAGTTTGTGTTAAAAAATTTAGTCAAATTTAGTAAAACTAAGAGAAAAAACATATTTTGAAAATTTAGGTTTTATTTATCTTGAAGTTACTTAACACTCTTAAAAATTCAAGTTATTCAAAAACTAGCGTAGAAGACTTAAAAATTAGTGTAGAAGACTTAAAAATACAAGTTGTCAAATTTACAAAATGAAATTCTTTTCCTATGTTTTCTATAGAAGACTTATCAGACGACTTACTAGTAAGTCTTCTGTAATTGATGCAGAAGACATTCAAGTAAGTCGTCTGGAAGACTTAGACGACTTACAAGTAAGTCGTCCGGAAATGTCATTTTTGCAATTGACTAATTAAATATTAAAGTTTTTTTTTTAATTGCAAAACTAACCTGAGACGACTTACATGGAAGTCGTCTAGCTTTAATAAAATTTTGATTTTATTCTTAAATTTATAAATTGATATTATTAATAAATGATTTTCTAAATATTTTTCTGATAAATGTTGATTGGATAATGTAGAGCATTATGCTAATGCTAATGCTCTAGTAATCAAGGCTTAAGAACATTGAGCAGAGCAGTTGCCCCCGATGACAAGTCCAAAATTTTTGTAATTGTTTTACCAATTTTAATTATGCCCTTTTTTTTAGATATAATGCCCTTGTTTGTTAATTATATTATATTCTATTATTTAATTTTGGCCTGGATAAATACAATTTCTAGATTTGTGATTGGTAGTAACCGTAACCGTGATCCATCATTAATGCTAGAGTCTTTTTATGGGTTTTCCACGTTTTGCATGGAGAGAAATTTGTCGGCATCACAAGATTGATGTAACGTACTTATCTTTTCTTGAAATATAATTGTTTTAAATTTATATGTTTGATCACCGTAAGAAAATTTAAAGCTGCTGATATAAATGTTATCATATATTTTTGATTCATGAGTATTTCAAAGAATCATGTTGTGTTATAATGTAGGACCCTTTTCTTTTTCATCCTCTCGTTTTCTTTTTTTTTTTCTCTAAGATTTCTACCATTTTTATCTTGGCAACCATTGAATCAGAGTTTGGTCTGTGCTGCGAGCACCAAATTAACCACCACGTAGTCTGTCCTTGCTCGAAGTCTCATGTGTGAAGCCATTGAATAAATTCAAAAAGTTTTTCTGTTTTCGAGTTTAAAAACTTGAAATCGAGTTTTAAAAGACATTTATACAAGTTTGAAGGTATAATAAACAAGAACAATGAAAAAAACTGATGCATAAGGTGAAGATAATGCCTGGCAGCTGTTGAGTAAGATTGCAGAAAACCCTAATTGTTTTTAGGAAGATAAAGGAAAAAATTTCGAAAATGCCACTCGTTAAAAGAAATATGAAAAAGGAAGCTTAATGCATTTCTCATGGGTCGAACTCTTATCTTGAAGGTAAAGAAAAACTGCCTTTGTCCACCAGACTGAAGAACACATTTACAAAATCTTATATAAACAATTCAATATATAGTATATGTCCGCGATGTACTCAATTCTTTTTCCGGCTGTGTGCTCAATTTAGTATAATGATTAATTGTTTTTTTTGTATACTGATTAATTGTTGTTGATAGTTAAAAAAAAAATTGAATCCGAGACTTTTATTGTTTTTATGTAATTCTCATGTATGTGAATACGATCTGGGTATTCAATCCCTCTATTGAGATGCTCAGTCGCCTCTCTAACCTGGATAGTTTCCGCCATGTTTTTCTAAAAAATGAGTAATATCATTTTCTAAAAAAGAAGAAACACGATAGTTAATAAATCTGGTTTTATAGGAGGTGTTTGTAAAGTATGAATATTTTCTTGTGTACATTGTTGTAGTGATATCCATATGTAGTTATATGTAAAATTTTACTATCCACATGTATAATGATTCACATGTATACTATGTTTTATTGTCCACATGTACACCAAATATCCATTTGTACACTAATTTACAATGGTCTAGTTGGATATTTTTTACCTAAAAAAATTCTCATAAAATATATATAAGATTTATATTTACTGACTTTTCATTTCATTGTGACTAATTCATTTTTTGTAAGATATAGTTTTTAAAGATATAGTTTTTAAAGATATAGTTTCTAATGATATAGTTATGGCTTTTCATATATAGTTATATTGTACATGACATATTGTACATAAAATTTCACTATCCACATGTACAACGATTCACGTGTATACTATATTTTATTGTCCACATGTACACCAAATATCCATTTAAACAATAGTGTACAAAGGTCTACTTGGATATATTTCACCTAAAATATGGGTGATTTTAATGGTTTTCACAAATATATACAATTATACATGTACGCTTAATTAATAAATAGGCCTGGGCATTCGGGGTCCCAATCGGGTTTCGGTTATATCCAATCGGGTTTCGGTTTTTTGGGTTTGACAAAATCAGCCCCATTCGGATTATATGAAAATTCGGTTCGGGATCGGTTCGGGTTCTATCGGGTTCGGGTCGGGGTTAGTAACTCTTCAAAGAACCGGTACAACCCGATGTACTTTGGGGTTCGGGTCACAATCGGTTCTTCGGTTTAAAAATACCTGATTTGTACCTATTTTGTAACCAAAATTTGAGTAAAATCGGGTTTTTGGGTTTAAAAGTATCTGATTTGTACCTATTTTATAACCAAAACATAAGTAAAATCGATTCAAAAATAAGAAAGGAACATCAAACATGAACATTCAAAATCAAACGAAAAGTAAACATAGTTATTGATAGAAAGAAAACCAAATAATTAAAAGTTTAAAACGAAAACTAAATTCCCATGAAATGAGAAACATTATTCAATTGAAACAAAACTAAAATCTAAAAACTTCAAGCTTCAACGGCCATCTTTAACCATCAACCTTCGTATAATATAATCACTAACCTTCTTGTGATAGATAATTATTTTAGATGTTTAGTATTATCTTAATGTATTTTGGATACATATTAAAGATCATGTTTGGTACAAGTTTTGAAATTTTGAATATTTCGGGTTCTATCGGATATCCATTTAAGTTCGGGTTCGGTTCGGATAATACCCATAACCCGAAATACCGTAAAACAAGATCCATTCGGTATTTACATCGGGTTCGGATCGGTTCGGATTCAGTTTTATCGGATCGGGTTCGGTTCGGATTTTCGGGTTCGGTTTATTTGCCCAGCCCTATTAATAAACATCTACATGCATACTTAGAATGTACACATGTACACATGTCTACGTTGTACACCGACTCACAAACATCTATATCTATACATGATTAATAAAACCTAAAGAATACTAATTACTGAGGTGGACGTTAATAAGGGCCGAGCAAATCAACAAAAATCGAGACTAATTGCTGATTAATTAGAAATTAGTTTTTAGCCTTATTACAAAAAAAACGGATAAGTGTATATTTACTTTGTTATGGCAATTTACACGTAGAACATTGTAGTCTGGTGTTAAGTTGGCGTGGTTATTTGCTCTCCATACCTGGGTTCAACTCCAAGTTAACGCATTTTTATTAAATATTAACTCATTAATGGCATCATCGTAATTATGTCATCTTCTTCCTCAACCCTTTAGGATTACGAAATTTGCAGGAGATTTGAGGATTGTTAACTCAACGGCAGGAACAAAATGAAAGACAGCCCCAAATCATTTGCGTAGTCTTATTACTCTTGATTTTGTGCTGATTTGTTAGCTGCGATTTGTCGGTGGTGAAATTAAACAAAATGAAGAAGAAAAACAGATACATGGCAATACGAGAAGCTTTTCCGTGACCGGAGCTTGATGGACGACGAGTGCAGCGGCTCAGGAAAAGAAACTCACCGTGGTTAGAGTTAACCACATTCGAGCTCGTGACTTAAACATATCCGTGACAGAGAATTTTGACGAGGGCTGAGATGGTGTTGACGGCGACTGAGATTCACGGAGGAAAGAGAGAGAGAATAAATCTTGACCATCCAATATGTAATTAAATCAATGGCTTATAGCAATTCACGTGACTTTATTAATTGATGCAAGTTTGGTTAGATATATTTTCTAAAAGGATGTAACTAGATTAGTTAGGAGACAAAGGAAAGTTGAGAAAAAGTATCTTAGGAGATGAAAGTGTCTTAGAGTGTAATAAAGAAGAGGTAATGTGACCCATTGTGTAAATGTTTCTAAATTATTTGGTGATAAACTTTTACATCGAAATTTTTCTATTAACTTTTCCATCAAAAATTTCTTCTAGAAGCTTTGTCTCCTGTAGTTCTATATGCATATTTTCACCTACTAAAATTTAAGAGAGAAATTAATATACCTGGCATCTTCAGTGTGTGTGTGTATCAAAAACTATCCACATATTTTAATTGATGTAGCATTTCTGTTTTTGTGGCAAGAAATATCATTACGTTTTTGTATAGTAAAAAGACCTATCACGTCAGTAGTTGGTTGGTTATCAAAGACCACAAGACAAAGGTATAAATTCTCATAGGATGTGATTGAATATACCAAATAGTGAGATAAGTTAGAGCATGATTATTAGGGGGTTTGTAGGGTGGAGTTCTTACGGAAATATAAGAAACCGTCTCTTAAATTTCAACTAAAAAAGCTAAGAACCGATTCTTAAATAAGAGATTTAAGAACCGGTTCTTAGTTTTTTTAGTTAAAAGTTAAGATACGATTTCCTATATTCCGCTAAGAATCTCATCCTAAGAACTTTCCATTAATAATGCTCTTAGAGCATCTGCAATGGGAATCCTTAAGAAGGAATCCTTAGGGAAAAAAAAATTAAATAATCAATCGGTCCCACCAAAAGTTAAGGATTTATTCCCGAAAATCCTTAAATAAGGATTCATTCTTAGTGAATCCTTACACTATTTGCGGGTCCTCACGAGACGTGGCGACCCTCGATTGGTTGATATTTTTTTTTTTTTTTAATTTTTTTTTTAAATCTGAAAAAAATAATAATAATTAAAAAATCAAATTTTAAGGACTCCAATGGGTAACACTGATATCACTCAAATTACCCTAAGGAGTGACTTTACTCTCTCAAATAAGAGGTTCAGTTGTAGTACTTAGAGATCGAATCCACAGAGAGCTAGTGTACAAATAAGATGCAATCTTAATGACTATGTTAGGTTGAAAATAGTTTAAAGTAAAGTGCAGGTTTGCTGAGTAAGGATAAGATTACCCAGTTGAAAGGATTTGGTTTTAAAACAATAAAGAAAAGTAGTTAGATTCAGGGTAAGTATTCAGGAATTCAGGATTATAAATACTATAAAGACTAACAAGTTGCTTGCATGATATGTCAGAGCTCAACACTTATTAAATGAATCCATCAGCTCTCGCATTATTTAGACCATCTATTACTTAGATGCTAAATGGTGTTGCGGTCGGCTACTTCTGCCGCTGGTATCGCTCGATAGTTCGATATGAATATCGACCGATACACCTCTAGCTACGTCGATCGATTACTCTATAGGAGTATCGATCGATACGGCTCCAAGCAAGCTTTATGTGCGAGTTGATACAATGCTCACCATGATCTTAGATCAGCTTTCGCATATCTCAAGAGGGTCATAGCATGTTTAGGATGTTATCAGGTATTGCATGTAATGAATCAATGCAATCCAAGTTCATGTTCTAGGTAGCTAAGCTAGAAAAGCATTAGTGAACAATCCTAACAATAAATATCACAACTATAGCAATTATAGGCTGGGGCTAATCCCTCATATCCTATCTAAACCCTAAATCTAACAAGTGAATCTACTCAGACATGTATAAGTAGTTCATAGCAACAAGGTAATAATAGAAGTTCATAGACCTATTAGAGGGTGAACACTTAGGTTCCAATCACAAATATCTTTGGATCTCACCTCTAGGTCTAGAATCCTATAACCTTTGTTAACAATTAAAGAAGTGAATAGAACTTTATTGAGAACTTGCAAAATAATGAAACAGTAAAAGAAAATGAGTAGAAGAAGAAGAAACTCTTAGAAACTATGAAAACTTGTATTACTGTAAAAAGCTTCTCTATTAGGCTAAAACACTTAGGCATATAAATATATGAGTTCATTAGGTTAAAAAAATCGTCAGGGGCATTCTTGTAAAATGTGATATCTTGGGCTTCAAGTTCGGCCAGGTCCAACTTGTCTTTCTGCCGCCTCAGTATCGATCGATAGTACAGGGTGTACATCGATCGATTATGGTCTCGATGTATCGTCCTTCGGCTAATGTGTGTCGATCGATTTCACAAAGTATGCATCGATCGATGTGTAACTCTGGTGTCGACCTCTGGTCTTGATCTCGGGTGAACTCTTCTTTAAGCACCAAAAAGGCACCTAAAACATCACTTTTCTCCAAAATGCTTCTGAACTTGAAAACATACCTAATAGACTCCAAAACATAGATAATAGTAGTAAAAACACTCATATACCATGGGTAAAAATGGGTAAAATCCATGGTATATCAACTCCCCCAGACTTAACCTTTTGGTTGTCCTCAAGCAAACACGCAGGCAGTCTTTATGAAAGAGGTTTTGAAAAGCAGGGACTAAATCAAATTCAAACTTAGAATCATAACCTCTACTTTGTTGCAAACCACATCTAAGAGTCTGTCAATCACAGAAGCACATTATGCAATATCCTAGTTAAGCAACCTTGATCATCTAGCCAACAACTTAGCAATCATGTCTGACTAACCCCTCTACTGATTTCATTTCTGTACATAAAAATAAAAGTGCAGGCTTTACGTTAGGAGTATCGATCACATGATGCAAGGTTGCTCAAACAAGTATCTGGATCTGCAGGTAAAAAAATTAGTTCCTATCCTCTCTCTCTACTATTTCTCTCCTAGTCAAGTCTGCTTTCATTTGCAAGACATTGACCAAGATTGGACAGACTTCCATGAATCAAGCCTTAATGGTTGCAGCCACCAGGTCCTGTTCACTTCTTTTTGACCTATATCCTAGGATTCATTGCGAAGCAAGTCTTGAAGGGGGTAACCACCAAGCCCTGTTCGAACCCTTCCTAGTTAATATCTAACTATTCCTAGAACATAAATTTAAGATAATTTTCGATTTTTTTTTTTTAAGTGAATAAAAATTAAATCTAATTTCTGAAAGGTCACTAAGCTCTGCTTACATTGAATCAAGGCGTTGGATCATCTTGTTGTGGATGGAGCTGGTATCGATCGATTCCTTGGTTGAAATATTGGTCGATGGCTGTTGAAGTCCATCGATCGATGCGCTGGTTGCTTGGTCGATCGATTCTAAGGGCGCAGTTCTGCTCGCAAGCTGTCTCTGAATGGCTTTAATTTCTTTCTGCATCCCTTCTATGCTAGATTCCATGCTTCCAACCTCGTTAACAAGCGGGAAATACGTTTGGTCTAGACGTCTATCTTGTGAATCATCCACGCTTGTTATTGCTGTGTAGACATCATCAGCTAATTTATCCAAATCAGCTCTGGTACAGATCTCTGAAGTATGTATATCGATCGATGCAACAGCTTGCTTATCGGTCGACTTTCGCTTCTGCAGATTCTCGTGAAGCTTCTCTGCAAAGAGTTTCATCTGGCCGTCGATTTCAGTCAATCGCCTATCGATCGATGTGAGGTTGAGCTCGTCGATCGATGCAATCGATGCAGCCTGATAATCAAGTTGACGTTGGAACTTCTCAGTCTCCTGCTGCGTAGTATCTATGCGTAGTGCGAGTTCCTCCACTTCTTTGTCTACTAAGAAGTGTATATCAGCAATTTTCCTCTCAACTGCTTTCAGACGAGTCAATCCTCCAAAAGAATTGCAAGGTGCAGCGGGGTTCATATCTGCATGTGCTTCATTGCTAAGGCGGATAGATCTCCTCATCTCTTCTGTGCAGATTCTTAGATCTGCTAGGTTGTGCAAGATCCCCTCACAGGTTGTGGTTTGTTTGATGCTGAGACGAGCTTCTGCTTTCTTCAATTCTTTCCATATATCTCCAAGAGACTCATCAACCTCACGTTTTGAGTAAGTGGTCGATGGTGTGGGCTCCGTATCGATCGATGTGGATGTTACTCCGTCGATCGATATTGATCTTTTCTGGCTATGGCTCTGTGCGTTGCGAAGATCTTCAAGTTCCAGCTCAAGACGTTGAACCTTCTTTAGTAATCCTTGGTCTGCACTGAACATCCAGTTCAATTTACTGCGAAGCTTGTCTGTGGCCTCTTCCAAACTCTTTTCCATGGAGAGCTTTTCCCATTTGCGTTCTCCAAGTAAACCGGTGAACATCTCGTTGATCTCGTCCTTGGTGTAGGTTTCTTGCACCAATTCTCTTCTTGTAAATGAACTAGCGTGCTCTGGTAGACAGATGTAGGAGCGCTCGTTCATTGAAGTTCTTTGGAGCAGTTTCTTGATGTCGTCTTTAGAAATTCTGATGACGTCACCATCTATTCCTCTAGCAAAACCATTCTCGTCTCTGTAGACCCCATACTCATCTCTCTGCTTCCAAAAGAATTTTCGAACTCCATATCGAAAGGCTCTCTTTCCGAATTCGGGACACTTATCGATCGATGCAACACAATCTGTATCGATCGATTTCTTTGAAGATATGGATCCTTCCTGTTGAGATGGTTATCCTCAGCTTCCTTTGGCTCGGTTGTTGTGTCTGCCTACTGGTGCTGATAATGGTGGTCTGGTCCGTAGCGTTGTTGCTGGAATAGGTTTTGGGATCCATTGGCTAACTGTAGGACGTCTGCAATGTCTTCTTTGGATATGTGGAGTGTTCGTCCATCCATTGAGCGTGCAAAGCCTTGTGAATCCCTGAAAATACCAAACTCATCTGGGATTAGATTACCGAAATTAAGTACATTTGAATTTGTTACCTGGGATGGTTGGTTGTATGTATCGGTCGATTGCACTGGTTCTGAATCGGTCGATGGTTATTCAGGTCTATCGGTCGATTGTACTCGTGCCGTGTCGATCGATGAGACTTCTTCGGGTTGGGTGATGTATGTTGGTGTGGCGGTTTCGACCGCTAAGCTCTCGTACTGGTAGTCGCTTGCCCAGCTCCCGATTGAGTAGTATCCCTCTCGCGTGTTGTTGACTGTGTTGTCGAATGATGCGAGGCAAGTAGTATCGATCGATGGGGAGAAGGCCCTGTTGATCGATGTCGCGATTCTGAGGTTGTGGTGGAGAAGTCGATCTTCATGTTTTCGAAGGATTTGACATTCTATAGCTCTCTCCTCCTCGTAATCATCAGTATACTCCTCAATATGAGTAGTATTTGCAGCATATGGTGGGATGTAGTAGTCGTTCTCCCACGTGTTTACTTCGAAATCACCTTCTGGAAACTCCTCCTCGATCTGATTGAATAGTGAATCGATCGATAACCATGTGTGGCTGTCAATCGATGTCGGTTCACCAGAGATGATCGATGAGACAGTGCTTCTATCGATCGATTCTGCGGTCTCTGTCTCGTATTCGCCTTGTGAGTCGTATTTATCTCCACAATAGCAAACAACTACAAGGTCTGAGTCATCTTGGATCTTCTTAGGGACCTTGATGACTCGTACTGGATCATAGTAGACCGTAGGGTTGATCAGGGTTAGGCAGAGTTTGTTTGTCTGAAGGTTGCAGACTGCTCCAACTGTCGCTAGGAAGGCTCTTCCAAATAGCAAAGAAGTAGGTAGGGTTATCTTGACGTCCAAGACATGGAAGTCCACTGGAATTAGGGCTTCTCCTATGGTGACCTCAAGGTTTCTCACAATTCCTCCAGAGTTCTGCTGAGAACACTCCCCAAAGATGAACGATTCTTCAGTAGGCTCTATCTTCAGACCTAGATGGTCTGCTATCACCTTGGGTAAGATGCTAACTCCAGATCCTGTGTCACATAGGGCACGTGGGAAATTGATTCCATGGACTGAGTAAGGAACAACGAACTTCCCTGGATCTCCCTTCTTCTCTAGTTTGATCCTCTTCTTCATACTTTCTCTGACTTGGTTGAACATCCTCTTGATTTCTTCTTCTGTCTCCTTGGTTTCTCTGAAAAACATCCACAATCTGTGTGAAAAGTAGGCTTCTTCAAAGGGTTTCTCTGTAGATATCCTTTGAACTCTCAATCTGAAACTTGCCAACTCTTTCTCATTAACTCCTCTTTTAAGGTGTTTAGGAACCCTCTCTTTCCTTTTTCTGAGAACTCTGCCATCTTTTTCTTTTTCTATCTCCATTGGATCAATAATATCTGTGGGCTTCTTCATTATGGCGGTTGGTGGGTTTCTGGAAGGCTTAGATTGCTCCCGGAGTGCATTAAGTCGTGAAACATATATCTTGGTAAGTTGCACTCGGCGTGTGATAACTGAATATTGATCGACAGCTTCTGGAGTGTGTCGATCGATTTCTTTATCAATCGGTCCATCGATGGGACGTCTGTCCTGTCGGTCAACGTGGTAAGGGCTGGGCGGATGTGGGTGTTTTGCTGCGAACTCCTCGTGAGTAAGTATCTTCACGGTATTGCACTTGTTGGTAAATCCTTCAAGATCCATCGGTCGATGCTCGTTTTGATGCATCGATCGATTGGTGTTGGCGTACATCGATCGATGTGGTGATTCTGACATCGATCGATTCCAGTGGTTGTCGCCAATTCTTCCGATCTGGAAGTCTTCCTCTTGCAGCTTCTCTTGCTTTACCACTCTCCAAAAATCATCCTCTATGATAGCACTGACGTTGTGGCCTGTTGTTTCTTCTCCAGTCCCTTTTCCTAAAGCTTCCTGCTTCTTAACAGCTTCTCCTGTCTGAATCACTTGAGTCTCTAGTTTCTTCACATGGGTACTCAAAGCATCAAGCTTTGTGTTCAAAGTGGTGTAGACAGCGTCGATCTTTCCATTGAAGTTCACCTCTATCTGCTGCTGGCTTTCAAGAACCTTGCTGGTGGCTTCACGTAAGATGAGTTTCCATAACTCCTGCTGCTGTTGAAGTTGCTGCTGCTGAAGTTTCCTCTCTGTCCTGCGAAGTTTCTGTTTCCTTGATTTCCAGACCTCTGAAATCCGGTTCCACTGATCCAGTTGACATCTGCTTCTGTGTAGTCATCTTCTTCATCAGCTTCTGCATCCTCCACTGAGCAGATTTGCTTTTTCAGTAGTTTCTGAACATTGTCAAGTGTAACTTGTACCTCATTTATCTGTTCCTTTCCAAGGAACGCTGCAAATCTTGCTCTTACAATGTTCTTTGTGCTGTTGCTGGATGCTAGGTTGTCTATTAGCTTCACAGAATCGTCAGGATTCCTCGTGGTGAAGTTGCCTTCACTCGCAGTGTCTAGAGCCATCTGATATTTCAGTGCGATGCCTCTGAAGAAAGTGCAGAGCAGCTGCACTTTGTTGAATCCATGGTGTGGGCAGTCTCGCTGGTAAGACTTGAATCTGATCCAGGTATCCTTGAATGACTCTCCAGGCTCCTGATTGAATGTGGCAATTTTCCTCCTTAAGTCTTCAGCGCGCACATCGTCAAAGAAGTTACGCAAAAATGCGTTTTTGATGTCGCTCCAGGATGTAAGAGATCCTGGTGGTAGCTGCTTAAGCCACTGCAAAGCTTCTTCAGATAAAGAGTGTTTGAAGAGCTTACAGAGAAGGTAGTCAACATGAACTCCATTGGCTTTGATAGCAGATATGAGATCCTCGAACCTCTCTAGATGGTCCATGGGATGCTCACTGGACAACCCATAGTAAGGTATCTGTCCCACAAGGGTGTAGTACTGCGGCTTGAGCTCGAAATCGCCTCTCTGAATAGCAGGGGGACGAATGGCTGATCTGTTGGTGTAGAACTGATCTGGACGGTTGTAGTCAGCTAGTGTTCGAGCAGCCTCTTCTATAGGTTGAACAGCTCCTGTAGGTGCAGTTTCTGGCTCAGGGATTACTTCATTCTGAGCGTTGAGTTTCTGACCTGCTTCATTACGAAGGTGACCTTCTTGGTCACGCAAGTCTCCATTCTCATCTCGTGTGAGAATAATAGGCGCAACCATGACTCGCGGAGTAGTATCGATCGATATACGGTTAGGGGTATCGATCGATGTCAGATGAAAGATGTCGGTCGGCGGTAAAGTAGTGTCGGTCGACGTGATGGTGCGAGTGTCGGTCGACGAAGACGGTGTCTCGGTCGGCAGGGGTGCATCGGTATCGGTCGACAGGCAGTTGATGGTGTCGATCGATGCGGAACGGATTTCCTTGCGGATTGAACGTTCCAAGCTAGCAGGGTCGTGTGAGAACAAAAGTTGAGATTCCTTGTTGCTTATGGTGCTGCTGGGCATGTACCTGAAAAGACAAGAAAAAAAATTTTTGTGTGAGAAAACAAATTAAAACAAAAATAGAAATAACCTAGACCTAATCAGATTAGATCCTATTGTATCAAAGCTCTCCGGCAACGGCGCCAAATTTGATATCACTCAAATTACCCTAAGGAGTGATTTTACTCTCTCAAATAAGAGGTTCAGTTGTAGTACTTAGGGATCGAATCCACAGAGAGCTAGTGTACAAATAAGATGCAATCTTAATGACTATGCTAGGTTGAAAATAGTTTGAAGTAAAGTGCAGGTTTGCTGAGTAAGGATAAGATTACTCAATTGAAAGGATTTAGTTTTAAAACAATAACAAGTTGCTTGCATGATATGTCAGAGCTCAACACTTATTAAATGAATCCATCATCTCTCGCATTATTTAGACCATCTATTACTTAGATGCTAAATGGTGTTGCGGTCGGCTACTTCTGCCGCTGGTATCGCTTGATAGTTCGATAGGAATATCGACCGATACACCTCTAGCTACGTCGATCGATTACTCTATAGGAGTATCGATCGATACGGCTCCAAGCAAGCTTTATGCGCGAGTTGATACAATGTTCACCATGATCTTAGATCAGCTTTCGCATATCTCAAGAGGGTCATAGCATGTTTAGGATGTTATCAGGTATTGCATGTAATGAATCAATGCAATCCAAATTCATGTTCTAGGTAGCTAAGCTGGAAAAGCATTAGTGAACAATCCTAACAATAAATATCACAACTATAGCAATTATAGGCTGGGGCTAATCCCTCATATCCTATTTAAACCCTAAATCTAACAAGTGAATATACTCAGACATGTCTAAGTAGTTCATAGCAAAAAGGTAATAATAGAAGTTCATAGACCTATTAGAGGGTGAACACTTAGGTTCAATTACAAATGTCTTTGGATCTCTCCTCTAGGTCTAGAATCCTATAACCTTTGTTAACAATTAAAGAACTGAATAGAACTTTATTGAGAACTTGCAAAGTAATGAAACAGTAAAAAAAAATGAGTAGAAGAAGAAGAAACTCTTAGAAACTATGAAAACTTGTATTACTGTAAAAAGCTTCTCTATTATGCCAAAACACTTAGGCATATAAATATATGAGTTCATTAGGTTAAAAAACTCGTCAGGGGCATTCTTGTAAAATGTGATATCTTGGGCTTCAAGTTCAGCCAGTTCCAACTTGTCTTTCTGCCGCCTCAGTATCGATCGATAGTACAGGATGTACATCGATCGATTATGGTCTCGATGTATCGTCCTTCGGCTAATGTGTGTCGATCGATTGCACAAAGTATGCATCGATCGATGTGTAACTCTGGTGTCGGCCTCTGGTCTTGATCTCGGGTGAATTCTTCTTTAAGCTCCAAAAAGGCACCTAAAACATTACCTTTCTCCAAAATGCTTCTGAACCTGAAAACATACCTAATAGACTCCAAAACATAGATAATAGTAGTAAAAACACTCATATACCAGAGATAAAAACGGGTAAAATCCATGGTATATCAAACCCCATTGCGGATGCTCTTAGGTGGAAACATATTTTACTCTGGTTTTAGCTATTTTCACACCAATCAGGTGAAAAGTTTTTTTTATTATTTATTAAATTTTTACTCTGGTTACTATTTAAAACGAGTAAAAAGTAAGTATGTTTATCCCTCAGCATTTGTAAAGTGGAAAAAGTTGCGCTGGATGTGACACATATTTATTTTCTTTTCTAACAAATTTTTTCACTCAGTTCCTCTACTTTAATTTACTCCCGGTTACGTTATATTTACCAATCACACTCATAGTTACAGAAGAAAGCAATTGAAAGTTCAGTTTATAAAAGACTCCAATGTATATAACAAAGGATCATTTTCAGATTCATTCACAACACCCTAACTAACGAACTTATGTGTCTGATGCCAAGCCATTTATATTCACAACAAAAACATTCCAAGTGACTAATTTTTCATTGATTGATTGGAAATTCTGTTGTAATTTTTTCGATTGTTCCAATGCATCCAATAGTTAAACTGTCACGGTTAGCGACAAATGTCGTTTGAGAAATTAAGTTTTTTTTTAGAAAATATTTTTATATTATTTTTGAAAATTTCATTTTATTTTCATATCATTTTAGATTCTAACAATCATAAAAGTTATATCAAAATAATTTTAAGTTTTTTCGACAAATAATTTTATAGTTATACTTGAAGAATTAAGTTTTGCCGTAGTATATTCCGTTTTGATTAAATTTTTATTCCAAAAAATTATGTCCTGCTGAAGATACTCATGACTCAGAGAAATTCTTAGGTTCACTCCCTATAAGTTCACCAATCAATGAAAATTGGTTATTTTATACGCAGATTTTTTCAAAAAATGAAACATAATATTTAGAATTTTTTTTTAAAAAAATAAAAGAATAAAAAATAAATAAAAAATAGTAGCAACTGGAAAAAGAATGTTTTTTAATATTGTTAAAACCGTTTATACTAAACCCTGAACCGTAAACACTAAATCCTAAATTCTAAATACTAAACCCTAAACCCTTGGGTAAATACTAAACCCTTGGGTAAAGAGATATTCCAAAGGTTAAGTTTACCCAAGGGTTTAGGGTTTACCCAAGGGTTTAGGGCTTATCCAAGGGTTTAGGGTATAGGATTTAGCGTTTAGGGTTTATTATGAATAGTTTAAATAATGGATAATAAATAAATTAAAAATAGTAATAGCTTTCAAAAAAAAATTTATTATTAAAATTGTTCATAGTAAACCCTAAACGCTAAACCCTAAACCCTAAACACTAAATCCTAAACCTTTGGGTAAACCCTAAATCCTTGGATAAACCCTAAATCCTTGGGTAAACTTTAAACCTTTGGAATATCTCTTTAACCAAGGGTTTAGGGTTTACCCAAAAGTTTAGAGTTTAGAGTTTAGTAAAAACGGTTTAACAATATTAAAAAAATCTTTTTTTTCTAGCAACTACTATTTTTTTTATCTTGTTGTTTAAAATTTTTTTTTAATTATTCTGTTTCCTTTTTCGAAAAAATATGCATATGAAATAACCAATTCTCATTGGTTGGTGAACCCAAGAATTTCCCACTCATTAGAAGAAAATAAATAACAGTAACTATAGCTTATATTCTTCTCATGACTTTTATTTTAAACACATGTTTTCTTTTAAAGAGCTTTTATATTAGTTTTGAATTTTTACTTACAACCAATGTTTTGAAATTTGCATAAAACATTAATTCGGTATTGTAGGTGGATCAATGATCGGACCGATTAAACCGAATTTTAAATTTAAATTTAATTTTTAAACAATAGCAATTGCTAACGTGTTGCTCAGATCGACATGAGACAATCTCCGCAGAAACGATAGTTCAAACCTAAAAAAAAACTTGTTTTTAGGGTTTACAAATCCGGACTTGGCACTAAACATGGGATCTTCAGACCGCTACCAGTAGATGTTATTTTGAGTCTGTTTGAACTTTGAACTAACGTTCAGTTCATTGATTCCTACTTTCAACGGTTTGGATAACAGAATGATCTAGTTGTTAGGGAAGAGGTAGACAAAGTGTGCACCTGATTTGACACAAGACACTACAGTTAAGAACGGCAGAATTTTAGCTTACCAGGTTAGAACGAAGCTAAATCGTAATTAATTTAAGGAGTATAATATTACAAATAAACATAAGAAGAAAAAGAAACATTATATTTAAATATATTTTGTAAGATAAAATTTATATAAACCCACCATATTTCGGTAATTTTATAATTACTATAAAATTATTAATAGCGTAGGGTGGATCAAAAAGAAACTTAGTATCTATTATAAAAATGCAACTAGATTTTAACATGCGCTTTAAAAACGCAGGCCGTTTCCTTTTAAAATTTCATTTAAAATTGATATATATATATATATATACCTAATTTAGTATTTTGTCGATTGTATATTTTTTTCTTGGTAAATGTTAAATATTATACCAATTTTCAATTGTATCGATTGCATGTTTCTTTACATCCAATTTTAATAAAATATTTCTATTTTATTATTATTATTATTATTATTATTATTTTATTAATAATTTTACGTTTACAAAATAAAAATTAATTTTATTATAAGCTTTAAGAACTGGTAAAATTCTGATTAAATTTAATTATGTTATGATTATATATTTGCTGAGGTCCGTTTTTAATTGATAGAGAAAGTTTTAATTATAATCAAAACACATATTTAATAATTAGGGGCTTAAAATGGCCTTATATTTGTTCATAAAAAGCTGAAACATTTGGGATATGTTTTGATCAGACTTAAATACTAAATTGGGCCAGAATGGTCCAAAGATAACACTGATTCTATACCAACAATTTTTTTTTGTAACCGTTCACTTCAAAGAAAAATACTGGTAGAAACATATAGGAACACGGTACACATTTATAAGACTTACAAAAATCAAGAGCCAAATGACTATATGCATTAGAATAACAGTTTTGATATACGACATGAAAAAGCAAACTTTTTGAAAAATGGTTTTCTTAAGATCTAGGGAAACTAGTTTTTAAAATAATTGTCAATTTCTAAACAAAAACCAAAAATCAAATTTCTCTAGGTTTTACCGTGGAATTATTTTTGCTTGGGATTTTTATTACATTTATTTACTGTTTACAAAAATAACTTACGTAAGGCATTTGTTTTGGTGTAGTACGTAGCATTATGGTACTAGGATAATACATAAGGCATTGCATTCTTGATTGCTAACAATAATTACTAATCAAATCGAGATTTAACTACTTGCATTTAAGAATTGGAATACTGTTGCATACAGTTGGTTTACAAGAGTTCTTCTATGGAGACGTCTCAATCGAGCTTAGTAGCTTGGGACTATCTATGTACCTTAGCCTACTCAGCATAGGCAACGAGTCAGTCCAGTCGAGTATGATATGATGTTAGGTTCCTAACATTTCAAATAAGATTAGACCTCAAATAATATAACGTACAAAGACCAATTTAGTAACTACCAAATGATATGGATTTAGAAGTTTAAATAACAACGTATAAGCAATTAAATTGTGTGTATGTGTGCATACATGTCTAACTACTCCAATTGGTATTATATATATGTATGGCGGGTCCAAGCGATGGTAGCAGATGAAAGCAAATATAAAGTGTATGTAGGACTTGTGACTCTAGTTGGAATTGTGAGTTATAATGTAATATTATTTAACTTGAAAAAATCTATGGAGAATTAAACGCGTTTATTCCAAAAAAGATTTTTCGCTCCCAGACACTTGTTACGACTTACGAGATCACTCAATATTGGCATTGTCTCACTCTATGATCTATCTATGATGGCTCACCATTACTCGCGAAATGAAAAGGAGAAATGGGCTTCGGGGTCCATCTAGAACGACTCGCAGGCCACCAGTTAAAATCCCTGCGATTGACAACAAAGCGCTGATTGAAGAACACAAGTTCACTCTCATTGACAGAATCACAAACCCATCTATCAAAAAAATGAGAGCTTTGGTGGACTTCTTTCTACAACACTGGAAAGTGAAGGACTCTATAACAGGAAGAGATCTCAGGCTTCACCTCTTCCAGTTCAAGTTCGAATCCGAACAAGATCTGCAAAAATTCTCTCTGAATGTCCTTATCATTTCAAGAAATGGATGATGATTCTTCAGAAGTGGGAAGCAATAGTCTCAGACTACTTCTCAGCTCTCATACTCTTCTGGGTGAAAGTTCATGGAATTCCTCTTCACTACTAGTTAGACCAAGCGTTGGAGACTATAGGAAACGAGCTGGGCCCTGTGGAAGGGTATGATGTCGATCAGGGGAGAATTAGAGTCTGGATTAATGGACTAAAACCTTTAGAGATGCTCTTGGATATCAGTCTACCGTCTAGAGAAATCAAACAAGTGGAACTTGAGTATGAAGATTTGGAGAAACACTGCTTGTTTGTCACTCTCTCTCTCTCATGACAGGAACGACTGTCCAACTCTCCAAGCACAAGCTAATGCTAGGTCCCACACAACCCCACATATGGGAATTTCTCAAACCCAAACTAGAGAGAGGCTGGATGCTGATAGACGAAGACAAGCTGAAAGGAAATATATTCGGTCCGATCCAGTCTCAATAAATGGTAGTGAAAAAATTAAATCATGGCAGAGAGTCTCTGCTCCTGAACTAGACTGGCAGCAAGACAAGAAATTTCGATTTACCTATGGATCCAGAAGAGATCCACACTACCAGAGCAGTTCTCATAGAGAGATAGAAGCACCCCGACGCACTAAAACTAAAGAAAGATTGTCTTTTACTAGGGAGAGTGCCTCTGGATCCCATGGTGGACGTATCTCTCGAAACAACAACCCTACCTCTAAAAGTTTTTGGAGACCAGTTATCGGAGGATCTCAGGCAGGAACTACCTCAAAATCTTTTCACTCACATGGATCACACACGCCAACTCCGACTCCTAGACCTTAAAGAGAGAGATTGTCTCTGAAGATACTGATTCTCCTGGATCAAAACAGAAATCAGGAAGCATACCTTCACAGGAAAGAAGATCAGCTCTTGACAGACTCTCTCTCTCTAAAGAAAGGGTCCCTCTTCTCCAGGATGGGGTGGCAAATGTGGACTCTGAGAGATTACAAGAGGTTGATATGCAATATATGGAGGATAACCAGAACCTGAATAAGTCAGGGGGTGTTAATGTGCCTTCGAACTCAGGGAATCCTTCTCGAGATATCACAGAGCAGTATGATCCGAACCAAGTTCGCTCCCCAATAAGGACGCTTAGCAAAGATAGACTACATGTCTCCCTGCGACTAGGACCACTCTACACTCCAGATTTAGAAGAGGAAGTCATCATCCCCCCCCAAAAGCAAAATGAACTTTTGCGAACTCATATACTGCCTCCTTGACAGGGAAAAATAAGATTCCTAGTCCTGCGATAAAAAGAAGGATCTGCAGAAGCCCTGCTCAAGGTGTTAGCTTGAAGAGGAGGAAAGTTACAAAAGCTCAGAACTCACCAGGGGTAAGCTTCTTAGCGATGCGTTAAGAAGTGGGACTGTGCCTTCGACGTCGGCTAGAGGGGGACAACCAAAATCAAAAATTGTCCTAGCATCTAAGAAGAAAGGAACGGATTTTTGGTCCGCTCCAAAACCTCTTCCTTAGTAAATATGAGCTGGAACTGTCAAGGTATCGGGAGCGACCTGACAGTTTGTCGTCTGCGGGAATTCCGTTACAAGAATTCTCCGAACATAATGTTCCTGATGGAAACGAAACGCAAAGATGAAGACGTGTACAAGATGTATAAGGGCACTGATTTCAACAATCACTTCACCGTACCTCCAATCGGCCTTAGTGGATGTCTTGCACTCTCTTGGAAAGACAATGTCAATGTGGAAATCATGTTCTCTTCACCGAGTGTAATTGACACGCAGATTGTCTTCAATAATAAAACCTTTTTATCTCTTATATCTATGGTGCACCAAACCGGGAGGACCGACCCCGCTTCTGGGTGTTATTGTCCGAATTAGGAGCTCAAAGAACGTCAGCCTGGCTGCTAACCGGTGATTTCAATGATCTCTTAAACAATGAGGAGAAAGTGGGGGGACCAGACGGTGGGAAGGATCCTTCGTGTCTTCACGTAATTTTGTGTCCCAAAATGGATTATGGGACTTGCAGTTCTCTGGTAACTCTCTCTCTTTTGGAGAGGAACGAGATATTCTCACTTCATCCAATCTCGTCTTGACCGGGCTATGGCTAATATTGAATGGATGGAGATGTTCCCTGCAGCCATAAGCGAGTACATGCGCTTTGAGGGTTCTGATCATAGGCCCCTATTAACTCACTTTGATCAGCATCTAAGAAAGAAAAAGGGCATCTTCCGTTACGACAAGAGATTAAGTAAAAAACCAGAAGTTCGATCCCTGGTAGAAAGCTCCTGGAAATCAGAGACTGCTGAATCTGTCTTAAGAAAAATCAACAGAGTTCGTAGGAGCTTAATGGAGTGGGCCAAATTCCAAACAACATCGAGCAAAGACTGGATTTCTTCCCACCAAAGTCTCCTGGAACAGGCGCTGTCAGCTAGCATCCCCAACACTGAGCGAATAGATGAACTTAAACATATCTTGGAGAAAGCCTATGCTGAGGAAGAATCTTTTTGGCGCCAAAGAAGTCGTATCCAGTGGCTAAATGAAGGAGATAAAAACTCTATTTTCTTTCATGCTGTCACAAGAGGAAGACGAGCCTGAAATAACTTCTCAATTATAAAAGATGAAACAGGGCAAGTGTTTTATGAGGAAAATCAGATAGTAAGCGCATTTGTCTCCTTCTGTACGAAGCTGTTTATGGCAGGAAGCTCAAACCCCAGTGAAGTAGTCCGTGAAGCTCTTATTTCGAAGGTTTCATGATATCACTCAAATTACCCTAAGGAGTGACTTTACTCTCTCAAATAAGAGGTTCAGTTGTAGTACTTAGGGATCGAATCCACAAGGAGCTAGGGAACCAATCAGATCTAATAGTTATATGATTAAGCTAAGGTTTAAAGCAGTAAATAAATATAGCAAATAATAAATAAAGCAATAAACAAGTTAAACAAGTCAATTATTCAACAAGGCAAGGAGTTGTTCGATGGAAGGATGGTTGCTAGATCTAGGGTTTCTATTCAGGTAATCAGGGTTATAAGTACTACAAATGCTAACAAGTTGCTTGCATGATATGTCAGAGCTCAACACTATTAAATGAATCCATCAGCTCTCGCAATATTTAGACCATCTATTACTTAGATGCTAAATGGTGTTGCGGTCGGCTACTCTGTCGATAGTATCGATCGATGGTTCGATAGGAATATCGACCGATACACCTCTAGCTATGTCGATCGATTACTCTATAGAAGTATCGATCGATACGGCTCTAAGCAAGCTTTATGTGCGAGTTGATACAATGCTCACCATGATCTTAGATCAGCTTTCGCATATCTCAAGAGGGTCATAGCATGTTTAGGATGTTATCAGGAATTGTATTAAAAGAATAATGCAATCCAAGTTCATGTTCTAGTTCATGACTCTAGAAACAAGCATTAAGAACAATCCTAACAATAAATATCACAACTATAGCAGATATAGGTTGGGGCTAATCCCTTTAACCTATCTGAACCCTAAATCCAACAGGTGGATCTATTCAGACATGAAGTTTGTCACAAAAATCATAGATGAATAGATATAAAACTGAAATAGAATAGATAATAAAAACCAATGGAGTTCCAGGAGGACTCTGATAGGAGTTCCTCCCTTCTCTCCAACCCTAAAACTAAGAAAGAACAATAGAATAAAGCTTAGCAGTCAACAATGGCTTAGAAAACACATAAATAGGGTTTCTGGTCGTCCAAGGGCATTCTGGTAATTTTTGATAGCTTCTGGGCTTCAGGCGGTCATAAAATATACTCTGACCAGATTCTGAGATCCATATCGATCGATATGCACTCTGTTGCATCGATCGATATGCATTCCTCTTCTCGACAGCCTTCTCTCGCGAGGCAGACTGACCACTCTTCAGTAAAACGGGCATAAATTATGCTACAGGATGATGATTTACCTGAGACCAGTGGCATTGGAAAGCTAACTCAAATCTCTATCTTGTGTCAAAAGATGGGCTCAATATAACGGTGGAAAGGTCTCCATACATAGCTAAACATCTGACGCATCTGCGCAGATCTGCACTCAAAAGGCTCCAACACCAAAATCACCATATTTCTCCAGAACGTACCTGAACCTAAAAACATACCTAATAAACTCCAAAACATAGATAACAGTAGTAAAAACACTCATATAACATGGGTAAAAACGGGTAAAATCTATGGTATATCAACTCCCCCAGACTTAACCTTTTGCTTGTACTCAAGCAAACACACATGCAGTCTTTATAAAAGAGGTTTTGAAAAGCAGCAGCGACTCACATGATTTAAAACTTAGAATCATCACCTCTACAATATTGAAATCCACATCTAAAAAGTCCTAATCACAAAAGCACATTATACCATATCCTAGCTTAGCAACCAAATTCACCTAGCCAACAACTTAGCAAATCTTGTCTGACATTCCCCTCTACCAACCTCTTTTCTTAACATAAATAAAAGTGTAGGCTTTACCTTGGGAGTATCGATCACAAGATGCAAGGATTCTCAAACAAGTATCTGGACCTGCAGGTAAAAGTTAGTTCCTATCCCCTCTCTCTACTATTTCTCTCATAGTTGTGGGAACCGAAATTCGCACCGTCGATTTTAATGAATAAAAACGGAGGAAAGCCAAGTTAACCCGACTTTCCCTGAAGGTCCGGATTCTCTGCGACAGCCAACGACAAGTGACCGAATAAATGCGGAAAAGGTTTTGTTAAGATTTGGGACTGGAACTTAAGAAAGGCTGCCTACGTACCCCTTTCGAGGATCAAGTCGGACGTAGTTCAGTTAGAAAGAATTGAACAAGAGATCGAACCGTCTGGGCGGGTTCGTCTAGTATGAGCGTTTGTCATAGAAACGGGCATGTCGAAGATAATGCCTAGGGTCTCTATGTGCGGAGCTCTGAGTAAAAGAATTGTTAGATCCTTCCGAGAGGAACAGGGGTCTGCGGAGAAGATAAAACTAGAACAAGAGGCGGCCAGACGTTCTAAGCCCTGCCTCGCTGGCCTAACCACCTAAGTTCTAAGTTCTCTAAGTCTAGATTCTAGGGTTTTCGGATCCTCTTCTCCTCTGCTCTTGCTCTCCTTATATACTCACTCCTAGGTCGGTTTGCCTTACGATGATGGACCTCGCCTTTGGGCCCAAGTTTATCTCTTCTGGAAATATTCCATTTTCGTCGATCTTCGTAATTATCCTTGAGTTTTCCCCTATTTTCCGGTGACTTGATGTTTATCCGATGTTCGGGAAATTGGATAAACCATCATAGTCTGATTGGGCCTGAATTCTTAAAATCGTAAGTAAGTCCGTGGACTTGTCTTAAGTCGTTGAACGTTTTATACGATTTCTCGGAAAGACTATCTTTCTCGTAAAATAAACCGTATAGCCTAAAGGATCGATGTTCGAGTTAATCGATCTTGTTTTACACGATATCCTCTACGAGAAATCCAACCTTTCTAGTTTTTTTCGTAAAACATCGAGGATGATTCCAATCGAGTCGAATCGAGAGATGTTAATTCCGTGGCCCTGATCGTATCAACCCCACGAGGATTGATCCAAACAGGCCAAGATGGGATCAGACCGAGCATGATGGGACCGAGACCAGGACGAGGACCGAGACCAGGACGAGGACCGTCGACCGGCGCCTGGGGGCTTGCCGCCGGCGCCAGGCCGGCTTGCGTCACGCTTGCCGCCGGCGCCAGGGGGCTTGCCGCCGGCGCCAGGCCGGCTTGCCGCCGGCGCCAGGCCGGCTTGCCGCCGGCGCCAGGCCGGCTTGCCGCCGGCGCCAGGCCGGCTTGCCGCCGGCGCCAGGCCGGCTTGCCGCCGGCGCCAGGCCGGCTTGCCGCCGGCGCCAGGCCGGCTTGCCGCCGGCGCCAGGCCGGCTTGCGTTACGCTTGCCGCCTGCGCCAGGGATCCTCTGCCGCCCGTGGGTTCTCCGTCGCCCGATCTTTCCCCCGTTGGCTGTTCGTGCGGGAAATCTTTGAGTTTGGAAAGATTTTTAATCGTTGATTTCGAGATAACCGTTTTCAACCTCACAGAGAGTGGATATTCTAATTTGAGAAAATCTCGTCTAACTTCTTTTCAAATTATCCGAGACTTTTTGTTTCAAGAAATACTTTTCAGAGACTTTCAGTCATTGATTCCGTCGTGACCAATTTTGACCCCAACAGTTAGCCCCCCAGCTCATTAGAACCTTCATGATGTTCTTGCGAGCGATAAGACTTGTCAGGTAAGATAGGCAGAATTAATGGTTGAAAGGCTCCGTTAAAAGTGTTAAGATTGGGGCTGCGCCTTTCGAAGGCTGCCTACGTACCCTTGTTGTAGGGATCAAGCCTTCCGTAGTTCGTTTTGGAGTTTAAGACCCTTTTGATCTGTTTTACCAGTGAGACTTATATGGTCTGGTTATGTGTCAAGAGAGACTTTCGAGCATGATGCTGTTGATGTATTTGTTTTGGTCTGGGCGTTGTGAGGCCATTATGTGTTTTTCGATTTTTTATGAACTTCAGTTTTTTCGAAGTATGAGAAAGAGGGTGTGAGTTGTCGTCTCATTCCTAGTTCCCTGATGATCACCGTACCTATTGTTTGCATAAAGCGAGATTTTCCGCGGTTTACCGATTTACGCAAAAAGTTCGTGAAACGAATAGGCTTAAGTGAAGAGACAAATTTTTGGATCTCGTATACCATACTATGTCTGTGAGATGTCAAGATCCAGCGTGGCTGGGTTTAGGGCAAGACCTAGGTTTACTCTCGGACTGAGGCTTTGCGATGACAAATCGGCTTTCGTTTTGCATGTTTGCGATTTTAACCTGACTCGTACCGTTTAAAATCCGCGAATTGTTGTCGGCTTATCTGATTTGTCTAGGCGTGAGTCGAGCTACTTCCTTTACGAAGAGCTAAACCAAAATTTGGATTTCTTGTATAGCGCGCTATGTTTATCCTTGTTGGATGCAAGAGAGCCTACCCCTTGAAGGGCGGCTATTTGTCTGTTTAGGACGTTAGAGTTCGTTTGTTGTGATCAGCAACAACGAAATGATGCCAGTTTAGAGGCATGTTACCGTTTAGAGTTGTGTTTGTATGTTTTGAGTTCTAGAGACGAGGATTTCGTCTGTAACGTTTTGAGGAAAAGAATGTCCTTCGAGCGTTAGCGACATCTCGCAATGCTGAAGGTCGAGTTTTCCTTGTGCCGCATTTCGTGGTTGAAATGTTCGCGGGCTTTGGAGATGTTTTGCGAATGTTCGCAGCCAGAAACTGTTGTTTCGGTTTGGACGCAGGACCAAGGGGTCGCGTAAGTTCGTCCCAGGGAGAAGCGTCTACATTCACAGTGCTTCGTGAAGTGTTGACCTTCCGGGATTTGTTTGTATATATTAAGGATGACTCGTATAACTCTTGGCGCCTTGTCACGAGTGTTTCTTTTCATACCGTGTTTACGGGGCGTAGAGAACTTAATCGATTGACGATAAGTTTAAATCTTCCGTTAACCATATGGTTGTTAGGACTGAGTTTTGGTATGAAGAGTTTATCGTATGATTTTCCGATTCTGGGTTATACGACAAATTGCTTGCGTAATAGTCACTTGGCTTTCTATGAACAAATCATGGATTGTTGTTTTAGCCGTTAAGCGATTGGAGCAGTGGTCACTCAATTAATTGGGCGTGGCATGAAGGTTGTGCTCAGCCGTATAGCCAAGGAAGTTTTTAGTAAAGGATTAGACCACGACCCTTTCGTGTTAACATTAAGGTCATGTTAGTTCACGATTGCCTTTTAAGGGGATGTCGAATTCAGGTCCGGGTTCTTTCGAAGGCTTGTGTACATTTTTTCTTTCTTTAGGAAGCGGGATGAGTATGCTTAGAATGCGTGGCGATCGTTTCTCGATTTTTCGAGAGATTAGATCTGTTTGCATGTTCTGCCTCGACATTAAGGGAACAATAGAACAAGACTGGAGAATTGTGGGAACCGAAATTCGCACCGTCAATTTCTGATAAAGATTTGTGGAGGAAAACCGAGTTAACCCGATCTTCCTTGAAGGTCCCGGATATCTGCTGGGCCGCACACGAAACAATCGAATAGATATTAAAATCGAAAAGTAAAAATCGTAAAGTAGAGCGGAAAAAGATCTTACTTCTGAATTCGCGTTTTGAGCGTAAACAACGGGTAAGAAATAAGCTACAAGAGCTGTCGAAAGGTCCGCTAGTCCGGCCGCCTAGATCTAACCTAGTTGAGTCGCAGCTCGCTAACAAAAACAGAAAAAGAAAGCTAAAACGCTCTAAGTGCTAAGTGCTTGAAAGTTTGTGATCTTCTTTTGCTTCTTGCTCAAAGCTCTCCTTATATACTCCTCCTATGACGGTCTATCTTCTCGCGGGCTGAGTCGGGCTTTTTCCATTTTCGTCCATCTTTGTGTTTATCGGGAAACTTGACATTTATCTTCGGAAATCTTGACATTTATCTTCTGGAAACTTGATATTTATCTCTTATGGAAACTTGACATTTATCTCTTATGTGAGGATAAAGATAAACCGTCATAGTTATCCTTCCTTTTCGGAAAATCGTACGTGGGCCGTTTTGGCCACGTTGGGCCGTTTAGGCGTTTTTACGGTTTCTCAAAAGGACAGTCTTTGAAGGTCTCTGTGTCCGAAGGAACCTCAATTCCTTCTTTAGTCGAGGAAGTGGCGTTCTAGAGTAACCGTGATCATACCAAACTTGCGTAGATTGATCCAAACAAGCTAAGATGGGATCGAACCGGGCACGATAGGAACGAAACCGGGACGAGGGCCGTGGACCGTCGCCAGGCCGACCCTCGCGACGGGTGCCGCCGGCGCCAGGCCGGCCCGCGTGACGGGTGCCGCCGGCGCCAGGCCGGCCCGCGTGACGGGTTGCCGGCCGCCAGGCCGGGTGCCCGCCGGCGCCAGGCCGGGTGCCGCCGGCGCCAGGCCGGCCCGCGTGACGGGTGCCGCCGGCGCCAGGCCAGCCCGCGTCCGCGTGCCGCCGGCGCCAGGCCGGGTGCCGCCGGCGCCAGGCCAGCCCGCGTCCCGCGTGCCGCCGGCGCCAGGCCGGGGTGCCGCCGGCGCCAGGCCAGCCCGCGTCCCGCGTGCCGCCGGCGCCAGGCCGGGGTGCCGCCGGCGCCAGGCCAGCCCGCGTCCCGCGTCGCCGGCGCCAGGCCGGGGTGCCGCCGGCGCCAGGCCAGCCCGCGTCCCGCGTGCCGCCGGCGCCAGGCCGGGTGCCGCCGGCGCCAGGCCAGCCCGCGTCCCGCGTGCCGCCGGGCAGGCCAGCCCGCGTCCCACGTGCCGCCGGCGCCAGGCCGGGGTGCCGCCGGCGCCAGGCCAGCCCACGTCCCGCGTGCCGCCGGCGCCAGGCCGGGGTGCCGCCGGCGCCAGCCCGCGTCCCGCGTGCCGCCGGTGCCAGGCCGTCTTGCCGTCTGTGGGTTTGTTCGATCTTTCCCTCGTCAGTCGTTTGCGGGAAATCTTTTGAGTTTGGGAGGGTCTCTTCGAGATAATTGTTTCCAACGAGATCCCGCGAGTATCGGGATTTGAGATGGACTTAGATCCGCAGATTTTCCGTCGTCGGGGATGAGAGCAATGTGGCTCCGAGTTTTAGATATGTTTAAAAGATGAATCTTTTACGCAATCGGGAAGGTTTTACGGAAGACTCATTGTAGATCTCGGACAATCCAGACATGGGTTTCAAGGGACCAAGATGCTGTCGTTGCCCGAGATTATGAGACGATCGCATGGACGGGGGCCAGGACCCTCGCCGTTGGCGCCAGATGGGAGTGGACGAGCCTTCCGTGAGTTTTATCGAGCGACGACCCGTTTCTTGGATTTGATCGTTGCTTGGCTTTTCTTTCGAGGATTTTCGGGTGACGATTTCGTCATTGACCGATTTTGACCCCAACAGTTAGCCCCCCAGCTAGCTAGGAACCGTAAAGCCTGTCGGATCCTAGCTTGCGGTATAACCGTGTGGGAAGGTGTTGAGACGTAATCGTTTGCCGAAAATCGGGGTAAATAGTGATTTTACCTCCTTTATATGGAGTAAGAAATCTCATTCTTACTTCATCACAAGGTTTTTACTCTCTCTCTCAAGAATCCTTTCTCTCTCTTTAAGAACAATGTCTTCAAGATCTTCAAAGAGAAACTCTTCTTCCCATTCTTCCTCGGATGACTCTCCTGCCCATGTAACGGTAAAGCAGGAGGAGTCGGTCGAGGAGGAAAAGAAGAATGCGTATTACCGAGCCCTTGTAGGTTCGCCCCCAACACTGCCAGAGATCCCTGTTCCGAGAAGGCCTCTGAGGCAGCCCGGTGCTCCTTTTGCGCCGAGCTCGGTTTCTCGTCAATATCTCAAGGTTCTTCGAGATTTTTACCAGGTTCCTGAAGGAGTCAAATTCCGGATTCCCGTTGGTAACGAGAGTGCAAGAAATCCTCCGCAAGGTTTCTTTACATGTTACGAAGCTTTCTTTACGTACTGCCGTATGTGGTTCCCAATTCCTGGTGCCATTGTTCGTGCGCTTCACCGCTTCGAACTTTCGATCAGCCAACTCAGCGTTCCTGCCTTGGAGAGTTGGCTTGGCGTACTGATCGCTAGCTACGAACTCGGGATTGATCTTGGTCCCGATGATTTCGAAGGTCTTTGGGGCACTCGGCCGACGGAGAGTGACGGTTACTATTCCATGCTGCCTAAGAAGGATATGGCCGTGATTCAGGGGACTACTTCGAATCCCAAATCGTGGCAGGAGCGTTTATTCTTTGTTCAAATATATGGCGAGTCTGTCGAGGAGAGCTGCCTCCATCTATTTCCGCGAGCATGGAAATTCAACCGAGGTAATACGACGAAAACTCTGTTGTCTATCTCACCTTTTCGGAAGTGCGAGTTCTAGTAAAAATTTTCGTTTTGTAGGGAACAATCCTACCGCGCATTTGCCTGGTGACGTCTTTGTCAAGAGAGATCTTCTTCGTCAAAGGTCGTTTTTCTGGAAATCCTTCACCCTCGAACGGATCCGAGACGCGGTTAGGCTTTATCGGTCCTGTCCCGTCGTATGACGCTGAACCTGTCACCGCGGCTCCCACTCGGAGGCGCAGACAGAGATCTCGTAAGGGGAAGGAAATCGATGATGGGGAAGGCTTGGAAAGTCCTTCACCGTTGGGAGAAAAACCTAGTTTTGCTCCAACGGAGAAAGGCGGAGCCAGTGGTTTTCCACCTAATAACTTCTTTGATGGCCTTCCTCCGGAGTTTACTACTGACGAGTCGCTGGAGGATGAGGAGAAACAACGGGTTTTTGCCGAAGGCTCCCAACGTGTCAACGAGGTTTGGCCCTTCGAACTTCTTAACCTTGCGTTCAAATTTGTATAAGCATGCTTGCTGATCTTGAGTTTTATGCAGGGATTAAGAGTGTTTAGCGAGGCGCTTGAATCGAGTTTCCGCAAATCCAGGATTGCCAACTTCAAGACCACAGAAGCGGAGCGAGAGCTTTTCCGGTTCCGACAAGAGGTGAAGGCTCAGAACGCGAAGCAAGCTGAGCTTCATGCTCGGGCTCTCGTACGGGCGGAAAGGAGAGGAAGAAGGATGGTCGCAGCGGAGGTGGCAAGACGGGCGGAATCGTTTGCTGCTGAGTTTCAATGTTTTAAAGAAGCTCAGGAGTTTGTTGGTGATTTCCGCGAGTGCCGGGGTTCGGTCGTAAACCTTTACAAGTCTCAGAACCCGGATTTCTCTTTCGATTCCGAGATTGCTGAAATGAAGGATTTCATGGCCGAGTGTGCTCATGCTGAGTCCTTGGTTCCTCCGGTAGAAGAAAGAGTCCGGAGACTGTGGGAACCTATCGAGGTTTCCGAGGATACGGTGGAGGCCGGAGCCGATGCGAACGCCGAGGATGGTGAGAATGCTCGAGGCGTGAATGAGGAAGTGGACCAGCCTGCTAGTTCATTTGGGATTTCCGCATCCGGATTTCTCAATGTTGACTTCCTTTTGTGAATTGAATTTTTTGGCCGTGAGTGGCCGTTTTTAGTAATTTTATCCTGCGACCGTTGGAGGTTGCATTCTTATGTTTTTGGGACTGGCCGTTGGTGGCTTTGAATCCTGCCGTCTTTTGCGGCTTTTATGAATATGAAAATTTGCGAGATTTCTTCTTTTGTTTTGATTTATACTTTCGTCAAGTGTAGAGGGAAGGATGCGAGTAGTCACTTCGTATCCTAACTCTTTTTTTGTCGCTTGGTCCGTATGCTACTTTTTAGCGAGCGTTTTAGGTGTAAGCGATAAGAGACATGTTTTGGGATCTCGTATACGATACTATGTCTGTGAGATGTCAAGATCCAGCAAGACTGGGTTTAGGGCAAGACCTAGGTTTACTCTCAGCTTTGAGGCTGTGCGATGACTGATCGGCTTTCGTTTTGCCTGTTAGTGATTTCTTCCTGATTCTTTTCGTTTAAAGTCCGCGACTAGTCGCCGGCTTATATGACTTGTGTTAAAAGAATCGAGCTATCTTCGGAGTTTATCCGAGATGCTAAACCAAAATTTTGGGTTTCTTGTATAGCGCGCTATGATATCCTTGTCGGATGTAAGAGGACCTTGTAGGTCTGACTACGATTTTGTATTGAGTGAAACGTTTCTTGTGAGCGTCCGTCGGGGCCAATCGACGGGCGTGAGTTATTTTTAAGTCGCTGGTGGACTGTCTTTTGCGGATAATACGAGTTTTGTTATCTTTAATAGAAGTTGCGACGTCTCGCGTTTCTTTTGAAGATATGATTTTCGTTTTTCCGAAGCGTTGATGCGTTTAAGTGAGCATGAAAGATAAAAAGAATTTTATTAAAAAATTTCGAGAAGTTAAAGTACATATGCGGATTTTTCGCGTTTTTGTGGGAGTATAGGAGTATACGCACCCAGCCCCCCCCCCCCCCCCCCCCCCCCCTTTTTGGTGAGGGGGATAGCTGAACTCGCCGGGTTTCGACGAGCTGCCTACGTACCTCTTTCGAGGATCAAGCCATCTCGTAGTTCTGATAGTTGCCGCGGACGTTTTTACTCCCCGTGCGTTGCCGTTCCGACCGTGCTGGTCGGATCAGTGGATTGTGCGGGGGTCGAGCTGTCCGCTCTTACGGCGGTGGATTCAGAGGCTTTGTCGTCGTCTTGAATCGTTGCCTGTTCAGATGATTCTGGATCATCTTTCTTCGAGTCTTCGGGAATGTTGTGTGATTCCTTTGCTCGTTTCGGGTTGGCCGCAGGGGCGTTCCGATCTTTTCGCAGTTTGAACTCGGCTAGGTAACAGAGTCTCGACTGTTTCTGGCTACCCCAGATGGCTGCGGTTCCGGTCGGAGTCGGGAACGTGATACCGAGGTGATATGTGGACGGTACTGCCTTCATGGAGTTGATCCAAGGGGTTCCCATGATGGCGTTGTAGATGGCCGGGTTGTCGACTACTGCAAACTCGACGATCTTTGTAACTTCCTTTGCCATGACTGGGAGTTTAATTTTTCCGAGGGTCATGGTAGTGACGCCCGAAAACCCCGTCAAAGGTTTTGGCTCAGGGACGACTTCCCCAAGTGGGATCTTCATCCTGTAGAGGGTGTCGCGGAAGATGACGTTGACCGTGCTTCCAGTATCGACGAGAATGCGGCCGACTTCGAGATCCTGGATGACCAGGTCGATTACCAAAGGGTCGCAGTGAGGTTTGTCGATTCCAACGGTCTCGTGTTCCTCGAAAGCGATTGTGTGGTTAGGAACATCGCTGTCCGGGAACCAGTTGGAACTGGTCTCGGCTTTTCGCCCGTAGGCTTTTATCGATGAGACAGAGTCTTGGTAGAACTGTGATCCTCCGATGATCATGTTTACCCTCTGGCGACTGCTGTTGTTCCCTTGGTCGTCCTGTCTTCTTCCGCGCTTTTCCCCTGATTGGTTTTCGGTCGCGCGGTCTTCGGAGACAGTTTTGTTAGTCTTTGGGCGGTCGGAGTCCAGGAGCAAGTCCTTTATACTCTTGACCTTTGATAGCTCGCCGGTGAGGAGTTTTGCGGCGAGCCGGGCGCCGAGAACCTTGCAGTTCGCAGTGGAGTGACCTCTGGTCTCGTGGAACTCGCAATAGGAGTTATCCTTGTACTGGTTCCTGGTCCAGGTGTTTCCGGAGGTTTTGCCTTGCTCCGAGTTGATGACGTAGTTATGCTCGCCTTGGACGTCTTCCCCTTCGTGATGGACGTATTTGTCGTTACGAGAGGGTTTCTTCTTGGACGCGGTTTTCTGCGGTCCGTGCTTCTGCGATAGAAGCTTCATCTCTTCTTCCATGATGATGAAGTCTGTTGCCTTGTGGAGAGTATCCTGGATTGTCCGCGGCTTTTCCAGTAGTATCCACTTTCGGAACTTCGACTTGTACCAGAGAGTTTTTCTCAGGGCGTCGATTGCGACATTGTCGCTGATGCCCGTTACTCTGGCCATCACCAGTTTGAACCTTCGCATGAAGTCGCGGAGCGACTCGTCTTCCTTCTGAGCTAGACTCCATAGATCCACGTCGGACGTTTCTCTGTCCATGAACATGGAGTACTGTTTGAGAAACGCCGAGGCTAGTTGGCGGAAACTTCCGATGGAGTTCCTTTTGAGCCGGGAGAACCACTCGAGCGCAGCACCTTTGAGGTGCTCGACGAAGAGAAGACAATGACCTGCGTCCCGTTCGCGCTCCGGGAGTTTGCACCTACCCATTGCGATCTGGAAGGACTGCAGGTGCGACTTAGGATCCGTCGTACCGTCGTAGACCGGGATTTTGATCTTCCCTGGGTCTGAGATGCGTGTTTCCGTGATTCGAGTGGTGAACGGTGTTTTTCGTGCTTCCTCGAGAAGTCTATCGATCTCGGGGGCGGAACTGGTCGCCTGATGGATCTGCGATTTTACCGCTTTCACTTCAGCCACGGTCTTTTTGAGAGATTCACGGAGATCATGGATCTCGCTATTGCTGCCGGCGTTCCTCCGAACCTGTCGACGCTGGTCGCGATAGATCCGAGTTTGATCTTCCGCGAGTTCTTCCTGCTCCATCCAGTAGAGTTCTTCTACCTCTTCTGTCATGGGCCTATCGAAGGATACCGTCTGCCGAGCGGACTGGCTTCGGGTTCTCCTGGGGTGGATGTCAGCGTCTTCATCGGAAGGGTCCGATCGGTCGCTGATATCTATATCGATGCGCTCGACGTCGCTTTCCTTGTTTCCCGCAGCCGGGAGTGGAAGGTTCTGCGAGGTCGTTTGCTGTCCTTTCGGAGCCGTTTCCTCGGGAGTGGGCTCTTTCGGGGCATCTTCTTCTCGTGCTTCGGGAGATCCGAAGTCGAGTCTCCTGCCGCGGCGTGCCTTGGTGGATCCGCGCGGCAACTTGCTCCTCGCAGTTAAGGTATCGACCTGTTTTGCGAGCGAGGTTATCAGCTTGTCCTGTTGTTCCGCCCGCGCCTGGGCGGAGGTAAACAGTTCCTTCATCTGCCTGAGCGCCTCAGTGTTTGCATCAGCAGTGACTGTGGACGCGTCTCCAGCTGGAGTCTTCTCAGCGTTGGCATCGACGGGTGTTCCGTCTAGCGCTGGCTGATCCTTTGTGGCGTCGGCTGACATGATCGAGCGTGTGCAGTTGCGAGATAGATAGATCCGTAACCCCCCCCCCCTCCTTCTAGCGCCAAACTGTGGGAACCGAAATTCGCACCGTCAATTTCTGATAAAGATTTGTTGAGGAAAACCGAGTTAACCCGATCTTCCTTGAAGGTCCCGGATATCTGCTGGGCCGCACACGAAACAATCGAATAGATATTAAAATCGAAAAGTAAAAATCGTAAAGTAGAGCGGAAAAAGATCTTATTTCTGAATTCGCGTTTTGAGCGTGAACAACGGGTAAGAAATAAGCTACAAGAGCTGTCGAAAGATCCGCTAGTCCGGCCGCCTAGATCTAACCTAGTTGAGTCGCAGCTCGCTAACAAAAACAGAAAAAGAAAGCTAAAACGCTCTAAGTGCTAAGTGCTTGAAAGTTTGTGATCTTCTTTTGCTTCTTGCTCAAAGCTCTCCTTATATACTCCTCCTATGACGGTCTATCTTCTCGCGGGCTGAGTCGGGCTTTTTCCATTTTTGTCCATCTTTGTGTTTATCGGGAAACTTGACATTTATCTTCGGAAATCTTGACATTTATCTTCTGGAAACTTGATATTTATCTCTTATGGAAACTTAATATTTATCTCTTATGTGAGGATAAAGATAAACCGTCATAGTTATCCTTCCTTTTCGGAAAATCGTACGTGGGCCGTTTAGGCGTTTTTACGGTTTCTCGAAAGGACAGTCTTTGAAGGTCTCTGTGTCCGAAGGAACCTCAATTCCTTGTTTAGTCGAGGAAGTGGCGTTCTAGAGTAACCGTGATCATACCAAACTTGCGTAGATTGATCCAAACAAGCTAAGATGGGATCGAACCGGGCACGATAGGAACGAAACCGGGACGAGGGCCGTGGACCGTCGCCAGGCCGACCCGCGCGACGGGTGCCGCCGGCGCCAGGCCGGCCCGCGTGACGGGTGCCGCCGGCGCCAGGCCGGGTGCCGCCGGCGCCAGGCCAGCCCGCGTCCCGCGTGCCGCCGGCGCCAGGCCGGGTGCCGCCGGCGCCAGGCCGGGTGCCGCCGGCGCCAGGCCAGCCCGCGTCCCGCGTGCCGCCGGCGCCAGGCCGGGGTGCCGCCGGCGCCAGGCCAGCCCGCGTCCCGCGTGCCGCCGGCGCCAGGCCAGCCCGCGTCCCGCGTGCCGCCGGCGCCAGGCCGGGGTGCCGCCGGCGCCAGCCCGCGTCCTGCGTGCCGCCGGTGCCAGGCCGTCTTGCCGTCTGTGGGTTTGTTCGATCTTTCCCTCGTCAGTCGTTTGCGGGAAATCTTTTGAGTTTGGGAGGGTCTCTTCGAGATAATTGTTTCCAACGAGATCCCGCGAGTATCGGGATTTGAGATGGACGTAGATCCGCAGATTTTCCGTCGTCGGGGATGAGAGCAATGTGGCTCCGAGTTTTAGATATGTTTAAAAGATGAATCTTTTACGCAATCGGGAAGGTTTTACGGAAGACTCATTGTAGATCTCGGACAATCCAGACATGGGTTTCAAGGGACCAAGATGCTGTCGTTGCCCGAGATTATGAGACGATCACATGGACGGGGGCCAGGACCCTCGCCATTGGCGCCAGATGGGAGTGGACGAGCCTTCCGTGAGTTTTATCTAGCGACGACCCGTTTCTTGGATTTGATCGTTGCTTGGCTTTTCTTTCGAGGATTTTCGGGTGACGATTTCGTCATTGACCGATTTTGACCCCAACAAGAATTGCCTAAGACTTAGCTTGCTAGACTATCCACCTAGGTTCTAAGTTTCCTAAATTTTACGGCAGTTTTCTAGACGTTTTCATTCCTTTCCTACAAAAATTAAAACCTTGACAAATTTTCTAAGCTGGACGTACCTTAGTCTCATCGATCGTTCAAGGCTGCCTCTTGCCCGTTCCTCTTTGTTTCATGACTTTTAACGGTTCATCGTCAAAGGACTTTGAAAAGTTTGATTCCGAATGAGAATCGGTTTTTTGATGAAATTCTGACGAGAATATCGGAGCGAAAGAGAGATATGAACGCCCAAGTCCCTGTTCTCGTTTCTTCGTACTGCTGGTTAAATTGACAATGTGTCCGAAGGAACATTACAGAATCGTTGAAACAAAGGGAGGAGAAGTAGGCGATAACTCGAAGAAGGCTAAGGTGGGTGCTTTAGAAAAATGGAGACATGGGGCAAGACGCCACTCGAGTGAGGCTCTTAGCTCGTCAGGCTATGAGCGAACTGGTTAGGTCCTGGACCTTATCGTTCATATGATCTTGTATGACTTTTAGGAATGGTGTTTCGTAAAATATTGCCGAGCTTGATTTTAAAATATGAACTTTGTTAAACAATCGAGAAGGCTTTGCGGAAGAATCGTCGTGTTTCTCAAACAATCCGAACATGGGTTTAAGGGACCAAGATGTTGCCGTTGCCCGAGATCACGAGACGACTGCACGGATGGGCGCCAGGACCCTCGCCGCCGGCGCCACACGGGAGACGACGGGCCTGCCGCCGGCGCCAGACGGGAGCGGACGGGCCTGCCCCCGGCGCCAGGCGCGGCGTGGTCGGTCTGCCGCCAGCGCCAGGCCGGCTTGCGTTACGCTTGCCGCCGGCTTGCCGCCGGCGCCAGGGATCCTCTGCCGCCCGTGGGTTCTCCGTCGCCCGATCTTTCCCCCGTTGGCTGTTCGTGCGGGAAATCTTTGAGTTTGGAAAGATCTTTAACCGTTGATTTCGAGATAACCGTTTTCGACCTCACCAGAGAGTGGATATTCTAATTTGAGAAAATCTCGTATAACTTCTTTTCAAATTATCCGAGAGTTTTTGTTTCAAGAAATACTTTTCAGAGACTTTCAGTTAGAACCTTCGTGATGTTCTTGCGAGCGATAAGACATGTCAGGTAAGATAGGCAGAATTAATGGTTCAAAGGCTCCGTTGAAAGTGTTAAGATTGGGGCTGCGCCTTTCGAAGGCTGCCTACGTACCCTTGTTGTAGGGATCAAGCCTTCCGTAGTTCGTTTTGGAGTTTAAGACCCCTGTGATCTGTTTTACCAGCGAGACTTATATGGTCTGGTTATGTGTCATGAGAGACTTTCGAGCATGATGCTGTTGATGTATTTGTTTTGGTCTGGGCGTTGTGAGGCCATTATGTGTTTTTCGATTTTTTATGAACTTCTGTTTTTTCGAAGTATGAGAAAGAGGGTGTGAGTTGTCGTCTCATTCCTAGTTCCCTGATGATCACCGTACCTATTATTTGCATAAAGCGAGATTTTCCGCTGTTTACCAATTTACGCGAAAAGTTCGTGAAACGAATAGGCTTAAGTGAAGAGACAAATTTTTGGATCTCGTATACCATACTATGTCTGTGAGATGTCAAGATCCAGCGTGGCTGGGTTTAGGGCAACACCTAGGTTTACTCTCGGACTGAGGCTTTGCGATGACAAATCGGCTTTCGTTTTGCCTGTTTGCGATTTTAACCTGACTCGTACCGTTTAAAATCCGCGAATTGTTGTCGGCTTATCTGATTTGTCTAGGCGTGAGTCGAGCTACTTCCTTTACGAAGAGCTAAACCAAAATTTGGATTTCTTGTATAGCGCGCTATGTTTATCCTTGTCGGATGCAAGAGAGCCTACCCCTTGAAGGGCGGCTATTTGTCTGTTTAGGACATTAGAGTTCGTTTGTTGTGATCAGCAACAACGAAAGGATGCCAGTTTAGAGGCATGTTACCGTTTAGAGGTGTGTTTGTATGTTTTGAGTTCTAGAGACGAGGATTTCGTCTGTAACGTTTTGAGGAAAATAATGTCTTTCGAGCGTTAGCGACATCTCGCAGTGCTGAAGGTCGAGTTTTCCTTGTGCCGCATTTTGTGGTTGAAATGTTCGCGGGCTTTGGAGATGTTTTGCGAATGTTCGCAGCCAGAAACAGTTGTTTCGGTTTGGACACAGGACCAAGGGGTCGCGTAAGTTCGACCCAGGGAGAAGCGTCTACATTCACAGTGCTTCGTGAAGTGTTGGCCTTCCGGGATTTGTTTGTATATATTAAGGATGACTCGTATAACTCTTGGAGCCTTGTCACGAGTGTTTCTTTTCATACCGTGTTTACGGGGCGTAGAGAACTTAATCGATTGACGATAAGTTTAAATCTTCCGTTAACCATATGGTTGTTAGGACTGAGTTTTGGTATGAAGAGTTTATCGTATGATTTTCCGATTCTGGGTTATATGACAAATTGCTTGCGTAATAGTCACTTGGCGTTCTATGAACAAATCGTGGATTGTTGTTTTAGCTGTTAAGCTATTGGAGCAGTGGTCACTCAATTAATTGGGCGTGGCATGAAGGTTGTGCTCAGCCGTATAGCCAAGGAAGTTTTTGGTAAAGGATTAGACCACGACCCTTTCGTGTTAACATTAAGGTCATGTTAGTTCACGATTGCCTTTTAAGGGGATGCCGAATTCAGGTCCGGGTCCTTTCGAAGGCTTGTGTACGTTTTTCTTTGTTTAGGAAGCGGGATGAGTATGCTTAGAATGCGTGGCGATCGTTTCTCGATTTTTCGAGAAATTAGATCTGTTTGCATGTTCTGCCTCGACATTAAAGGAACAATAGAACAAGACTGGAGAATTGCCTAAGACTTAGCTTGCTAGACTATCCACCTAGGTTCTAAGTTCCCTAAATTTTACGGCAGTTTTCTAGACGTTTTAATTCCTTTCCTACAAAAATTAAAACCTTGACAAATTTTCTAAGTTGGACGCACCTTAGTCTCATCGATCGTTCAAGGCTGCCTCTTGCCCGTTCCTCTTTGTTTCATGAGTTTTAACGGTTCATCGTCAAAGGACTTTGAAAAGTTTGATACCGAACGAGAATCGGTTTTTTGATGAAATTCTGACGAGAATATCGGAGCGAAAGAGAGATATAACGCCCAAGTTCCTGTTCTCGTTTCTTCGTACTGCTGGTTAAATTGACAATGTGTCCGAAGGAAAATTACAGAATCGTTGAAACAAAGGGAGGAGAAGTAGGCGATAACTCGAAGAAGGCTAAGGTGGGTGCTTTAGACAAATGGAGACATGGGGCAAGACTCCTCTCGAGTGAGGCTCTTAGCTCGTCAGGCTATGAGCGAACTGGTTAGGTCCTGGACCTTATCGTTTCATACGATCTTGTATGACTTTTACGAATGGTGTTTCGTAAAATATTCCCGAGCTTGATTCTAAAATATGAACTTTGTTAAACAATCGAGAAGGCTTTGCGGAAGAATCGTCTTGTTTCTCGAACAATCCGAACATGGGTTTAAGGGACCAAGATGTTGCCGTTGCCCGAGATCATGAGACGACTGCACGGATGGGTGCCAGGACCCTTGCCGCCGGCGCCAGACGGGAGACGACGGGCCTGCCGCCGGCGCCAGATGGGAGCGGACGAGCCTGCCGCCGGCGCCTGGCGCCCTGCCGCCGGCGTCAGGCGCGGCGTGGTCGGTCTGCCGCCGGCGCCAGGCCGGCTTGCGTTACGCTTGCCGCCGGCGCCAGGGATCCTCTGCCGCCCGTGGGTTCTCCGTCGCCCGATCTTTCACCAGAGAGTGGATATTCTAATTTGAGAAAATCTCGTATAACTTCTTTTCAAATTATCCGATTTTGACCCCAACAGTTAGCCCCCCAGCTCGTTAGAACCTTCGTGATGTTCTTCCGAGCGATAAGACATGTCAGGTAAGATAGGCAGAATTAATGGTTGAAAGGCTCCGTTGAAAGTGTTAAGATTGGGGCTGCGCCTTTCGAAGGCTGCCTACGTACCCTTGTTGTAGGGATCAAGCCTTCCGTAGTTCGTTTTGGAGTTTAAGACCCTTGTGATCTGTTTTACCAGCGAGACTTATATGGTCTGGTTATGTGTCATGAGAGACTTTCGAGCATGAAGCTGTTGATGTATTTGTTTTGGTCTGGGCGTTGTGAGGCCATTATGTGTTTTTCGATTTTTTATGAACTTCAGTTTTTTCGAAGTATGAGAAAGAGGGTGTGAGTTGTCGTCTCATTCCTAGTTCCCTGATGATCACCGTACCTATTGTTTGCATAAAGCGAGATTTTCGGCAGTTTACCGATTTACGCAAAAAGTTAGTGAAACGAATATGCTTAAGTGAAGAGACAAATTTTTGGATCTCGTATACCATACTATGTCTGTGAGATGTCAAGATCCAGCGTGGCTGGGTTTAGGGCAAGACCTTGTTGTTGGGGTCAAAAACGGTTATCTCGAAATCTACGGCTAAAGACCTTCCCAAAACTCAAAAGATTTCCCGCAAACGACTGACGAGGGAAAGATCAAACAACGAAAAAACCCACAGACGGCAAGACGGCCTGGCGCCGGCGGCACGCGGGACGCGGGACGCGGGCCTGCCTGGCGCCGGCGGCACCCGGCCTGGCGCCGGCGGCACGCGGGACGCGGTCTGCCCTGGCGCTGGCGGCACCCCGGCCTGGCGCCGGCGGCACGCGGGACGCGGGCTGGCCTGGCGCCGGCAGCACCCCGGCCTGGCGCCGGCGGCACGCGGGACGCGGGCTGGCCTGGCGCCGGCGGCACGCGGGCTTGCATGGGGCCGGCGGCACCCGGCCTTGCGCCGGCGGCACCCGTCACGCGGGCCGGCCTGGCGCCGGCAGCACCCGTCGCGCGGGTCGGCCTGGCGTCGGTCCGCGGCCCTCGTCCCGGTCTCGGTCCTATCGTGCCCGGTTCGATCCCGTCTTAGCTTGTTCGGATCAGACCTCGTGAGTTTGGTACAATCAAGGCTACGGAATAAACATCTTTCGATTCGGTTGGAATCGTCCTCGATGTTTTACGGTAGAAAGTGGAGGGATTGGATTTCTCGTGGAAGAAATCGTATAAAACGTTTAACGACTTAAGACAAGTCCGCAGACTTACTTACGATTTTCCAGAATTCAGTCCCAATCAGACTATGACGGTTCATCCGATTTCCCTAAACGTCGGATAAACATCAAGTCGCCAAAGGATAGCGGAAAACTCGAGGATGATTGCGAAGATCGACGAAAATGGAACATTTCCTGAAGAGATAAGCTTGGGCCCAAAGGCGAGGCCCATCACCCTAAGGCAAACCGACCTAGAAGTGGGTATATAAGGAGAGCAAGAGCAGAAGAGAAGGGCATCCCAAAAAATCCGAGAATTAGACTTAGAGAATCCTGCTAGCTTAGAAAAACTAGGGTTTAGGTGGTTAGACTAGCGGAGCAAGGCTTAGGACGTTTGGCTGCCTGCGACTCTATATTTTTCTTTAATCGCAAATCTCTCTGTCTTTCGGAGAATCCTTGTACTCGTCTCTTTCATCTAATAAAACGCCTTCTGGCAAATATTTCAAACTCTTATTTTTATCTATTGAACTTTATCGATTTCGTGTGGCAACGCAGAGAATCCGGACCTTCAAGGAAAGTCGGGTTTACTTGGCTTTCCTCCGCAATCTTATTTATCGAAAATTGACGGTGTGAATTTCGGTTCCCACAGTTTGGCGCTAGAAGGAGGGGGGGGACGGATTCTCTAACTCGAAAACCACCGATCGATCAAAGTTCAGTATGACTTCTTCGTCAGCCCGCAACATCGTATCTTTCGAGGATCGAGCAACGGCCCGTACGGTCAAACCTCACAACGATCTCCTCGTAATAGAACTCACCATCCAGGACATTGACGTAGCAAGGGTATTGGTCGACACCGGATGCTCGGCCAATATTATCTACAAAAGCACCCTCGAGAGGATGGGCGTCGACCTAAGCATCCTTACGGATGACCCCAGCCCAGTATTCGGACTCTCGGGAGATATTATGACCCTCGGCTCAACTAACCTCCTAGTCAAAGCCGGGAGCGTCTCCAAAAACACGGAATTCCTGGTGATCAATGGTCCAACATCCTACAATTCGATAGTTGGAACTCCCTGGCTAAACTCCATGAGAGCGATCCCATCAACATTCCACCTATGCCTCAAGTTCCCAACGCCTTTCGGGGTCGAGACAATACATGGTAGTCACGGAGCAGCGCAGATCTACCTCGCTACCGAACTAAAACGGAAAAACTCTGAAATCGAAACCTCTCGGAAAAAGCAAACGATTCACAACTCGCCGGAAACCTTCTGGCAGTCCCAAAGAGCTGAGGCCCTGGAAGGGAAGCGTGAACCAACCTGCGAACCGGTGGTCTCAATCTGTCTCGGCGATTCTTTCCCGGAACGGTGTGTCGAGATCGGAGCTAACCTCCACGAACCAATGAAAGCAAAGCTCATCGCGTGCCTCAAAAAGAACCTCAGTACGTTCGCGTGGGCTGCGGAGGATATGCCGGGAATCGACATTAGTGTAACATGTCACGAACTTAACATCGACCCAACTCACAAACCCGTAAAACAAAAGAGACGAAAGTTGGGACCTGAGCGTGCCACCGCAGTCAATGAGGAAGTCGAAAGACTCCTCAAAGTAGGGTCGATAACAGAAGTCAGGTAACCGGACTGGCTTGCCAACCCAGTCGTGGTAAAAAAGAAAAACGGCAAATGGCGAGTCTGTGTCGATTTCACGGATCTGAATAAAGCCTGTCCAAAGGATTGCTTCCCGCTCCCACACATTGACCGACTGGTCGAAGCAACCGCGGGAAACAAGCTTCTGTCATTCATGGACGCTTTTTCCGGATACAATCAGATCATGATGAATCCCGACGACCGCGAAAAAACTGCGTTCATCATAGACCGCGGAACGTATTGCTACAAGGTAATGCCTTTCAGTCTTAAAACGCAGGTGCAACATATCAGCGACTCGTCAACAAAATGTTTGCCGAATAACTCGGAAAAACTATGGAAGTATACATCGATGATATGCTCGTAAAATCTCTTGACGAACACGATCATATAGCCCACCTAGAGGAATGTTTTGCACGACTCAACCAGCATAACATGAAACTCAACCCGGCAAAATGTAGATTCGCAGTGGCATCGGGAGAATTCCTCGGATACCTCGTAACATATCGCGGAATCGAGGCCAACCCTAAACAAATCGACGCACTGATAGAAATGGCCTCCCCGAGAACCAAGCGAGAAGTCCAGAGGCTAACCGGAAGAGTCGCGGCTTTGAACCGTTTCATCTCGCGCTCCACGGATAAGTGCCTACCGTTTTACGAGACATTGAAGGGAAACAAGAAGTTCGAATGGTCCGAGCAATGTGAAAAAGCTTTCCAAAAATTGAAACATTACCTGGCCACTCCACCAGTCCTCGCAAAACCGGTGGAAGGTGAACCTCTTTTCCTCTATATCGCAGTTTCCGCAACGGCGGTCAGTGGTGTCTTGATACGAGAAGAACGCGGCGAACAAAAACCAATCTTTTACGTAAGCAAGACGTTACTGGATGCGGAAACTCGATACCCTCTAATGGAAAAATTAGCATTCGCTGTCATAACCTCGGCAAGAAAACTAAGACCATACTTCCAGTCTCACACTATAGTGGTTCTCACCACGTTCCCGCTGCGGATAATCCTGCATAGTCCAAGTCAATCCGGTAGGCTCGCAAAATGGGCAATCGAACTGAGTGAGTACGACGTCGAGTATCGCCCAAGGACGTGTGCAAAGTCCCAAGTACTTGCGGATTTCTTGGTAGAGTTACCCACTAGAAACATGACTAATGAGGAACCAAACTCAACTTGGGTCCTCCACGTCGACGGATCTTCATCCAAACAAGGATCCGGAATCGGAATACGGCTCACCTCTTCTAACGGGGAAATCCTAGAACAGTCTTTCCGATTGGCTTTTCATGCTTCAAACAATGAGGCAGAATACGAAGCACTCATCGCAGGCTTGCGGCTGGCCCATGGGTTAAAAATCCGTAATATTCACGCTTACTGCGATTCTCAGTTAGTCTCCAATCAATACAGCGGAGAATATGAGGCAAGAGACGAAAGGATGGACGCATATCTGAAACTCGTCCAAGAGCTGGCTCGAAATTTCGACCAGTTCGCCCTGACCAGAATTCCTCGCTCGGAAAACGCCCAGGCCGACGCCTTGGCTGCCCTCGCCTCAAGCTCAGATCCAGGGCTCCAAAGAGTAATCCCGGTCGAATTCATCGAGCATCCGAGCATCGGACCACCAGTGGTCGTCAATCTAATCCGGGACGAGATTGAAGATGCGGAAGAAGTCGAGGATCAGCCGGAAGCGGATGTGAACCCGACCGAGTATGGCTGCGACAGCCCCTGGTTAGAACCAATCCGAGCCTATATCGTGAATGGAACCTTACCCGCCGAAAAATGGGCGGCTCGTAAAGTAAAAACCCAAGCGGTACGGTACGTCACGATAGAGGGAGAAATTTATAAGTGGTGTTTCTCTGGTCCTCTCATGGCATGCGCAGAAGGGGAAAGAGCGAGAAGAATCATGAAGGAGGTCCATTCTGGATCATGCGGAAATCATTCTGGCGGAAGATCTCTCGCGGTTAAAATCAAACGCCACGGTTATTATTGGCCAACCATGGTAAAAGACTGCGAGAAATTCGCCCGGAAGTGCGAAAAATGCCAAAGGCATGCTCCAACAATCCATCAACCCGCGGAGATCCTCTCCTCAATCTCGTCCCCCTATCCTTTCATGCGATGGTCCATGGACATCGTCGGACCTATGCACCCGTCAAAACAAAAGCGCTTCCTCCTAGTAATTACGGATTTCTTTTTCAAATGGGTAGAAGCAGAATCCTACGCAAGTATCAAGGACACACAAGTCGAGAACTTCGTCTGGAAACATATCATAACTAGACATGGGGTCCCGTCGTACGAAATCGTAACAGATAATGGATCTCAATTATCTCTACTCGATTCGAAGCATTCTGCGAAAAATGGAAAATACGACTTACAAAGTCGACTCCCAGATATCCGCAATGCAATGGACAGGCAGAAACCATCAACAAAACCGTCCTTGACGGACTCAAGAAACGCCTAGACGCCAAGAAGGGGCGATGGGCAGAGGAGCTCGAAGGAGTTCTTTGGTCGCATCGTACAACCCCAAGACGGGCTACAGGTGAAACTCCATTCGCCCTCGTTTACGGAACAGAATGTATGATCCCCGCGGAAGTAGAATTCCCCGGAGTACGGAGAAGATTCCTCCCCGAAAGAGAGGATTTAAACGACGCTATGATGCTGGACAATCTCGATCTCATCAATGAGCGCCGCGACCAGGCACTCATTCGAATCCAGAATTACCAGCACGCTGCCGCAAGGTACTACAACTCAAACGTACGCCATCGCAGGTTCAAAGAAGGCGATTTAGTCTTACGCAAAGTCTTCCAAAACACTGCCGAACGAAACGCAGGAAAACTGGGAGCAAACTGGGAAGGACCGTACAAAATCATAAAAGTAGTCCGACCAGGCTCATACCAAATCGCAAACATGCAAGACGTCAAAATCCCGAGAACTTGGAATGCGATGCATCTCAAAAAATACTACCACTAAACGATAAAACGTGGGTACAAAAGAACTACGAGATGACTTGATCCCTAGACAAGGGTACGTAGGCAACTCGCCAATCGGCGGATTCAGCTATCCCCCCAATTTAAAAAAAGGGGGGGGGAGTGGATACGTATACTCGTATACTCCCACAAATTTCGAAGACTCTAAAATTTTCGAAAACTTTTACGACTTTTTCACGACTTTTTCAAAATCAGCCGAAACGGCCACAACAGCGGATCTAGTGTCCACTAAGCGATTATCACATCCAAAAACAAATCCCGGATGGCCAACACTTCACGAAGCACTGTGAATGTGGACGCTTCTCCCTGGGTCAAACTTACGCGACCCCCTTGGTCCCGCGTCCAAAACGGAAACGATAGTTTTCTGGCTGCGAACATTCGCAAAAGACATCCCCAAAGCCCACAAACGTTTCAACACGAGATGCGGCATAAGGAAAAATCAACCTTCAGCACTGCGAGACGTCGCTAAACGCTTGAAGGACATTTTTTTTCCGCAAAACATTGCAGACGAAATCTTCGTCTCTGAACATACAAACGCACCTCAAAACGGTATCATTTCGTTGTTGCTGATCACAACAAACGAACTCTAACGTCCTAAACAGACAAATAGCCGCCCTTCAAGGGGTAGGCTCTCTTACATCCGACAAGGATAAACATAGCGCGCTATACAAGAAATCCAAAATTTTGGTCTAGCTCTTCGTAAAGGAAGTAGCTCGACTCACGCCCAAACAAATCATATAAGCCGACAACAATTTGCGGATTTTAAACGGTACGAGTCAGGTTAAAATCGCAAACAGGCAAAACGAAAGCCGATTTGTCATCGCAAAGCCTCAGTCCGATAGTAAACCTAGGTCTTGCCCTAAACCCAGCCACGCTGGATCTTGACATCTCACAGACATAGTATGGTATACGAGATCCAAAAATTTGTCTCTTCACTTAAGCCTATTCGTTTCACGAGTTTTTCGCATAAATCGGTAAACCGCGGAAAATCTCGCTTTATGCAGACAATAGGTACGGTGATCATCGGGGAACTAGGAATGAGACGACAACTCACACCCTCTTTCTCATACTTCGAAAAAACTGAAGTTCGTAAATAAATCGAAAACGTTTCATAGATTGAGACTGCCGAAATTCAAACAAAACCCCAAAAAGGGGCAGGGATTCGAAGCCACCAACGGCCAGTCCCGGTAAATACATCATAGCCTCTTAAACGGCCGAAACACATAAAGAAAAAAAACGAAATCCCAGAAGGGATTGATAACCTAGGCGCTCCCAGGAGCGTCATCTTCATCCTCACTTCGCGACAGGGACAGCCTCGCCGTCGCCTCCCTCGGTCGCATCGCCACTACCCCGCCTCGTCCGCGCCAACCTCGGCAATCTTCTCCCACGCGCTCCTGATCTTCTGAGTTTTCGGAGGTCGGAGCTAGGGTGCATTCGGCTTGCAGGCCGGCGAGGATCGAATCGAAATCTCCCTCGGTGGCCGCCCACTCTCCTTTACAGACGATAATCTGGCTTCCTCCAAGTCCAAAGACGGGCCTCATTACCTCGAAGCAACTCGAGCTCATTCAGACTCCCCTCGATCCCCGCTAAAGCCAAGTCCCCTCTTACGGACGGCTATCAAGGACTCAAAACAGGATGGCCATCCTCGTCAGACGACCATAGAAGTCGTCGCTGGCATCGGCAACCTCCGAGGATCTACGGGCGTTCATCTCCTCGTGAGCCTGAACCTTCTCCTGAAGACGGCGGACTTCCGAGGATTTACTCCTCTTCTCTTCTTTCTTCACCTTGAGTAACGAACTCGCGGTCTTCCCAAGGTCGCGCTCAAGATCGCTGATACGAACCTCAAGCTGGGACGTCTGGGCGGCATGGGTGTCCTCGACAGTCTGCAATGCAGCCTTAGTACGCTTCAGCGCTTCCTGCTGACGACTCAAGTTCCTTCGATAGACGAATGACTTCCGACCCGCACTCGCCAAGCATTCCGTCGATCAGAGACACAAACTGTCCGCAAAAAGGAAAGAGTAAGTATCATCGCAAAAAAAAAAAAAAAAAAGAGACGGTGCAAGAATTACGGACAAATCGAACCTTGGAACGATGACGCGCCAACGGCTCTGAGAGGTCGCTTTCCTCGCTCTTCGCACCCCGCTTCTTTTTCGCTCCGGACGCCGCGCCAGCCCTTGCCCTTCCCTTGGGCAGCGGCGCGGCACCAGCCGCTGGCAGTCCCAAGACGAGTTCCCTCTTCGCCGGGGGAAGAGGTGCAGATTCTATCGCGTCCTCTCTTCCGGAGATCACGATCGGAGCAGTCGAAGAACCCGATGGATGGATCTGAACATCGAGAGTCTGTTCAGGAACAATAACCCCTTCTGTAGACGGGAGGAGCATCGGATGGGACTTCGGAGCTGGGAACCAAAGGAGCAGGCAAAGGAGTTGGAGCCGCGGAAGGAACATCGGGCGTCTCAGTCCTCGCCCGCTTTGAGCCTTTCGCAGCACTACGCCGGGATAGCTTAGCCTTGAAAGAATCAAACCCATCAGTCAGGGACGGAATAGCCTCTTGAACGGACCTGAACGGCGGGAGCTTGACTGGCCGGAACCGACGGAGCTTGGCCGGCCATCGCCCATCTCAACATCAGAACACTCTTTTCAACTTGGGATGAAGACATTTTCTTTCTTGGAGAGAAGAAGAGAGAATTTGGAAAGATTTGAAGAATGAGACTGCAGGAGGTTTGGCCTAA